>CM035111.1:15796118-16313618 GCA_020205505.1 Panax japonicus
CCTTCATAATGCATTGATCGACCATCCAGGCCAGGGAGAGGATTACATGCATGAGCATGGCCCCTAGTGGTGCACCCAGTCCATATGGGCTGAGATGTGTGCCAATGGAGAGCTGAGAGCTGGGTGAAAAGATGACAAGACTACCGCCACCAACAGATCCTCAGGTATACCCGACGGCGAAAAGGCTAAAGGAACATACAAGGGCGGCAATATTTCACAGTTGTAGCTATATCACTGCAGGGTGTAAGACCCCAACTTTTATAAATAAAGATGAATTTTCTATAAATATCATTTTTGCAATATTATGGAATGAATTTGATATAATGTTATAGTTGTGGATAATATTTATAAATTTTGCAAAGTACGCAAGTTGTTTATATAATATTCGCTTGGTCGATGAATATTCATTTTAACAGGGAATATTCGTACAACGACACAATCATTGGTGGACCCCACAACGGAATTATTATCGGATTGAGGAAAACAACAAAAATACTTTATGAAAATAACGACGAAAGTTTACTGTTAACTGTTGAAACACCCGGTGTTAAAAGTACAGTATACCGAGTAGCTGCACAGTAGCACACTGTATTGATTTATTGATGCTTACATGAGAATTCACTCAATTTTGTTCAATTATTGTTATAGTAATTGCTTCATAGTATCTCACGTATTTAATTCAATTATTGTCAATATTTTATAATCAATAATTGAGATGACAAAGTTATTAATATTATTATTTGCAATATTAACGATGTCTAGAAGTTCTGTCAAGGAGAGGTTTGGTCACCTAATTGCACGCCAATGGGGAGAAATCCTTATTGGAAAGCCACCTCTTTCCTGGGAACGACCAAGTCGATTAATATTGTGAATTATAATAGTGATGATGAGTTTTGTTTTATTAGTATTTTTTAATGTAATAAAACAGAAAAGTTTTTTTTATATAAAAACAGAATACTTTTATAAAGTTATTTGTTTTAATAGACTATAAATAGAATATATATTACTATTATGCATAGTATTTTGCATAGTAAAATCTTTTTATATAAAACAGAATACTTTTATTAATTTATTTGTATATTAGAAAATAATTAGAATATATTATATTTTATTATGCATAGTATTGCATAGTGCCTGTAGTCGTGTTTTGCATAGTAAAATCTTTTTATATAAAACAGAATACTTTTATAAAGTTATTTGTTTTATTAGATTTTAAATAAAATATATAAATATATATATATATATATATATTTCGAATATATTATATTTTATTGCATAATGCAGCATAGTATCCTTTCTATTTTCCTATAAATAGGATGCTTAGTTAGAATTGAAAATCACACCAGAAGTTCAGAGAATTCTTCTATAATCTTGAGCGTATTTCTTTAGAGTTTTAAGAAGCTTTGAACGTAGTGTAAGTTTTCTTCAAGAATATTTTCGCCCTACCAGTCAGAATACTATTCTTTTACGGTAAGGGATATTATTTGTTGTAATCGTAAGGGGTATTCTTTCTTTCTTATTCATGAAGAGAACTTCTGTTATTCCATTCTTTATTATTCTATTGGAATAATCTGTATACGCGGGCTACCCTATACTTGGTGAAATTATTCTGTTATTCCATTTTTTATTATTCTGTTGGAACATCCTGTCTGTGCTTTACGCATGACCTGATTCCATTATTTATCATTCTGTTGGAACATCTTGTCTGTGCTTTACGCATGACCTGGTTCCGTTAATTATTATTCTGTTGGAATATCCTGTTTGTGCGTTTACGCATGACCTGGTTCCGTTATTTATTATTCTATTGGAATAACCTATCTGTGTGGTCTATCGCATGCCTGGTGATTTCTTTTGTTATTCCATTCTTTATTATACTCAGTTGGTTAAAGTTTTGACTTCTATACTCCATGAAATTAGTGGAATATCCTTGATATTTGCGCTTCATCCAGTATCTTTTCATGAAATTATTCTTCTGAGCATTCTTAAGTGTTACTCTACAAAGAAGTATCATGTTGACAATTTGGACCTTATTAGTTCCATGGATAAATTAATTCTTGAACTTGTTTTATTGAATTCTTATATCCTTGTCATCATCCTCATATTTATATTATGTTGAAAGTCATCTGTGGCCTGTATTGCATAGATGGATTTGGTATGATTATGACCAGGGATTATTCGGTGTAATCATAACCATAATGTTACAAATGATGTGGAAAAAGTCTTAATTGGCCCGTAGTGCATTGATGGACAGTTGTTGGCATGATCATGACCATTGATTAATTCACGAATATCCTTGGCCTGTAGTGCATGGATAATTTGTGGTCGTGATACTAATGAATATCCTTGGCTGTAGTCCAGGGATGATGTGGATTATTTATTAAGCTGAGTCTCAGCGATAAAAGTAGTGAAAAACCTTTTAAATCATAGAAGATAGTAGATTTTATTCTCTACTTGACTCTTCTAATGGATTACTTGTTCCGCTGCAGTTAAACTTGTTATATTTTATCAGTTTAACACTGTTGAAGGCTAATGATAATTTATTCTGCATTATCTTAGTCATAATATTTCTTACTGGGCTAGTTGAGCTTACCCTTTTACTTTTATTATTCTCTTCAGGAAATGAGAACGTAACAGGGACTAGTCAGGGAACAGAGTGATGGTCCTAGATGGTGCATTAGTAGTCCTTATTATTCTGTGAAATAGTGTGATAATAAATGTAATGAGGACCCCATTGAGTTTGTATATTGTCTAGATGACAATATTTGTATTAAAACTCACAGCATATGTATAGTCATATTTTACACGACTGTTGTATAATAAGTTTGTATTTAAATTCTGTACCATGTATTTGGCGACTCAAGATGGGTGATGTATACCTATTTTGGGGGCGTCACAGTTGGTATCAAAGCTTAGGGATATGATCCTTGGCTAAGATGTGAGAATAGAACTAGGAGGGGAGAGACGGGGAATTTCTTCGCTAGTATAACCTACCTAAGTTTATTTGGTATTTAATTGGTTGGTCAGAATATAGGGATAATATGTTACATGTCAATTAACCTTTGTTTTGTGGCAGTATCTGAAAATTACATCCGAGAATGTTGAGAATAACAATGGAGCACAGGAAACCACTGATTCACCACATATCAATAATCAAGTTAATGTGCATCTGGAAGACGACAATCCTCATGCAAACAACAACACTGACCAAATGATGAATGATGGAGTGTTTAGAGGCTTTATGCAATTTATGCAACATCAGGCGAGAGTGGCTCCTGTCCAAAATATAGGTGGAAACACTGGAAACTCTCGGTCGGTCATCGCTAAACAGTTCAAGGAGCTAGGACCACCGGAGTTTATTGGAGAGCCAAAACCACTTCAGGCAGAAACGTGGATAAAGCAGATCACCAAGATATTTGATGTCTTGGGATGCACCGAGGAGAAAAAAGTTCCCTTTGCCACCTTTATGTTGCGAGGAGAGGCAGATTACTGGTGGGAATCGGTAAAGCGTACTCAACCTCCCGCATTGAAGATGTCTTGGGAGAAGTTCCAAGAACTGTTCAATGACAAGTACTTTCCCAAAAGTATTCATCACATGAAGGAGATAGATTTCATCAAGTTGGAGCAGAATAATATGACCGTGTCGTAGTGCGAAGCTAAGTTTGCTGAGTTGTCCAGGTTTACGTCCCACTTGGTTGATAATGAAGAGAGAATGACGCGGATGTTTTTAAGAGCTTTGAAGCCGGAGATACGTCAATATCTTATTTCTCATCAACTGTGTTTGTATTCAGATGTTGTAAATAGGGCTCAGTTAGTGGAGCTCGATAATGAGTCAACGCAACCAAAAGAGAGCAGCCAACAAAATGATAATACTAGTGAGAGCAGTCATCGAAGCGGTGACAATAAGCGAAGAGGGAATCAACAGGCCAGAAATGGTATCCACTTCGGTGGTAATCAGGGCCAAAACAATAAAAATGGACATTTCAAGAAGAGGAGATTCAACAATGATGGAAAGACGTCAGCACCAGCACTCGTTGTTAATCAAGGAGAACGACCACCTATCATATGCTTCAAATGCGGAGGGGAGGGACACATCAGTCCAAACTGCGCGATGCCGTCCAAAGCATGTTATAATTGTGGTAGAGAAGGTCACTTAGCCCGATTTTGTCATTCACCGAAGACAAGTTCTGCTAGGATGGAGGCACCAAAGGCCGTCCTAGAAAAGTCAAAGCCGGTAGTGCAATGGAGAGCGTTTGTTGTGACCTCCCAGAAAGTAAGGAACCTGAACGAGGTCATCACGGGTAAGCTTATCAAAAACTCTAGCGAAGTCTATTTTACAACGATTATAACCATTCTTTTATTTCTCCTATTTGCGCTCAACGATTAATTTTGACTCCGGAGAAATTAGACTTTGACTTATCTGTGGAAACTTCTTTGGGAGAAACCTTCATTACATCCACTGTTTATAAGTCTTGTTTGGTTCAAATCGGTACCCTCACATTACCCGTCGATCTTATTTCATTGAAAATACTTGCATTTGATGTGATTCTAGGGATTGATTGGTTAACTACTCATTATGCTAAAATTGATTGTTTTCATAAGGTTGTTAACTTTCATATTCCTAATCAACCTATTATGCGAATTCAAGCGACCAAACTATTAAAATCAATCACGTTCATCTCAAGCTATAAAGCTATTCGTTTATTGAAAAACGATTGTCAAGCTTTCTTAGCTCATGTCACGGATCTAAACAAAAATACGTCAGTTTTGAATGATATTTTTATTGTTAATAAATTCCCTGACGTATTCCCTGAAGAACTTCCTGGCCTACCCCCAGAGCGTGAAATTAAATTTTGTATCGACCTTGAACCCGGTATAAAACCCATTTCCAAAGCCCCATATCGAATGGCTCCTATTGAACTTTAGGAGTTAAAGACCCAACTGTAGGAATTGTTAGACATTGGCTTTATTTGTCCTAGTACTTCTCCTTGGGGTGATCCTGTTCTATTCGTGAAGAAGAAAGATGGGAGTATGCGACTTTGTATGGATTATTGGGAGTTGAATCATGTCACCATCAAAAATAGGTACCCATTGCCACGTATTGATGACCTATTTGACCAGTTGCAAGGAGCCAAATTCTTTTCAAAGATTGATCTTCGTTCCGGATATCACCAATTGAAGATTAGAACAGATGACATTCCAAAGACGGCTTTTCGAACTCGGTACGGGCATTATGAATTCCTAGTCATGTCCTTTGGATTGATTAATGCTCCTGCTGCCTTCATGGATATGATGAATCGAGTATTCAAGGAATATTTGGATCACTTTGTGGTCGTCTTTATTGATGACATCCTTATTTATTCCAAAAGCCGTGAAGATCATGAGCAACACTTGAGTCTGGTACTCCAAAAGCTTCGTGAATACAAGCTTTATACCAAGTTAAAGAAATATGAGTTCTGGCTTGAGGAAGTAGTATTCCTTGGGCACGTAGTATCAAGTCATGGAATATATGTTGACCCGGCAAAAATTGAAGCAATTCAAAGCTGGGAGCAACCTAAATCAGTGACCGAAGTACGTAGCTTTCTCAGTTTAGCTGGTTATTATCGGAGATTTATGGAAGGATTTTCTCGAATCGCTACTCCATTAACTCAGCTAACTCAGAAAGATACAAAGTTCAGTTGGAGCGAAGACTGTGAGAAGAGTTTTCAATAACTCAAGAGGAGATTCATTTCAGCACCTGTTCTGATAATACCATCTGTCTCGGAGAAGAGTTTTACTCTTGTGAGAGGTTTATTGGGTTGTCACATTCACCCCTTCTTCTAAAATTTCGTCCCTGAAATTTACCTTACACCTTACACCATACTTCTTACACCATTCATTCTTATCATCACATGCTACCAAATACACCTCTCACAAGAGTAAAAAATTTCAAATTTTGCTAAGGGGTTTTACAGACTATTGTCTGTCATTTTTGCAAATGTTATACGAAATTCATCCGTAAACCGTCATAACTTACAGACATAGTGTGTAATTAATACAGTATGTCCTGTACTTATTAAGTACTCCTGGTCGACTCTGTTTCTCTTCACTGCCATAGGCACAAAATTTTACCTCGGTCTTATTGGATTTTGCACCAAAATAATTTGATTCGGGAAATTTCTTTCAATGAACACTTAGAGTTTTCATAAATGTTTGTCTAGTTGAATCGAATAGCATAGACTCATACCAATAATTCAATCGAATTATTTAAGTGTAGCCAAACCCCGTTGGCAAATTAAAATTTTTGAAAATATTTTTGAGAATGACTCCATGATGCCGTACTGTATTAACAGTCCGTTTGAGGATACCGTCATTGTTTGACTTTGTCATAACACATTATACAATAGTGGAACAACGATTTTAGATCAAATTCACACTAAGTATTCCTGTATTTACAACTCTATCAAATTTTTATCATCTCTGCACCAGGTTGCATGGTACATAAGTGATAAATAAAATAAAATTTGATATTTCAAATCATTTGCGTCTAGCTGAAATAAGTAGCATAGACTATACTTTAAACCGTTTCAAAAATGATTACGAGTCTACATTTTTTTTAAAAGCACATAGTGCGTATTTAGCTTGATGTCAACATTTCGAAGTCTAGCATAGCTAGGAATTTCAAAAAACTTATGTCTCCACTAATAATCATTCGCTTAACAATCTATCTGTTCCTATAATCTTCAATACTCCATTTATACACAACTATACCCAGTTCGTGAAACCACACTTATGAGTCTATAAATTGCCACAATCATATGAGTTTAAGAACCTATCCTAGTCTGACCTTTGGCGTCCGTACGCTGAGGGGTTCATAAACATTTCATATAACTATGAGTCAAGTATGTCACATAAGTATGAGTTTTAAGAATTCGTACTTAACCTTATATCCTCTACCTATGACCTATCTATCTGTTATACACATGAGAAAGGAATCACCCTCTTAACACGCATATAACAAATAGCGCGACACAAATATTTCAATGATTATCATTGCCAAAAACTAAGTAGTTGTTACACCAAGTACAATTCCCCGCCCACACAAGGAATCATACAACTCAGCTGCCGACATGAATCTTCAATTGAAATCTTAATCTAATACTAACCCCCTTTTTAATATGAATTTCTTTTAACTTGTATTCATAATCCTTTCCTGAATCTGTACCAATTCATAGTACAACTGTCACACAGCAATCTTGCTGTAAACTTTCCAATCATAAGATTGATTCTTATCCCTGCTGTCACCTTATTAGATCACGGGGTGATCTCATCGTATATATTATGATTCATTTCTATATCTTGATCGTTTTGTTTTACGATCTTCTATCACTGCACTTTTAGTCTTTTAGACTCTATCTATTCACCATTACTGTTTAACTTTATTATCAGAGTTAGGGAACTCTGTATCTTTTAACTCACCGAGATTTGTCTTTGAATCTTACCGACCAACTAACTCTATTTGAGTTAGTACTTATCCTAATCACTGCAGTTATTAGTCTCGGGTATTCCTACCTAAGGTTCATAACCTACAGCTCTGATACCAACTGTGAAGGCCCCGAATCCAGGTCCTAAATCACCTCGGATCCGGTTCGATCATTCTATACAACTATTACTATTTGCAGAAGATATAAACATAAATTGTTTATACATTACATTACACACTATTCCCCAAGGTCGAGTAACCTTAACTTATACATAATTCATAAATATCTAACACATAAGTTAATTATCAAACTACACTATTACATTCTTAATCACATACATAAACTAAAGCTGAAACTTTCTTTAATCTTTTCCTGTATCCGACGCGTTCGTCTTAATCTGCAATGTTTTATCATGATATAGCAAGGGTGAGCATAAGGATTGTCCAACAAGTTTAAGTTCAATAATATAATGATATATCACGATTGAAATGATTTGAATAATTGGCTGGCTATAATTCAACAATATAATTATGAACTAGCAGGAACAAATTTATGACTGAACAAGTACTATACATGAACAAATATATTTGAAACCAACTGGTAATGAAGGTGATCAGCCTTTCATACCTGAATTATACATGCAATATGTACAGAGTACAATTCATGGCAACCAACAATGATTAACCATAAGCTTATCTGAATGAAACACTCTTAATAGAGTTAAGTAAAACAAACTTGCCTGAACCGTTGATTACCGCAACGCAATTTATAACTCTTTATTCGAAGACCTAATATTAGTAATATAGATCTCTAATATTAGAATAATATCATCACAATTTATAAAATAACCTAAACACATTACACATAACACATAACCCTATCAGTCTAAAACACACATAGGACTCGGTATCAAGTCAAACTTTTTCAGTCTGACTTGAATTCGACAAAATTCTAACGTCCCCACGATCTAGTCGGACTTTTATCGAGTCTAAGTTCAATTAAACTCTGACTTAATACTTAACAATTAACTCGGATAATTTTAATATCAGTCAAAATATTTTTCATAGACTTATAATAATTTTCAGATAATTATTACCATTTATCGCGTATTTTTAATCATTAATAACGTATTTAAATGAATTAAATACCACATAATTCTCTTGTCATTAATATTTATTTATTATCAAATATCAATGAAATATATGTCATAATATTATAATATATTTATAATATCACAAAGTATTTTTAATACATAAAAATCACCTTTATATGATTTTTAAACAATTAAATTCATTATCCGATAATTGCTATTAATATTAAAATATTAATATTTTCATGACAAAATATCAAAAGTTATATTTTATAACTTGAAAATATTTTTATAATACTTAAATCATTTTTATATGATCTTTAAATCATTTATTTTATTTTTTTCATAATTTATTTAATATAGTTATTAAATTAACTATTTATCATTAATATTATTTAATTAATGAATTTCATCATAAAATATTAAAAGTCACTAAAAATAACTAAAAATATTTTATTATACCATAATATTATTTTTCAGGATTTTTCATGTATTAAAATCATTTTAAAATAATTTATTTAATACTATAATTAAATAAATTAAATACCATTTATATTCCAAAAATATTAAATATTTATGAAATATACTCTAAATAATTAAAAACTATTTTTCAGAATTTAAAATAATTTTTCGGAATTTATTTTGTATTTTTTATAATTAAAATCTATTTTTTCTATTTTAATTAATTTTTGGAAAATCAAAAAATAAATTAAATAGAAACCATCACTAAAGCCTATAGCGACACTTGTCTGTCGTCTTAGGTGTTCTTGAGCTCAAGAACACTGTCATGGTTTGACCGGCTATAATTCTTTGTCTGTCATGATTCTGGGCCATGTTAAATATTGATCGTGTGATGTTTATGTAACACTACACAAATCAGTCATCAAATATATCATACAATCACATGGCTGCAAGATACAAGCCCCTAAAGTCGTTGTCAGAGGCCTGCTGGGTTTTCTGGGTAACCAAGAAACCCAGACAGTTACAAGTGACCTCCTTGTGGCTCAATTTTATACATTTTCCATTCATGTTTCCTGTGATGTTAAGGTTCCAATATATAGTAGGTGTGTCAAGGTACATCAAACAATCACCAGAGAAACTTATAAACATCAAACGAGTACGATCTAGGTCGGTCAAACGGATGTCAGGAACTGTTCTTGACGATTTCTGGGTTTTTCAGATTTTGTCAAGAACAGTCGGTCAACGCTTGTTTGACCCTTGATTACTTTGCTTCTGAGCACGATCCGGGCGATATAATTGTTTGATTATGTAGATAGAATGTCAGACTACACAGATCAAACAATAACTTGACCAAAATATAAAACAACAGCAAGATCAGATGCGTTGAAATTCTTGTCAGACAACAAGTTGGGTTATGGGTTGCCCAGAAGCTTAGTCCCGTTTTCGGTCAACGCTGTTTGACCGATCATAACATGCAATGTAGACCTGATCTGAATATGATTCAAATTCCAGACTAAAGACCACATGAAAGAGAACAGGTCCAAAGCAAAAACAACACTAAACAACTAACACACACAGATTTATGAGGGCTGACATATGGATGTCAGACGATTTTTCATACTTTTTCCTAGATTTCTTAAAATACTTGATTCGTGCGTCTAGATGTTATGGATCCATGATCCAACAACCCAGATCACTTATAGACACCCTAATACACATATCTAATCCATCAATTACAACATCTAACATAAAATCAAGAGATTTCGAAATTTAGGGTTCTTACCATTCTTGCCTTGATCTTTGATTTCTGATCATTGATCATGTTCTTGGAAAGCTACCAGATGTTCATAGTCTAACTTCTCACTCCCTCTCACTCTAAAATTTCGAAATGGATGAGAGAGAAAAGGTCGGCAAGTATGTTAAAGAAAGTAAGATAACTTATAAACTTAGATTTCTTTGATTCATTGTATCTATAGCTTGCAAGGTGGCAATTGTTGGCTGATATAAGTCACATGCTAGAGCTAGGTTTTGGTGAGCAACTCACCTAAAAGTCAAAACCTACACACCAATTTTATAAAAATACACAAAGGGCAAAATGGTCTTTTTGATTTTTATTTCAATGTCAATTTGGATAATTGATCAAACCCTTAGGGTTTAGGGATTGGGAAGGTTTAGGGTTTGGAGAACATTTAAGGTTTACAATTTAATTCGTAAAATTTTCAATTTAGGTTTTCAAAAAAATATATTTAATATTCCTAAATTATAATTAGAATTTTCTAATTATATTAAAATTTATTAATCATAATTTAAATCTTACTAATTAGGAATTCCTAATTAAATTACTGATTTAACAATTAGGGTCAAAATGGTCATTAGGGTTTATAAACCACTAATTAGGGTTTCTAATAGAAAAATAAATTTTCTAATTTAGATATTAAATTTTCGTAATTAGATTAGGGTTTCCTAATTACTTAACTTAAAAATTAGAATTAATATATTCTAATTAACATTACAATTATTAAATTAACACTTGGGTTTTTCCCTATTTACAAATTAGGGTTTCAAATCTGTAATTAGGGTTTCAAATTTGAAATTAGGGTTTTGTAACCAATTTGTTAAGATAAACCCTAATCAATCCTATAATTATTTACACTTACGCCATTAAGTTCCCGATTTAGGATTTCATGCACCGAATTAGGGTTTCGGATTCCCAGAACTGAAATTAGGGTTTCTAGAACCGATTTCTAGGGTTTCTTATTAATCGTTAGGCTTTTCTAACCGAACGTTAAAGTTCTTAATATTTAATTAGGGTTTGTTACAGATATCGTTTATCTGGTCAACCCTTGACCCTTAACCACATACTGTACACATATACGCAGAACATATTCATATAATCCTTAATCCTGAATAATTCAGCTAAATCCTTCACAGAATTTTGAAATTCTCAAAATTCCATCTTAAAAATATCAAACGCATACACTTATTTTTTGTCTAGGTTCTAATATTGAACCTTAAATCAATTAATAAAATTTTTAAAATTATTCTAAATTCTCGGGTTGTCACACATACCATCCAATACCATCCTGGAAAAGCGAATGTGGTAGCTGACGTATTGAGTAGAAGATCATATGCAAGTACGAGTGCGATATTGTCAACGCAAAGGCCCATTTTGTGTGACTTACAAAGGATGGAGATAGAGTTAAAGACTCTAGGGACCCATGTGATGATGCCGAATATATGAGTAGAACCGATTTCGCAATCAATGAATATGTGCAAGTATACACGGTCAACAAGTAATAAAGTGAAAGTAAAGTATCGTTCCCACGAGGAATTATTTAATAAAAATCACCAAATACTAATTCTTAACCAAACTAATTTTATTTAAACAATCTCAAATCGTGTTTTTTCTAATTACGAAAACTAAATTAACTAATTAAAACTAAGATTTCAATGAATGAATTCAAATAAATAAAGATTAAGATTTCAATATCCCCAATTATGAATTATAAATCAATTATCCAATTATCCCAATTATTATGCCTACTGAATTGTTAACATGAATTCTCAAATGCCAAAAGTCCTTTTCCAAGTGATCAATTGCCTTCTATTTAATCCAGATTAATCTTGCTATATTCATATGCAAAATAAGTGAATTAAACTCCTTTAATCCCAATTCCTTATATGTTACATGCGGTGAACATATATTTCCATTCAATTCACAAACCTAATTATTCACCATGCAAATAACTAAGTCACATGTTATCATGCCCAGTTCTAACCCTAGAATTCCTCTTCCAATTCCTTCTAGAGTAACAAAGTAATTACTGATCAGATAATTAAGCAATAAGCACAAGACAAGATAAACAACTCACTTTAACATAAATAATTGGAATATAATGAATAACTAATTCATAGCCATAAAAAGTTCAATTGAAATCTTAATAAAAAAAGTTAGTTCATAATTAATGAATGGAAATCAAGAATCCACAACTGAATAGACATTAAAAGATAAAAGTATGATAAGAGAAGAGAATAGAATCTATTTTCAGCAAATCTGATGCTCCCATGTATTTTCCCTTTATTTTATGTCTTAAATCATGTATTTATAGGTTACAAGTCTAATTTTTAGCTTAGGAACAAACCCAATCCAATTTGGAGTCAAAAAGGTGTCAAAATTCGCCTAAAACGCGTCCAGGCCGCACCCAGCCATTTCCCCAGCGCCCCAGCGCTGGGCACGACGCTGGAAGTCTGCCTCCTAGCGCCCCGGCGCTGTAAAATGTACTAAGAATCGCGCCCCGACGCTGGCCCAAATTCTGACATTTTTTGCTCCGATTTTGATGATTCAAGATGTTCTGGAAAGAGGAAAAGTAGATCTACAACTTTCATTCTTGACGTTTTGCGAAATAATATCCGGAGCTATAGTAAAATTGGCTCTGAAGTGACTGTTGTGTAAATGGCAAGCCGAAAACGCGAATCTAGCCACCCCAAACGTCGATCCAAGTAACTTTTGTCCCAATTCCTACAAAACAATATAAAACATGCTTGAATAGACACAAACACATAAAAACATCCTAAAAGACTTGAGAACAACAATAAATTAAGCTCGAATGTATCCAATTCATGTGTATAAAACTCACTCATCAGGAACCATCTGATGATGCCGAATATACGAGTAGAACCGAATTTAATCGATAAAGTTAAAGCTTCTCAAGCTACAGACCTGGAGCTGATGCGTATGAGAAAGAAAGTGCAAGAAGGTGCTATGCCGGAAGCAAAAATCGATGAAGAAGGAATACTTCGAGTCAACTCCAGACTTTGTGTTCCTAACGACCCTGATTTAAAGTATAAAATCATGATGGAGGCGCACAACACACCGTTTGCAATCCATCCTGGGAGTACCAAAATGTATCATGATCTTCGTCATACATTTTGGTGGAGAAATATGAAGATAGAGATAGTGTTGTTTATCTTAAGGTGTCTAACTTGTCAACGAGTTAAAGCGGAGCATCAAGTACCAAAAGGTCCATTGCACTCACTTAAAATTCCAGAATGGAAGTGGGAGCACATTACCATGGATTTCGTTATTGGTCTTCCCAAGGTTTCTCAAGGCATAGATGCAATTTAGGTCATTGTTGATAGATTGACCAAGTTTGATCACTTCTTACCTATACGAGAAACTTATACACTTGAACATCTTGCTCGTATGTACATAAACGAGGTTGTAAGATTGCATGGTATGCTAGTATCCATAGTGTCTGATCGAGACCCAAGATTCACTTCATGATTTTGGGTTAGTTTGCAAAAAACTATGGGCACAGATTTATGATTTAGCTCGGCATATCATCCTCAGACGGATGGATAGTCGAAGAGGACTATTCAAACTCTTGAAGATCTATTAAGACTCTGTATCCTTGATTTCAAGGGAAGTTGGGACAAGTTCTTACCATTAGTGGAGTTTTCCTACAACAACAGTTATCAAGCAAGTATTGGCATGGCTCCATTCGAAGCGTTGTATGGAAGAAAGTGTCGTTCTCCAGTATGCTGGGATGAGGTGGGTGAAGCAACGTTGTTGGGTCTAGAGTTGGTACGTATGACTACAGAAAATATTTAAAAGACCCGGCAACATATAAATACCTCACAAGATCGACAAAAGAGTTATGTTGATCTTCATCGAAAGGACGTGGAATTTGATATTGGAGATCATGTGTTGTTACGTGTTGCTCCATAGAAAGGAGTTACGAGATTTGGAAAGAGAGGAAAGCTCAATCCTCGATTCATTGGCCCATTTTTAATCCTCGATCGAGTAAGAACTGTGGCGTATAGACTCACTTTACCGCCAAGTATGTCTCGTGTTCATAACATTTTTCACATATCCCTGTTATGTAAATATGTGGAAGACCCGAACCACATTATTGAGTTAGAACCGGACGAAATAGCGGAAGATTTGACGTATGAAGAGGTTCCTATTCAAATCTTGGATAAGAAGGAACATATTCTACGCTCCAAGGTTATACCTCAAGTCAAAGTTTTGTGGAGAATCCACGATGTTGATGAAATGACCTGGGAGTTAGAATCTGAAATGAAATCAAGGTATCCTTACTTCTTCGACATACCAGGTACGTACCCTAGTTTTGTGGGCGAAATTTCATAAGAAGGGGAGGTTGTAAGACCCCAACTTTTATAAATAAAGATGAATTTTTTATAAATATCATTTTTGAATATTATGGAATGAATTTGATATAATGTTATAGTTGTGGGTAATATTTATAAATTTTTCAAAGTACGCAAGTTGTTATATAATATTTGATTGGTCGGGGAATATTCGTTTTAATACGGAATATTCGTACAACGACACAATCATTGGAGGACCCCACAACGGAATTATTGTCGGATTGAGAAAACGATAAAAATACTTTATGAAAATAACGGCGGAAGTCTTACCGTTAACTGTTGAAACATCCGGTGTTAAAAGTACAGTAATACGCGTAGTTGCACAGTAGCACACAGTATTGATTATTGATGCTTACGTGAGAAGTCACTCAGTTTTGTTCAATTATTGTTACAATAATTGCTGCATAGTATCTCACATTATTTGATTCAATTATTGTCAATATTTTATAATCAATAATTGAGATGACAAAGTTATTAATATTATTATTTTCAATATTAACGATGCCTAGAAGTTCTGTCAAGGAGAGGTTTGATCACCTAATTACGCGCCATTGGGGAGAAATCCTTATTGAAAAGCCCTCTCTTTCCTGGGAACGACCTGGTCGATTAATATTGTGAATTATAATAATGATGATGAGTTTTGTTTTATTAGTATTATTAATGTAATAAAACAGAAAATCTTTTTATATAAAATAGAATACTTTTATAAAGTTATTCGTTTTATTAGACTATAAATAGAATATATAATATTCTATTATGCATAGTGTTTTGTATAGTAAAATCTTTTTATATAAAACAGAATACTTTTATAAATTTATTTGTTTTATTAGACAATAATTAAAATATATTATATTTTATTATGCATAGTGTTGCATAGTGCCTGCATAGTATTTTACATAATAAAATCTTTTTATATAAAACAAAATACTTTTATAAAGTTATTTGTTTTATTAGATTTTAAATAATATATATATATATATATATATATATATATATATTTAGAATGTATTATATTTTATTGCATAGTGCAGCATAGTATCCTTTCTATTTTCCTATAAATAGAATGCTTAGTTTGAATTGAAAACCACACCAGAAGTTTATAGAATTCTTCTATAATCTTGAGCGTATTTCTGTAGAGTTTTAAGACGCTTTGAGCATAGTGTAAGTTTTCTTCAAGAATATCTTCACCCTACCAGTCGGAATATTATTCTTTTACGGTAAGGGATATTATTTGTTATACTCGTAAGGGGTATTCTTTCTTTCTTATTCATGAAGAAAACTTCTGTTATTCCATTCTTTATTATTCTGTTGGAATAGCCTGTATACGCGGGCTACCCTATACTTGGTGAAATTCTTCTGTTATTCCATTTTTTATTATTCTGTTGGAACATCCTGTCTGTGCTTTACGCATGACCTATTTTCATTATTTATCATTCTGTTGGAACATCATGTCTGTGCTTTACGCATGACCTGGTTCCGTTAATTATTATTCTGTTGGAATATCCTGTCTGTGCGTTTACGCATGACCTGGTTTCGTTATTTATTATTATATTGGAATAACCTGTCTGTGCTATCTATCGCATGCCTGGTGATTTCTTTTATTATTCTATTCTTTATTATACTCAGTTGGTTAAAGTTTTGACTTCTATACTCCATGAAATTAATGGAATATCCTTGATATTTGCGCTTCATCCCGTATCTTTTCATGGAAATATTCTTCTGAGCATTCTTGAGTGTAACTCTACAAAGAAGTATCATGTTGACAATTTGGACATTATTAGTTCCTAGATAAATTAATTCTTGAACTTGTTTTATTGAATTCTTATATCCTTGTCATCATCCTCATATTTATATTATGTTGAAAGTCGTCTGTAGCCTGTAGTGCATAGATGGACTTGGTATGAGTATGACCAGGGATTATTCGGTGTAATCATGACCGTAATGTTACAAATGATGTGGAAAAAGTCCTCATTGGCCCGTAGTGCATTGATGGACAGTTGTTGACATGATCATGACCATTGATGAATTCACGAATATCCTTGGCCTGTAGTGCATGGATAATTTGTGGTCATGATACTAATGAATATCCTTGGTCGTAGTGCAGGGATGATGTGGATTATTTATTAAGATGAGTCTCAGCGATAAAAGTAATAAAAAACCTTTTAAATCATAGAAGATAGTAGATTTTATTCTCTACTTGACTCTTCTAATGGATTACTTGTTCCGCTGCAGTTAAACTTGATATTTATTATATTTTATATATCAGTTTAACACTGTTGAAGGCTAATGATAATTTATTCTGCATTATCTTAGTCGTAATATTTCTTACTGGGCTAGTTGAGCTCACCCTTTTACTTTTATTATTCTCTTCAGGAAATGAGAACGTAGTAGGGACTAGTCGGGGAACAGAGTGATGGTCCTAGATGGTGCATTAGTAGTCCTTATTATTCTGTGAAATAGTGTGATAATAAATGTAATGAGGACCCCATTGAGTTTATATATTGTTTAGATGACAATATTTGTATTAAAACTCACAACATATGTTTAGTCATATTTTACACGACTGTTGTATAATTAAGTTTGTATTTGAATTCTGTGCCATGTATTTGGCGACTCAAGATGGGTGATGTATACCTATTTTGGGGGCGTCACACAGGGTACATATTTACAAGTTTTAATATGTTTACAATCATGAATTGTAGAAAATATATCACATTTTTACTTAGTAATATTGGCCTATTTTTTGTATAGGAGTCTCAGTCTTAAGGTCAGATTATCCATTGGCCGGATGTGTACGTGGCCACCCGTGATGATTTGGCTGATGCTATCCAGATAGCAGTATTAAGTTTTAACAACTTGATCATGTTTATCAATGCTTACAGAATTTATTTTTAACTATTTAATTGTTAACATGATGACATGATACTTATAAGCGTTTATTGAATGAGCGTTATCCTGAAGGCACTCCACGTCCGCCAATTGATCAAGATTTATGGGAGAGGGCGTCTGTTGTGAAGAAGAACTACATTAAAGGTCAAGGACAACAACGACGGCCATCCTTCAGTGGCTCAGGATGCTCTGCTACACAGTCTTCACAGTCATCGAGTCATCCAGCTGTTTATACTGCAGATGACTGTGTGAGAGCTATATGTCGAGATCGAGATCTTCTGAAGATACTGGGCGGATATCTGGGGGTTCTGAGTCTTGAGGAGTTAGCTGAAGCAGTAGCGGCAGCAGCAGTAGCACATCATGGGGATGGTGATGAGGTAATCAATTTGTAGTATATATTATCGTAATATATACCAGTATCAACATAGTTACTATATTTGTAACTTGTTTTATTATTTTGTTAATTACAGGGTGATCAAGGAGGCGATGATGCTTGGCGTACCTGCTTTAGTGTTGTTTTGTAGTTATTTGATAAACTTGTACTTGTATATTCATTCTTTGGATGTCTGTTAACGTAAACATTAGATTTTATATAGTTTATATACTAGTTTGGTGTATGTGTCGGTGGACGATGGATGTTTATATTGTTGTGAAGATTGTTTATATTATTGTGTATGTGTGTTGGGATAAAACAGGTACAAAATAAGTACAGTTTTGCGAGAATTCTGCCAAAAATTCGGATTTCATTTTTTTAAAATTAGCGACCTCATGCGATTGCTGATAACTATTAGCGACTGCTTACCATTTGAGGGTATTAGCGACTGCATGCGATTACGGATACCAATCGCTGACACGTGGACCACGTCAGCCTTTGGCCCTGAACCATGCTGACTTAGCTTAGCGACCGAATTCTTCATTTCGGTCGCTAACATCGGTCACAGATATATCGGTCCTTAATAGTGGTTGCTGATGTGCATCTCAGCGACAAGATTTTATTCAACGACTATCAACGACAGCGATCGGTTACTGATAACGATCTGTGACCACATGCGATCGCTGATAGGCGGTCGCTGATAGTCGTCACAATAAATAATTATTTTATTATTCCCAAACTTAAACGAAAAACAGTCAACGTCAAGTTTAGATATAGAAATTAAATTATGTGTCATACTAGGAACATAAAGTGTAAGACCCCAACTTTTTATAAATAAAATCGAATTTTTCTAATTATTATTGTGAATAATAAGGTGTTAATTTAATATAATGTTTTGGTTATAGGTGAAATGTGCAAATTTTACAAAATAAGCAAGTTGTGACGCCCCCAAAATAGGTATACAACACCCATTCTGAGTCGCCAAATACATGGTACAGAAAGCAAACTACAACTTCAATAATACAATTGTCGTGCAAAATACGACAACACATACTGTGGGTTTAAATACAAATATTATCTTCTAGACAATATCCACACTCAAATAAGTCCTCATTACAATTATTCAAACACTATTTTACAGAAATAGTGAGGACTGCTAAAACATCTTTCTAGAACCATCAATCCGTACCACGCCTAGTTCCTGCTATGTTCTCACTTCCTGAGAAAAATGGAACAAAAAGGAAAAGGGTGAGCTCAACTAGCCCAGTAAATAATATTATGACTAAGATAATATACAACAAATTATCATTAGTCTTCAACAGGGAAAAATCTGATAAAATATAAGAGCCAACAAGTTTTAGATCAACAACTGCAACGGAAACAGCAATCCATTAGAAGAGTCAAGTAGAGAATGAGTTCTACTATCTTCTAAGATTTAAAAGTCCATCATCAATATTTTATCCATATAACAACAATCAATATACATCTTTAATCAAATATTCATCTTTGCACTACAGGCCAAAGATATTCATTTGTATCACCAGTTGGTCACTGTTCATCTCAACACCTGTTCATCTTTGCATTACGGGCCAAATATATTCATCAGTTAATCATTTATCTTTGCACTACAGGCCGAAGATATTTAGTAATATCATCATTTAGGACTGAGGATGATGAAAAATATTTTAAAGAAAACGAATCCAGTGAAACGGAAGGACAAATAGTAGGGATTCGTATAACAGTTTATCCAAGATCAATAATACTTCATAAATACCAATTTTGAAGCAGAATTCAAAAATAAAGATCAAAACATGGATACAATCAAAGACAGTAACCATAATAGATATCTTGGACAAAAAGAAGAAAATTTTATTTTTTGGTAAATAGTGTCGTATACATGAATAGTAACCCCGACACAAAAAGTTCCAAATTTGATAAAAATTCATATCAATACTTCGGCATAATGATATTGAAGAAATAATATCTTATATGAAGAAAATAACATCCCTTACCTCAAAATATCAGTACTTCTGATCGGAATATCGGTATAAGGCTGAAGGAAACTTGCACTGATGAATAGAAACTCACAAAGTATCTAAATACTCACAAAATACACTCAATAATCTAGAGAGAGAAAGAGAGAAAACTTGTTTCTGGTGTGATTTTCTATTCTAACGTAGTCCTCTATTTATAGGAAAATGTTAGCAGACTTGACCTACAATCTGATGGCTTTACCTGCTACTATTCTCACCCACCACATTTGAAATAAATTAAGCATATTTCTTCACCAACCACAAGTGGGACCCACTCAATTCTAGAATTTTTCACCAAAATCATTTATAAACCTAATTTCTGAATCAGCCACCTCTCAAACTTCATAACAAATCATACGTTCATTTTTAATGGTTCAAAATTTATGGACATATACTCAACTTATATATGTATAACATATCTAAAAATTACAACGATCTAACGGTCGAATTAAAAATTATAACTCACACAATATATCTCAAAAACACTGGTTTAATTTTTAATACCTTCATTCCGACAAAAATACTGATAAAACACCTCAACATTAACTCCTTCATTTTTAACCACAATAAATATATCCAACATTTATATCCACATAAAATAATTATTTCCTTATCATAAGAATCAATAATTAATTATTCACAAATAATATTACAGAATCACATTTATGACAACCAGGCCGTTCCCAGGAAAGAGGGGGCTTTCCAATAAGAATTTCTCCTTATTGGCGCGCAATTAGGTGACCAAACCTCTCCTTGACTGAACTTTCTAGACATTGCCAATAATTCTATCTAATAATATTATTCAAATAATATGAATTATTGATCTGATAATGGAAAATACTGTGTAGTGACAATTATTGAAACAACAATAATATAAAATATCAACGCAACAATTATTGAATCAATAAAATAAAATATTGAACAGTAACTACTGTAACAATTATTGAGTAGTGCCTTCTTACGTAAGGATCAATAATTCATCAATACTGTGCATCCACGAGTATTACTGTATTTTAACCATCGGGTATTTCAACAGTGTTAACGGTAACAACTACGCCGTTATTTATAATAACTCAAACTTATCGTTTTCTTCATCCAACAGTTATTCTGTAATGGGGCCCACAAATGACTCCGCCGTCGTACGAATATTCCCCGACAACAAGAATATTCCACGACCAAATGAATATTCCCCGACAACAATGATTATTTTTTAACCACTTGCATATTTTACAAAATTTGCACATTTCACCCATAACTAGAGAATTATATCAAATTAATATCTTATTATTCACAAATATAATTAGAGAAAATTCGATTTTATTTATAATAAGTTGGGGTCTTACAACCTCCTCTCCTTATGAAATTTCATCCTCGAAATTTACATACGTACCTGGTGTTTCGAAAAGGTGAGGATACCTCGCTTTCATTTCTGATTCCAACTCCCAGGTCATTTCTTCAATAGCATGGTTTCTCCATAATACCTTAACTTGTGGTATAATCTTGGTGCGTAGGACATGCTCTTTTCTATCCAAGATCTTAACAAGTACTTCTTCGTACGTTAAATCTTCGGCTATCTCGTCTGGTTCTAATGCAATAATATGGTTCGGTTCTTTCACATATTTACGAAGCATGGATATATGAAAAACATTATGAACACGAGACATACTTGGAAGTAATGCGAGTTTATAGGCCACATTTCCTATTCGGTCAAGAATCTCAAATGGACCAACAAATCATGGATTGACCTTTCCTCTCTTCCCAAATCTTGTAACTCCCTTCCATGGTGCAACACGTAACAATACATGATCCCCAATATTAAATTCCACGTCTTTTCGATGAAGATCCGCATAACTCTTTTGTCGATCTTGTGCCGTTTGTATACGTTGTCGAATCATTTAGATCTTTTATGTAGTCATGCGTACTAATTTTGGTCCCAAAAACGTTGCTTCTCCCACCTCGTCCCAGCATACTGGAAAATGATACTTTCGTCCATACAACGCCTCAAATGGAGCCATGCCTATACTTACTTGATAACTGTCGTTGTAGGAGAATTCCACCAGTGGCAAGTACTTATCCCAACTTCCTTTAAAATCTAGGACACAAAGTCTTAATAGATCTTCAAGGGTTTGAATTGTCCTCTCTGATTGTCTGTCCGTTTGAGGATGGTATGCCGAACTGAATCGTAAATCCGTGCCCATAGTTTTTTGCAAGCTAACCCAAAATCGTGAAGTGAATCTTGGGTCACAATCTGAAACTATGGATACTGGCATGCCGTATAATCTCACAATCTCATTCATGTACATGCGAGCAAGACGTTCAAGGGAATAAGTCTCACGTATCAGTAAGAAATGGGCAGAGTTGGTTAATCTATCAACAATAACCCAAATCGCATCTATGCCTTGAGAAACTTTGGGAAGACCTATAACGAAATCCATAGTAATGTGTTCCCACTTCCATTTCGGAATCTCAAGTGGTTGTAATGGACCCTTTGGCACTTGATGCTCCGCCTTTACACGTTGACAAGTTAAACACCTCGAGATAAACTCCACGATCTCTCTCTTCATATTGTTCTACCAAAATGTATGTCGAATATCATGATACATTTTGGTACTCCCAAGATGGATTGCAAACGGGGTGTTGTGTGCCTCCATCATGATTCTATGCTTCAAGTCAGAATCGTTAGGAACACAAAGTCTGGAGTTGAATCTAAGTATTCCTTCTTCATCGATTCTCGCTTCTGGAATAACTCCTTCTTGTAATTTCTTCTTCACACGTATCAGCTCCAGGTCCGTAGCTTGAGCAAGCTTTAACTTTATCGATTAAATTCGGTTCTACTCGTATATTCGCCATCATCATGTGGGTCCTGGAGACCGTAATTCTACCTCCATCCTTTGCAAGTCATACAGAATGGGCCTTTGCATTAACAATATTGCACTCGTACTCTCATATGATCTTCTACTCAATGCGTCAGCTACTACGTTCACTTTTTCAGGATGATATTGAATAGTGTGATCGTAATCTTTCAATAGTTAAAGCCAATGTCGTTGCTGAATGTTGAGTTCTTTTTGGGTGAAGAAATATTTGAGGCTTTTATGGTCCGTATAAATCTCCACTTTCTCCCCATACAAGTAGTTTCTCCAAATTTTCAACGCGAATACTGACTGCTGCCAACTCTAGATCATGAGTAGGATAATTCCTCTCATATTATTTGAGTTATCGCGAGGCATAGGCTATGACTTTCCCATGTTGCATGAGAACGCATCCTAACCCTTTACCTGAAGCATCGCTGTACATAACAAATCCATCCGTACCAAATGGTATTGCCAGAACAGGTGCCAAAATGAGTCTCCTCTTGAGCTCTTGGAAACTCTTCTCGCATTCTTCGCTCCAAAATTTTTTTGTATCTTTTTGAGTCAACTGAGTTAACGGAGTAGCGATTCGAGAAAATCCTTCCACGAATCTCTGATAATAACCAGCTAAGCCCAGAAAGCTACACACTTCGGTCACCAACTTTTTTTGCTCCCAACTTTGTACTGCTTCAATCTTTGCCGGGTCAACAGATACTCCATGTTTTGACACCACGTGCCCAATGAATGCTACTTCTTCAAGCCAGAACTTACATTTCTTCATATTAGCATAAAGCTTGTTTTCACGAAGCCTTTCATGTATCAACTTCAAATGGTGCTCATGATCTTCACGGCTTTTAGAATAGATGAGGATGTCATCAATAAAGACAACAAAAAACTGATCCAAAAATTCCTTGAATATACGGTTCATCATATCCATGAAAGCAGCAGGAGGATTAGTCAATCCAAAAGACATGACTAAGAATTCATAATTCTCATACCGAGTTTTGAAGTCAGTCTTTGAAATATCCTCAGTTTTAATCTTCAGCTGATGATATCCAGAACGAAGATCGATCTTTGAAAAGAATTGTGCTCCTTACAACTGGTCGAACAGGTCATCAATGCGAGGTAGCGAATATATTTTTGATGGTGACATGGTTTAATTCTCGGTAGTCATTACAAAGTTGCATACTCCCGTCTTTCTTCTTTACGAATAAAACAGGAGCACCCCAAGGAGATGTACTAGGACGAATGAAACCTATGTCTAACAATTCCTTTAGTTGGACTTTTAACTCCTGAAGTTCAATAGGAGCCATTCAATATGGGGTTTTAGAAATGGGTTTTGTACCCGGCTCAAGGTCAATAAAGAATTCAACATCACGTTCTAGGGGTAGACCAGGAAGTTCTTCAGGAAATACATCAGAAAATTCTCTAACAACAGAAATATTATTCAAATCTGACCAGTCTTTGTTCAAATCCATAACATGGGCTAAGAAAGCTTGACATCCATTTTTCAATAAACGAATAGCTTTATGGCTTGATATGATAGTGACTGATTTTAGTGGTTTAGTTGTTTGAATTCGTATGACAGGTTGGTTAGGAATATGAAAACTAACAACCTTACTAAAACAATCAATTTTGGCATGATGAGTGGTTAACCAATCAATTCCTAAAATCACATCAAAAGCAAGTATCTTTAAAGATATAAGATCAACAGGTAATGTGATAGTGCCAACTTGGATCATGCAAGATTTATAAACTATAGATGTAACGAAGGTTTCACCCAACGGAGTTTCAACAGATAAGTCAAAGTCCAATTTCTCCGTAGTCAAGTTTAAACGTTGAGCACAAGCAGGAGAGATAAAAGAATGGGTAAAACCGGTATCTAGTAAGGTATAAACTTCGCAAGAGTTCAAGATTAGCTTACCCGTAATCACCTCGTTCGGGTTCCTCGCGTTTTGGCCAGTCACGACAAACGCTCTTCCAAGAACCGCTAATTTTGACTTATCCGGGACAGCCCTTGGATTCACCATCCCCGTTGAACTTGGTTTTGCTACAGAACAATCCCGAGCTATGTGGCCTTCCTTTCCATAGTTGTAACATACCTTGGATTGTTGTGGACAGTTTTGGGCTGATATGTCACTCTTTCCCGCATTTGTAACATCTAACTGACGATCGTTCTCCTCCCCTAGAATTTGTTGTTGGTGCCGGTGCTGCTGTTGATGTCTTCCCATCATTGTTGAATCTTCTCTTTCTGAAATTTCCACTTGACTCACCTCTCCTATTATCATGGCCACGATGACCACCCGAGTGGTTACCGCCTTTGTTTGTATTTTTCCCTCCTCGTTGGTTATCATCGCTTTAATGACTGCTGTCACCGGTATGACCCTGGTTGTGGTCCATCGGTTGCACATACTCATTATCTCGCTCTAATAATTGAGCCCTGTTTACAACATCTGAATATAAAGAAAATTTATGAGATATAAGATAATGTCGAATCTCGGGCTTTAGACCTCTCAGAAACATCCTTGTCATTCGTTCCTCATTTTTGACCAAATGAGGTGTAAACCTGGATAACTCTGCAAACTTCGCCTCGTACTGGGACACCGTCATGTTGTTTTGTTCAATTCTGATAAACTCCACCTCCTTCATATGACAAATACTTTCAGCAAAGTACTTGTCATTGAATAGTTTTTGAAACGTTTCCCAAGACATACTGAGTGCGGCTGGCTGGGTACGCTTCACAGACTCCCACCAGTAGTCTACCTCACCGCGGAACATAAAGGTGGTGAATGGAACCTTTTGTTCCTCCGTGCATCCCAAGACATCGAATATCTTGGTAATTTGCTTGACCCACATTTCCGCTATGATCGGATCCGACTTTCCCTTAAATTTTGGTGGTCCCAACTACTTGAACTGCTTGGCTGTGACAAGCCGCGCATTGCTATCATTTCCACCCGTATTTTAGTGCACGAGTCTCCCTCGTCTGGTTTTGCATGAACTGCAAAAAGCTCCTAAACATTCTATCATTCATCGTTTGCTTGGTAGTGTTGTTTACAGGAGGAATATTGCCTTCCTGTTGCACGTTCTCCTGGTTTGTAACTAAAGGTTGTTCCACAGTCTCATACACACCATTGTTAACGTTCTCAGCGGCCATTCTTAAATATTGCCATAAAACAAGGGTTAATTAAACAAATTAACATGTCATATAATATCCCTATATTATGACTGACCAACAAATAAGCTTAGATAAGACACACTAGCAAAGGATTTACTAATATCTCCCCTCCTGGTTCTATTCCCCGATCTCCGCCAAAGACCATATCCCTAAGCTTTGATACCAACAGTGACGCCCCCAAAATAGGTATACAACACCCATTCTGAGTCATCAAATACATGGTACAAAAAGTAAACTACAACTTCAATAATACAATTATCGTGCAAAATACGATAACACATACTGTGAGTTTAAATACAAATATTGTCTTCTAGACAATATCCACACTCAAATAAGTCATCATTACAATTATTCAAACACTATTTTACAGAAATAGTGAGGACTGCTAAAATATCTTTCTAGAACCATCACTCCGTACCCCGACTAGTTCCTGCTATGTTCTCACCTCCTGAGAAAAATAGAACAAAAAGGAAAAGGGTGAGCTAAACTAGCCCAATAAAGAAATCATGACTAATATAATATACAAAAAATTATCGTTAGTCTTCAACAGGGAAAAATGAGTTCTACTATCTTCTAAGATTTAAAAGTTCATCATCAATATTTTATCCATATAACAACAATCAATAAACATCTTTAATCAAATATTCATCTTTGCACTACATGCCAAAGATATTCATTGGTATCACCAGTTGGTCATGTTCATCTAAACACATGTTAATCTTTGCACTACGGGCCAAAGATATTCATCAGTTAATCATTTATCTTTGCACTACAGGCCGAAGATATTTAGTAATATCATCATTTAGGACTGAGGATGATGAAAGATATTTTAAAGAAAACGAATCCAGTGAAACGGAAGGACAAATAGTAGGGATTCGTATAACAGTTTATCTAAGATCAATAATACATCATAAATACCAATTTAGAAGCAGAATTCAAAAATAAAGATCAAAACATGGATACAATCAAAGATAGTAACCATAATAGACATCTTGGAATAAAAGAAGAAAATTTTATTTTTCGGTAAATAGTACCGTATTCGTGAATAGTGCCGTATACGTGAATAGTAATCCCGACACAAAAGTTCCAAATTTGATAAAAAAATCAGATCAATACTTCGGCATAATGATATTGAAGAAATAATATCATATATGAAGAAAATAACATCCCTTACCTCAAAATATCCGTACTTCTGATCGGAATATCGGTATAAGGCTGAAGAAGACTTGCACTGATGAATAGAAACTCACAAAGTATCTAAATACTCACAAAATACACTCAATAATCTAGAGAGGGAAAGAGAGAAAATTTGTTTCTGGTGTGATTTTTAATTCTAACTTAGCCCTCTATTTATAGGAAAATGTTAACAGACTTGACCTGCAATCTGATGGATTTACCTGCTACTATTCCCACCCACCACATTTGAAATAAATTCAGCACATTTCTTCTCCAACCACAAGTGGGGCCCACTCAATTCTAGAATTTTTCATCAAAATCATCTATAAACCTAATTTCTGAATCAGCAACCTCTTAAAATTCATAACAAATCATACGTTCATTTTTAACAGTTCAAAATTTGTGGACATATACTCAACTTATATATGTATAACATATCCAAAAATTACAACGATCCAACGGTCAGATTAAAAATTATAATTCACATAATATATCTCAAAAATACTGGTTTAATTTTTAATACCTTCATTCCGACAAAAATACTGATAAAACACCTCAACATTAACTCCTTCATTTTTAACCACAATAAATATATCCAACATTTATATCCACATAAAATAATTATTTCCTTATCATAAGAATCAATAATTAATTATTCACAAATAATATTACAGAATCACATTTATGACAACCAGGCCGTTCCTAGGAAAGAGGGGGTTTTCCAATAAGAATTTCTCCTTATTGGCGCGCAATTAGGTGACCAAACCTCCTCTCCTTGACAGAACTTTCTAGACATTTCCAATAATGCTATCTAATAATATTATTCAAATAATATGAATTATAGATCTGATAATGGAAAATACTGTGTAGTGACAATTATTGAAACAACAATAATATAAAATATCAATGCAGCAATTATTGAATCAATAAAATAAAATATTGAACAGTAACTATTGTAACAATTATTGAGTAGTGCCTTCTTACGTAAGGATCAATAATTCATCAATGTTGTGCATCCACGAGTATTACTGTATTTTAACCACCGGGTATTCCAACAGTATTAACGGTAACAACTACGCTGTTATTTATAAAAACTCAAACTTATCGTTTTCTTCATCCGACAGTTATTTTGTTATGGGGCCCACAAATGACTGCGTCTTCGTACGAATATTCCCTGACAACAAGAATATTCCACGACCAAACGAATATTCCCCGACAACAATGATTATTTTATAACCACTTGCATATTTTGCAAAATTTGCACATTTCACCCATAACCAGAGAATTATATCAAATTAATACCTTATTATTCACAAATATAATTAGAGAAAATTCGATATTATTTATAATAAGTTGGGGTCTTACACAAGTGGTTATAAAATATTCATTGTTGTCGGAGAATATTCGTTTGGTCGTGGAATATTCCTGTTGTCAGGGAATATTCGTACGATGGCGCAGCCATTTGTGGGCCCCATAACGGATAATTGTCGGATGTAGAAAATGACAAGTTTGAGTTTTTATAAATAACAGCGTAATTGTTACCATTAACACTGTTGGATTACCTGCTAGTTAAAATAAAGTAATACGCGTGGTTGCACAGTAGCACACGGTATTGCATAGTATTTTGAATTATTTATTCTTATGTAAGAAGGCACTACTCAATAATTGTTACAGTAATTACTGTTCAATATTTTATTTTATTGATTCAATAATTGCTACGTTGATATTTTATATTATTGTTGTTTCAATAATTGTCACTGCACAGTATCTCCATTATTAGATCAATAATTCATATTATTTGAATAATATTATTAGATAGCATTATTGGCAATGTCTAAGGAAGTTCTGTCTAGGAAAGGGGTTTGGTCACCTAATTGCGCGCCAATAAGAAGAAATCTTTATCGGAAAGCCCCCTCTTTCTTAGGAACGACCTGGTTGTCATTATTGTGATTCTGTAATATTATTTATGAATAATTAATTATTAATTTATATGATAAGAAAATATTTATTTTATGTGGATATAAATGATGGATATATTTATTGTGGTTATAAATGAAGGAATTAATGTTGAGGTGTTTTATCAGTATTTTATCGGAATGGAGGTTTTGAAAATCGTCCGTATGTGAATTTCGGTCATTTTTCGTTTGAAATTTGGAAAAACTTAAACTTATAAAGTTGTAGAGAATTTAATTTCCTATGGAATAGACATGAGATTCAAATTTTGATGATAAAAGAGCTATTTATTATGAATTATTGAAGTTTCAGAAATAAATATTTTTATTAAAAATATGGTGGGCCCCACTTTTGGTTGGTGAGAAATGAAATGTGTTGGAATTTATTTTCAAAAGTGGTGGGCTTGAATAGTAGCAGGTAAAGCCATCAGGTAGCAGGTTAATCTGCTATGGCGTTCTAAGCATTTTCCTATAAATAGGGTGCTTAGTTAGAATTGAAAATCACACTAGAAACAAATTTTCTCTCTTTCTCTCTCTATATAATCGAGCGTATTTTGTGAGTATTTAGATAATTTGTGAGTTACTATTCATCAGTGTAAGTTTTCTTCAGCCTTATACCCGATATTTCAGCCGGAAGTACTGTTCTTTTGAGGTAAGGGATGTTATTTTCTTCCTAATGATGTTATTCTTTCAATATCATTATACCGAAATATTGGTATGGATTTTATTGTCGAAGTTCTACCTTTTTGTGTCGGGGTTACTATTCACGTATACGACATTATTCACGTATACGACACTATTCACGA
Source organism: Panax japonicus (assembly GCA_020205505.1). Classification (NCBI taxonomy): domain Eukaryota; kingdom Viridiplantae; phylum Streptophyta; class Magnoliopsida; order Apiales; family Araliaceae; genus Panax; species Panax japonicus. The sequence continues at coordinate 15,826,054 of CM035111.1, forward strand.
ATACGGCACTATTCACCAAAAAATGAAGTTTTCTCCTTTTTGTCCAAGATGTCTATTATGGTTACTATCTTTGATTGTATCCATGTTTTGATCTTTATTTTTGAATTCTGCTTCACAATTGGTTATTATGGAGTATTTTTGAACTTGGATAAACTAAAGTACGTATCCCTAATCTTTGATCTTTTATCTCACTGGATTCATTTTTTTAAAGATATTTTTCATCATCCTCAGTCCTAAATGATGATATTACTGAATATCTTTGGCTTGTAGTGCAAAGATGAATGATTACCTAATAAATATCTTTGGCCTGTAGTGCAAAGATGAACATGTGTTGAGATGAACATGACCAACTGGTGATACAAATGAATATCTTTGGCATGTAGTGCAAAGATGAATATTTGATTCAAGATGTAAACTGATTGATGTTACAGGGATAAAATATTGATGATGGACTTTTAAATCTTAGAAGATGGTAGAATTCTTTCTCTACTTGACTCTTCTAATGGATTGATGTTTCCGCTGCAGTTGTTGATCTAAAACTTGTTGTCTATTATATTTTATCATATTTTTCCCTATTGAAGACCAATGATAAATTGTTGTATATTATCTTAGTCATAATATTCTTACTGGGCTAGTTTAGCTCACCATTTTCCTTTTTGTTCCATTTTTCTTCTCAGGAGGCAGGTGAGAACATAGTAGGAACTAGCCGGGGTTTGGAGTGATGGTTCAGGATAGTTATTTTAATAGTCCTCACTATTTTGTAAAATAGTATATCAATAATTGTAATGACGACTCCTTTTGAGTTTGTATACTGTCTATTAGACAATATTTGTATTCAAACTCACAGTATATGTGTTATCGTATTTTGCACGACAATTATATTATTGAAGTTGTATTTATTTCTGTACCATGTATTTGGCGACTTAGAATGGGTGATGTATACCTATTTTGGGGGCGTCACATAAAGGGTACCATTTATAGATACAAGGTGAAACCACTCTCCAAAACTAAAGAAAGAGTTTTTACATATTCTTCAACTTGTATAGACTCTCCATTGCCAACTTTAATGGTTCTTTCCCCCTTATAGAGTGTCTTCTTTGAAAGGAATCCCTTTCTTTTCAAGCCATTCTCTGAACTTAGGGCATTCATCCTGAATATGTCCCTGCTTCTTACAGAAGCGACATTTAGGACATGCCTCAGAGTTGTTACCTGAATAATTTATTTTATTTGCTTTGATAGAAATTGGTTTATCCTTATTCTTTAAACCTTCGCCATTTTTATAAGCCTTCTTCTTATGGGATCCAGTGGTAGTTAAATGAACAACATTACGTTTTTCAACCTTAAGTATTTCTTCCTCTTGGACGCACATGGCGATTAACTTTCTCATCTTCCACTTTTCTTTTTGTGTGTTATAATTGATCTTAAATAGATCAAACTGTGTAGGAAGAGAAGTCATAATGAAGTGAATAAGAAAACCCTCAGAAATTGCCATGTCCATACCATTTAATTTAAAGGTCATGTCGTTTATCATCACAATGTGCTCGCGCACTTCTTTAACCCCATCATACATGCTAGTAAGCATTTTCAAAATAAGGGTACTATCATGAGTTTTAGAAGAACCCTTAAATTGTTACTCGACTGAAGTTAAGTACTCATTAGCATTCTCAGAGTTAGGAATGACTCCTTGAATGGCTGTCGTGATAGAGTTTTTCATAATCATAAGTGCATACGGTTGGATCGCTCCCAATTTTCATAAATAGTCTTTTGCACAATTGAGCTAGTAGTTGTAAGTGGAGCAGAATGATCCACTTGTAGTGCATAGTCCAAATCCATAGTACCGAGAACAATCTTCACTTGCTCTTTCCAAGCAATTAAATTAGTTCCATTCAAAGTTTCAATTATAGAGAGATACCTAAAAATACTAGTTGGAGTCAATGTTGAAACATAATCAAGTTCATAAGCATGTTTACAAAAAACTAAAAGAAATCCACAAATAAAATCATTAGTTACATAAAATCTATTTACAACACCCAAAAATAGATTTTAATAAGATGTTGGTGCATAATTATCAATCTTTCGTTGGTCCAATTAATAATATGTTAATAACATCCCCATAATATAATGCAAAACACATTTATCCACACATCACCGTTGGTCAGAAACGAAATAAACATGCTACTTATGCAATAAAATTCCATTTAATAAATTTTAATTCTAATTTTTTCGTTGGGTAAAATTAAAATCTTTATTTATTAAATGTAACATTATGTGACTTTTCTTAATCTTTAATTGTTTCAATTAATAATCATACGTTGGGCTGATTATTAATTTTAATAATAAAAGAGTCACGCATACATGTAAATTATTATAATCCAACTCAATTTTATTTAAAACATTATATTAATCAAGTTTGAAAATTAATATTATTTATAATTTACATGTAACAACTTAAAAGCCCTAATAATATATCATATCATGTTCTGGAATCTCAAATTAAAATATATAATTATGAACGTGAATTAATTATAAAATATTCACATAAATTTCAAACTAAATACATATTGTCATGATATGAATTAAATATTAATTTGGTATGATTAAGAAAACAACTATCAACATAAGTAGATAAGTCCATATTCTTAAAACATGTATTCATATTCAACATATATAAATATTACTTGACGTATATATAGTCATGTATATCGAGACAAGAATTTGTATATTCTGACAGAATATTATCATAAGCATTCACGTTTGATTTCATGAATACAACGAAGTAGAAACATACTCGTTAATTTTCGAAAGCCATGAGAAATCATAATCAGTTTATGAATTAGATTACAAATTACATTTCATAAAAATTTATTTCCATCCGAAAATTCCTTAACGTACTGAATAGTTCTATATTATACCAATTAAGAAAATATGTAAAATTAAAAAAAAAATCTAGCATAACAACATAATTAATTTATTTCATGCAATAGCGTAACCACAACTCTGATACTAGATGTAAATAAATTATATTGGAACGTGCTATTGAATAGAATAAAATCAATTAATCAATTAGGTACTTATATGAATTGAGAGAAGTCATCTTGTATGTATCACGCTTCCGCTGTGCTTAAGGGTGAAAGTCTTTAATTGTCTCTCGCAATCTTATGATGGATATATAGGTGTTTATAAAATTTTTGAGACGACAATGGGGACCAAACCCTAACGGTTTTATTTATAGAATAGCTAAGGGTCAAAATCGTCCATTAAGATTATGAAACCCTAGTGCCCATTATGTCAAGTACTATCAGTAATATTATTTATAGGGCACATAATGAATTATCAAACCTATAAATAAAATGATTAAATTAATACAATATGTAAGCCCAATAAACCACATAAAAAAATAAAATATTCTAACAGAAAATTGTGCAAAATTCATGGATTTTAAGCCAAGAGTACAGTAAATTAGAAAAAATAGATGTTATATATTTTCTATGCACGTAGAAGTTATTTTCAAGTCAATCTTTTAGTTTTGAATGTGAAAGATTGAAAAAGTAAAAAAAAAAAAAAGGAGAAAGAAAAGAAAAAGGGAAAAAGTGAAGAAGGTAAAAGTACTAAATTGATATACACAAAAGGCAAATAGAAGGGAGGGTATACAAGCTATTCTTTTGAACAGGCCACAAGTAATATTTAAATACTAATCACATAAATAAATTCCATTTGCCTTTTATTAACACAGCAAAAAAATCACCATTTAATCTTTACAATGGAGCAAAATTTGTTCATTATAATCATTACAATAGAGGGCAAATGGTAAAAACTAGTGTAATCTCATCCCGGTATAACCCTATGCAATCGTATTAGAATTGAAATTTGATCTCGTATTTTATGTCATATGTTGTCTCATTCTCTGTATAATATATTACGTAATATTTATTCAATTATATATAAAGTAACTATAGATAAATAAATAAATATTTGACAATAATAATACATAAAACCACTGGAACCGCAAATGAGACAAACATTGCAACAACAGAATTGTACTCGTCATACTACCATGGATAACTTTTAACATGACCATTGCTCTTACTAACCATTATCTTCTTGTTATTCTTCATACTATTAGACCCACAGATGAAGGTACACTCGAACCCCTTCCCAAAGCAAGAAAACAACCCTCCTCCATCGGAACGACTCCGGTGATGTGACCGCCTATTGTGGACCTCATCATCCTTAACGAGCGGAATTTGATCGTTTATATCCCACCTAACAATATTCTTCGAATTTCTCCCCTCGGAAACACTCTGATCACCAGCCACTGTCCAGTTATCAAATATTGAGCTTCCTATATAATCACCGTTTATCGAATAAATCCCATTATTTAGCGTTGCCATGATCTCCGAAGGTAAGGGCTGCATTTCTGAATAAATTGATCCACTTGAAGCTACATGACTATTTGGTTTTGAGTTGATTAAATTTGAATTTAAATCATCGCTTAGCGATGTAAAATTAAATTCCTCAACATTTGTCACATACTTTTCTTGATTGTCAAATTTTGGGGAAATAATTTCATCTCTTAGAGTTGTGAAATTAAAATCCTCATTCTTTGTCACATATTCTTCTCGATTGTCAATTTTTGGAAAAATAATCTCGTCCCTTAGTGGTGTAAAGTTAAAATCGTCGCCCATTGTCACATAATTTTTTCCATGGTTAATTTTTGACGAAATAATTTGATCCCTTAATGGAGTAGAATTAAAATTCTCGCCCATTGTCACATAATTTTTTCCATCGTTAATTTTTGGCGAAATAATTTCATCCCTTAACGGAGTAGAATTCAAATCGTCGCCCTTTGTCAAATACCTTTCTTGATTGTCAATTTTTGGAGAAATAATTTCATCCCTTTTATAGAGATTTTGAATAGTGGAAATGGAAATTTCATTAGCCACGGGTGATGATGGGACAGAATTATTGACAAGATTAAAACTTACATTGAGAATTCCTTTTAAATGGCCCGAGGGTTGACAAATTTGAAGCGCCAAGGGTTTCATTCCTGAGGACGCAAGATTATTGAGAAGAATTTGATCAACAGGAAGGCGTGTGGTTCCAATGGGGAGATCGCGTAGCCAAGCAATGTTGTAGATTTCGAAAACGATGGCTGAGGAATTTGACAGCAAAAACTTGTCGTCTACGCGAAAAACCATTCGGTAATTCCACGTAGGGTTAATGTGGCCTTTGTGATCCACTGGGGTGCTTAGTTTGTGGTCAGGGTAGGCGCGTGCAACCACGTAGGTACGTAGGGATTTGGCCAGGGGTGGTAGGTCATGGGCGGATATGACGTTGATTTCAAGGAGGTTGAAGGGAATATTGTTTAGGGTGGTTGTTAGGGAGGTCGTTGTCGGGGTGGAGGCCATTGTGGTGGTGGTGGTGGTGGCCACAGTGGCGACGGGGGGTGGTGACAGGTTATAAGGTGGTGGGTAAAGCTTGTTGTCCGGTTTTGGCGACGACAAGTAAGGGGAGATGGATAGAGAGAGTGCATATGAAATTGTTAAAAAAATAAAGGTAATAGAAAGATTTTAAATATTTGGTTAGGTTTTTTACTCCAAGTGTAACCTAAATTTAGAAAATCACATAAAGATTTTTTTTAGAAAAGTCTCGGATAGATTGTTTGTTGTTGATGTGTCACTGGTGACGAATTATTTATCGCCTATAATTCGATTGACAATAAGTTTTGTATTATCAACGACAATCAACAACATTAATGGACAACGACAGAAGGGTTGATAGACTCGTTCGTAAAAAATAAGGTCATTGTTAACGGATTAAGTTCATTCTCGATTGTGACGTCCTTAGTGAACCACAAAGTCATTTTTTTTGTTTTTTTTTTCTTTTTCGTATATTAATTAAGATTTATTTATAAACTTAGTATATGAGTAAATATTTTACATGCATAGCTTGTGCCTATTGACTGTTATGTTTTAATTAAGATTGACATGGTAATTTTGTCCGAAAATTAAACATAATTTAGCACTCATAACAATTAACCAATCTTATTCTATTTCTTCCACTAAAATTATGAAAGTGTTACAATACCACCCAAAGAAGAAAGTAATTCATTTCCCTCTCCTTCGACTATAAAATGTTTAGACCAGAAATGATCCTCTAATGGTCGAATAGAAGGAATTGAATTAATAAAAGAATGAAAGAGAGAGTGAAATGAGTTATTCTCTAAGACGAACCAGGATTTACTTCTAGCAGGGGCTGAATTTAGTTATAAAAAAAAGTTTGTCAAAATAAATTAAATTTAAATGTGAGATATCCAAAATTATAACACATTCAAGCTAATGCTAATCACAATGATGTAAAAGAACTAAACAATCATTCAACCATTTCTCTCTCATTTGGTTTGGAAGAGTAGATTTTACAATATTTATCGTTGAAAATATTCTCTCCACCGTGGCAATAACTATTAACAAAATTAAAACTAATTTCAACAACAAATAAATCCAAGGATATAAATCAATTTTATTCTTCGTAACCAACTATTGAACAAGTTCACTAATCTCTTTCACATTAGAAAAATTATGATTCTTTTTCACATCTACAACGTAAGTTTTAAGTCCACCAAGAAAACCCTCAAAGTTCTCCATTTTGAAATTTCAATGGGTAAAACTTTACTAACTGGGAAAATCGCTCCTTGTCGAATGATGAGAAAGATTTACTTGGATCAAGACATGTCATATATAAGAACATAAATTTAAATTTATACAAGCATAATTTTAAATTTTATGCCTTTACATACTTGTTTCACACTTTTTTATACCCCCTATAATTAAAAATAAAAATAAAAATAAAAATAAAATACTATTAAGATATTTTGGCCCAGCATAGGCAGCCTATGCTGCCCAAAGCATAGTTCAGTCACACCTCATTCCATACTCTCCTCTAAAAAATAAAATTTATAAATTTAACAAAAATAAAAATGATTTATTCCATTTTAATATACATAAGAATGAGTTATTCAATTCTCACATTTATTTATGAAATCCTTGCATAATGGTAACGTTTCTTGGTAAAGGTCAATTTTCTTAAGTTTAATTCTTCTACTTACCCCTCCCCAGGTTATTAGTTACTATTACCAAGTCCTTAGAATCAAAACGTAATTGTTAGGCTCGGACACTTATATTTTAATTTTCTGAACAACATTCTGAATTCTACTAATTTCTTTTCGAGTGGATCCCAACGTATAACTTTACACGGTAAATGAAGACTTTTAATTATAGCCAAGTTATCTATTATCTTTGGTCTTAATTTGTAACTTCCCTAAATTTGGTAATTTGGCCCAAATAAAATACTACATTTGTTCTAAATTATAAGATTGTTATTAACTTTTAAAAATCAATTATAAACATTATAAAACTCAAAATTAAGATAATTTTTATCAAAAATCTTGAAACAATAAATTTTAAAATGAGTAGTAAGTTTTAGATAATTTACAAGTTTTATAGTTGTAGGATTAAAATTTAAAAAAAAATCATGTTAAGTTTAAGTTTGGAAATATCCTAAATTAATTAAAAAAAGTCAATAACAACCTTATATTTTGAATCGGCGGGTGTAAAATAAAAATAAGGTTAATTTGGCCAGATGTAGCAGCCAATTAGCACCATGTAAGCAGATTTTTACGTGTATACCCACGTTTAATTTAACAAATGACCAAGTAAGCTTTCTAGTCTGCATGCATGCATGCATCCATCCATCCATCCATCCATCCATCCATCCATAACTCTCTCAAAGTGCCGTTTGTTTGTACCGAAAGCTGCGTAAGTTAGTTATTATTCATCTTCTTCCATGTAAAAGACTAATCAAAATACACAAACTTAATTTCACAAATCAATCTAGAAGAGAGAGAGAAAGGAAGAAATGGGAGAAAAGGCACCACCAAATGAGAAGGCGTCGACGGAAGCAATGGCGACTGTGGCGGAGAAGGCACCGATTACTGCCGAGAGGAAGGTTCGTCCGGATCTTGATGTGAAGCTTCCTAAGCCATGTAATCATATCTCTCTCTCTCTCTCTTTGTTGTAGTTTTTTCCAAAATATGTTAGATAACTAGACATAAATCGTGTATTTTAGTTAAAAAATTACAGAGTTATACTGTACGTACAATCCTAGAAGGTTCTGTTTAGATAGTAGACAATTTTTGTCTAGTTGTCTAACATTACTCTTCTTCTTTTTTTCACCACTTAATCGTATGCTTTAGCACTACTTTTATATGATCGATCCATGTTTGTTGCATACTACATACAATAGCTAATGATGGCACCAGGATTTATTAGAGAAACCATATTGGTTGATACTTGATGTTCATATCACTACTACAAAACAGTAAATAGACAACGCGGAAAAAACGTTGTGGTTTCTGTCAGAAAAACGTAGTGGTTAAGGGTGTTGTCTATTTGACATTCTTACACAACGTTTTTAAAACGTTGTAGTTAAGCACAATACACAACGTTTTTTAGAAAAAAAACGTTGTAGATTTGTCTTCCAAAAATTAACAGATGCTTAAAAACGTTGTAGAATGTATGATTCCACAACGTTTTTTGGATAAAAATGTTGTTGTTTAGTATATCAGACAACGTTTTTAACCAATTTATACAATATTTTAAAAACGTTGTAGATAAAGAAAAAAAATAAAAAAATAAATTATAATTCACCTATATTACCAATGCACCTGCAATATACTAATGCCATGATATATAGCTAAAAAGTCTAAATTATCATTTAAATTTAAAACCAAAATGTATCAACCATTACAATATTACAATATAATAGTTGAATAATTCATCCCCTACAATTTTCTTGGCTTGTGCAGCAACAACCTCCAAAATAGATCCTAATTCCCGTTGCTCTAAAGTCAAATTAATGTGGATGAGGAATCCTACTTCAACTGGATTAATAGATCTTCAAGGAATATAGAGGCAATATTTATTGTACCAATTTCAAAATCCAGTACCTGGAAAAAAGATTAAGGAAACATCTCAGTTGAACCTGTCAAATGCACAGCAGGAATGTATATTTATAGATACATTATATGTTTGGTATGAGGTTTACCTGCATGAAGATCCCCTCCTGCAGAAATATTTAATTAACCACCATGATGTCAAATATAGAGCTACTGATACTTATGTCCATTGTAGAAAATATTAGCTTACTGCTTCCAGAAAATCTCGAGCTATAAAATGTTGCTCCTTAATTCTCTCGTCTCCGAATGACTTCAAGCTTTTAACAAAGAACAAAAACCCATAATAAAAATTTACCAGAAACAAAAATCCTAAGCAAAAAAAAACCCCAATTTTTAAATCTTAATTGTTTTGAGTAGAAATTAAATACTAACCTCATGATACAGAGATCTTGTGTAATCAACAAATTGTCTCTGTAACTGACCGATGATATCCATGATAGCTTGCCTGTCCCAAAAAGAGTATTTGACCTAGCAGATCCTATAGACCCAATTCACAATTGTTGTATATAAATAAGGAATTAGAGATAATGCGATAAAAATGGGCATGAAACTAATTGAGTATGAAAACTCAGTAATGACTAGACAATAATCAAATGGAGTAGTAGTTTGTTTCTTTCTCTCTTGTTGTCCGAAAATGGGCAGTGTTAAAAATATTTAAATTAATGTCCTGCCAGTAAGATAGATTGTCCTTATTTCCATGCACAAAGAAATCTCTATTACCTGTCCATGAGTGCGAGAAAGCATAGGAATCTGATCATTTGCTTCAGCCATGTGATATATTGCCTTAATCAATTCATCCATGACAGGAAGTATGATACGGTTAACTGCTTCATTCAGCATCAATCCATGGGCAAGATTATTGATGTCTTCGGATGTGCAGGAAAAATGGAAAAATTCAAGCACCTACAATGAGTGAATGGAGATAGATGGGCGATCAAACAATAACAACGTCACGGTAAGAGGCATGGACATGAAAGAAAAAATTGTAATAATGAAACTACCTAAAATGAATTGAAGCTTCGTCCAATGTTAATAACCTGAAGGACTAAATTTTATACCTTAGCTACTTCAGGATTTGACTGACATTTCTCTTTCAAAAAATATTCCACTGCTTTCACATCATGGTTAGTAGTTTTCTCAATTTTCTTAACTTCCAAAGCGTCACTCATGCTAAATTTATCAACCAATCCTTCCAAAAATGAATGAGCATCTTCACTGAAACTTGGAACCTCTGCGACTTCAGGAATTTGTGAAAGCTTTATCAACCACCTGATCTGGCAGATTCAAAATTCAAAACAAATGTATCAAAAACAAAAAATACAAGCATGTCTGCCCCACCCCACAACCACATCTGCCCCTCCCCAACCAAATAATAGAGAAACAGAATAATATAAACACAGAAATTTGAAGTATACGATGAAAGTAAGAAAGAGTTGCATGAGTCAATTAACAATTTTAAACATCAAAAGATATACAAGCATCAAATAGTTATAACTCATACTAATTAGATAACATTCAAGCCTTGAGCTTAAAAAGACGCATGGAAACAGCAATTTTATCCCAGTATTTTGCTCCTAAGCACTCATGTATGACACAGAAACCTCTGTTGGTCACCGACTCACTTGAGCGTGAAGACGATGCACTTTGCAAACCTTGGTTTGTTGCTACCAGTCCTTACCTGTATCTTACAAGTTCAATCACAAATTATGACCCAAGATTACAAGTGAGGATTATTATGCCACAATCTTGGTGAATGACTATTTAACTATCAAGTGTCAATCTCTTTTTAGATATTGATACTTTTTAGATCTCCCGGGACCACCGTCTTATGCAACTGTATAAAATTCCTCGCCTAGATGCATACATAATGTATCCCTAACCTATAGAAGTGCTTTGACTATGCACATTCCTCATCCTTCCTGGTTATTATATATCACCAAAATTTATAACCATAATCATAATTGGCAATTCAAAAGGCATCAAAAAGGAGCATTTAGAGTCATGTCATTACAATAGCGAAGCGAGACTCGTTTTGTTTATTCTCTGGTGTGTACTTGTTCAACAAAACATAATACAAGTATAGTTACAAATTTCAATATTTTTGAAAACCAAGTAAAACCATTTGATTTCCAAAAAAAAAGGTTATGGGAAATACATATAACCTCATACCTTCTGAGATAAAATGGTTACTTCAATAATTATAGCATACCTTTTGAGATGTAATGGTTGGCCTGGTTGTATGTTCGTGTTTATGAGAATCTGCACAAGATAAACACTTCTGTTCAGAAATCCCGTAATCTGGGTGTATGTATGTTTTCATAAAATGTTGTAGTATATATGAATTCCAGATTAAAAAAAGGCATAAAAAGACCTTAGCAAGAGGCTAGATTGAAAGGAAAGGAAAATCCGAATGCAAGAGCAAAAATTACCATCCCTAACATGGACACATAGTGCAGAACACATGTAAGTACATAGTTTCATCAAAAGTGAAGGCTTTTTCTCAACTCCTCCCAAGAGTCCCTGAAAATCCCTGTCAGATCAGCACCAAACAAACCTGTACACAAATTCAAATACATATAATCATTCTTCCCTTAAGATTTGCCCCAAATATCAAAAAACGAAAGCCCTAGAATAAAAAATGTAGAGAAATTAAAATAGAAACAAAGAGATAGATAGAGAGAAATGAAAAACTTGACTGAATTTGGTTTGGAGAATGGAGTTGATTTCATCGAAGGCACGACAAATGGAGGAGAACTCCTTAAGACCACCGTCAGCCCCGACTCCGTCAGCCGCCTCACCATTGCATATCATATACCCTTGTTCGTTCCAGTCACGAAATTGGAAAAAGCTTCGACGATGATGGTGAGTCAAACATGGATGAAATCGATGATTTCTGACCCCGATTCCTCCATTGTTTCTCCATTCTCTCTCCATTTGCATACTCCCCTCGCCTCGCTGAATCAGAATAAAAAAAACCCTAGCATACATCAATACATACACATCCGTATCTATAAATTAACAAAAACAACCAATGTAAAAATGAGAGAATAGTGTATAGAGGGAGAAAGAAGATCTTAGATCTGGTCGTTGATCTCATATTTTCATTTGAATCTGGAAAGTTGGACGGATTTGTGAGACAGGATAGAGGGATTAGAAAGGATGAAGAGAGGCGAGGACTGATAGAGCGAGGAAAGATAAACATTTAAGCTCCGTGTTTTTCTTAATAGATAACGTTTTTTTAAAAAAACGTTATCTAATTAAAATAAAAAAATATTCTTCTTAATAGATAACGTTTTTACATATATATCTACAACGTTTTTTCTAAAAACGTTGTAAAAAAAAAAATCACAACGTTTTTATAAAAAACGTTGTCTATTAAGCGTTGTCTATTAGGTACTTTGTACTGGTGTATTGGTTGGGTATGCTCTTTTCATACGTGCTTACAAAATAAATAATAGTCAATGAAATTGATATTAAAGGGACAAAAACATATAAAGACATGAAGTTACTTTGTTTTAACAAATATGTCCTTGTTGGCTATCACAATCACCATAATCAAACTAACTATCTAAGAGAGGATTTGTTCAAATTAATATAACTAATTGTCTAAGGTATGAAATAGTGTTTTGACCATGACCTTTTAAAGTGGTAAGCTCTCTTTATAAAGGTAAGGTTCGTACACGTGCGCACGATGTATTTGATAATCTCCCTAAATGATAATTATGTTTAAAATTCAACTTTCAGAGTTTAAAAAAAAAATGAAGCTGTAAAACAGGAATAAGGGAGAGTAGTAGAGACAAAGTCATTCCTGAGATTTTGATAGTCTAGGGCAAAAAATAAAAATGAGACCATTTTCGAAATATTATATTCACAAAAAAAAGTAAAAATAAATAAATAAAAAGTACAAGTTGTATCCAAAAAAGTGTATTTACGGTGCATAAAACATAATAGCTCGACTACAACAAAATATATGAGAACTTCAACTACAACAGAATATATTAGAATACAATCATTCATTGAAAGATTATTCTTCTAGTATTTTTAGAGGCAAAATTTTTAATCAAATGTTCAAAATCAAGCGTTCCAACGTATCCTTCTCGATGCACATGACTGCCAACCCATTCAACCTTTCTTGTGTCATAGTTGACCGCAAGTAATTTTTCAACAATTTTAAATTTGAAAAACGTATTTCAGCTGATGTCACTGTCACATGAATAGTTAGTAATACTCTATAAGCAATTGAAACAATAGAAAAACAATCCAAAGCTTTTTTAAACTCTAGAATTTCAATGGCTGACTCTATTTCTCCTGGCAAAGTCACGTGTAACACATTCAATTCTAAAAACAAATCATTTGAATCAACATCAGAAAATTTGTCATGTTTCATAGTTTTTTTCAAGATTAACATGGCGTTCTTTCAATCTGATATCATCCAATATTCGTAATGTTTTTGGATCATATAAGAATCCAAAAACATCTTCCAATGTTTGCAATTGTAAAAACCTATTCTTCAGTTGAGTTATAGTCATATCAACTAGAACAAGAAAATAATTAACTCTGAAACATTCTTCAGCAGATTGTCATGTCATCTCATCACTGGAATTCTCATCAAATTGCTTATTTCTACGAATGTAGCATTTCTTAGGAAATACATGATCAATTCCTATATTATGTGTGCAATAGCTTTGGTAGAAAGCATGGCAGATGTAAACCCCTTTTCTCTGTATATTTCAAAGAAAGAACTCAATGCCTTCAATTTCAATATGGCAACATCAATACGCATGGTTTTAGACTGCAAATCTTTGTTGACCGAATTAATCTTGTCCAAGATGTCATGACAAATCATCATACCTAACAAGAACTCAAAGCTTGAAAGTTCATGTGTTGCTAAACTTTCATCTTCACTCCTTATCTTGGCATCGTCACTAACCTATGCCAATTCCAATAAAGCTTCTCTGATATCAATAGCTTGGACTTTTATGGCATTGGCACTAGTAATATGACTCTCCCAATGTGTTGTGAAAAATGTCTTTAGAGTCAACTCATGTACATTATCTCACTACTAGAAAAACAAGAATACGTGATGGAATTTTGTGACAGTTTTTAAAAACAATCACAAAAGATAGTAATTTGTGATGGAATTTTTAAGCCGTCACAAAACAATAAATATATGATGGCTCTTAGTGATGACTAATTTTACCATCATTATAGAGTATTTGTGACTGCCATTGCAATCACCAAATCTTATTTGGAAGTAATTTTGTTTAGTAAGTCAACTCACATATATTTCATTTTATATTTTGTTTTAAAATTACAATCATGATCTGGACTTTGGTGTAGTGGTAATACTCGTTATTTAGTTTGCAAATGGGAGAGGGTTCGAATCCTACAAGTATCATTTGATACAATTAATATAGATATAATTAATATAGTAAAATAAATTATACGTAAATAGAGATTCGCGTTCTTACATTTGATCCCTAAAGTCTTATTTTTTTGTGATGACTTTGACAATCACAATAAATTATATGTTAATGTGATTGTATTAATCATCACAAAAGCACTAAGCGTTTGCGTGATTGCCAAAACCATCACGTAAAACCTTTCATGATGGGCGTATACAAGACGACCATTGTGATGCTTAAAGCCATCACGTAAACCTTTCGTGATGGTTTTCTTACTTTTTGTGATGGATTTTGGCCATCACAAATGACCATTTTTTTGTAGTGTCTTGAAAAAATTTCCATCTCTTTGTAGAGCTAGAAAACAGTGTATACAAGCTTTGAATTACTCCAAAAAAGATATAGCTTTGACAAAAGAATTTGCCATATCACAGATGATCAAATTAAGATTATGGCAAGCACAAGGTATGTAAAAGGCTCTAGGATTTACTTCAAGTAATCTCTTTTACACACCACTGTGTTTTTCTTTCATATTTGATCCATTTTCATAACCTTGTCCCCTCACGTCATTAATATCAAGGTCAAGATATTTCAATACATCTTGTAACACCATGAAAATTCTCAATCCAGATGTCTCATCCACTTTCAAAAATTCTAAAAACTGCTCTTGTACTTATTAGACTTGTTGACACATCCACACATCTTATTACTAAAGTCATTTGTTCCTGGTGACTCACATCTGGGGTACAATTAATCAAGTATTACAGAAAAATATTTTCCCCCTTGATCTTTTTAATGATTGCACTTTTGACCTTTGAGTCTAACATGAAAATCAACTCATTCTGAATTTTAGGACTAAGATAATGATAATGAATCTCATGATTTTGTATCCGCTGAAAATGTTCTTGCATCACTAAATCAAACTCTGCTACCAATTCTAGTAGACCCAAAAAATTACCATTATTATGTTGGTAAAATCTTTCATCCTCTCCACGAAAAGTCAAATTTTGTTTAGCAAAACATCTCACAACAGAAATGATTTTTACTAGAACTAGTTCCCAGTGTTCTTTCTCTTTTTTGATATGCTCTTGTACATCTTTGTCAATTTTTTGATTACTTTTCAATCTGATTTGAAGATCAACCCAAGTGGTCATGTTAGTGATATGCTCAATATTTTTCCTCATGTTGTTTGAGCCTCTCACCAATATGTTTCCAATCTCCAAATCTTTCATTTGCTAAATGACTTCTATTGTTCGGAGACTTAAACAACTTCCAGCAAAAACAGTATATCTTATCCACATGCTTTGAGTACACAAGCCATTTCCTATCTTGAGTTTCTCCATTCTATAACGTTCGTGTATAATGTTCATATGAAAAATGTATGGATATTTTACCCACAGGAAATTTGAGATCATTTTCTCTTACTGGACCTTTTTCCACAAACAGATCTCTTATTTGGTTATCATTGTTATCCCGAGTGCTTGGATCATTCATATCCAAAGTCTGACTTATTTGTTCTTATTTATTAGCCACATTATCATCACTTATATCCTCATTTATCTCATTCTCATTTTGTTCTAGATCAACAACCTCTTCATTGAGATCAATTTCATCGTTTTTTCTCTTTTCTTCAAGCACTTCATTATCAACCTCTACATTATCAGCCGAGTTTTCAAGTGAACAATCAGTTTTGTTAACAATGAATTTATCAAGAGCTCCCTTCTGAGATTGAGTGAGTTGTTCTATTCTTTTTCCCTTATTTCGTTTTTGACTCCCAGATTGGTGTTTCCTGAACATATTTACACCAAAATATAAAACAAAATTAAAGCAAAAATCAAACAATAGACAAAGAGAGTAGAAGTAGAACATGTCTTCAAGTTTCAACTTTAAATCCAAACTTTAACCAAACTCTTCCATGTTAATTAAACATAGTAATTAAATTTTTAATTATAAATTATCAAACAACAGGCCCAATGGAATGACCATCATAGTCCTCTCCCTTTATAATATAGATATAGGTAATATAGATATAATATAAATGCCTTGGAAAAATATCCCTCTAAATTGTCACCCAATTTTAATTTAGCTCTTTATATTGCAAAAATCCCAAATGAATTTTTCGAGTGGTCAAGTTGATACAATTGAGTCTTTCATGACAATTATCCTAGTTGAGTCAAAGTTAACATCATTAGACAATTGAATTAAATTGGCACATGAAGGTTCAGCTGGAAAAAAAATTCCAATTAAAGAGCCAAATTGAAATTGAATGCCAACTTAGAGGGCAATTTCACAATTAGGCCTCATAGATAATATATATATATATATATATATATATATATAATTACTGTATATTATTTACCCTATAAGTCTAGGCAGACAATTTTATTGGACCGAATAATTGGACATTTTCAAAAAACAAATCTTGTGACTCCCTAAAAATGTAGTATTTTAGGTGTAATTTAGATACATATACAAGAACAGGGTTGTACAGTCTGTACAACTGCGACTCCACCAAATCCGGATACTTCATTCCCACATGATTTGGTGTTCACTATTCAAAACAATCACATTCAACTACCCGTAATCAAGGATAAAGACATAAGTTAAATAACTTAACAATAATCCTCCCCATTAAAGGGTTACATCAACTTAAAACAAATCATAAGTAATCTAACCTTAAATTATTACATAAGTTTACAGCATACATCACATAAAAAAATAAGGTTTATAACATATATTTTATCAAATAAAATAAAATAAAATAAACCAAGTCTTCATCACTTGGCTGCTTTGCCTTTGCCCTTGCTAGTGCACGGCTCGTCTGATCTTTCAACCTTAGATGCAATGTTTTATATATGCAAGAGCGAGCAAACAAATGCTCACAAATATAATGATGACAATAATAACATCATAGAATAAACAATGAATACTGAATAATGAAGAACTCGACATTTAAATCAAGATTAGAAGGTTAGATCGAATTATATATCTGAGGGTCTCAAGACCACGAACTATGTCCAGGTTATTAAGTATTTCTACTTCAACCTTTAATAGTCATTAGACTATATAGACCTTTCTTCTCGTACTTAGGGGGATCAGCCCTTCGTACCATGTATTGTGCACAAACATCTTAACGCTAACGCATAAATAATCTCCAATAATAGGGTTGTTCATCTCAGTTTGACTTAGAATTCTGCACTAAAGAAATTTTAGTTTGGATTAACTTTAACAATGGTTCTAGGATTTTAGAATGCTTATCAACTATGGACTAGTCAAATCAATATAGGTTCACTAGCCATTCAAGGTCCGATTCAACAAAATGATATTGAACTACGATGTTTGAATCAAAGATTGTCTCACAATAGTATACAATTGAATAAAATATTGTATATCGATTATACTATCTTCAAAATAATTAGAAAGTTTTGTACGAATTAATGATCAATTTAATCTTTGCATTAATGAGAGACAATGGATAGGAACTTGAACAGTTACAATCACAACATTAACAAGCTTAAGATTAAAAAGTTTTCTCAATGAAAAGTAGGATTTAGAAACTTGTGAAATAATACACAAGATAAGATAATGAGTTTGCTCTATGTAAAGAAATAAGGTTTAGGAACTTGCCTCGTACGTAAGCTACACAATTATAACACACGTTCGCCAAACACCCTACATATACCATTAAAATCGCAATACCGATTAGTTAAACTATCATTAACCCTATAGGTTTAATTCCTATTCAAGTTCATCTTGTTATCCTAATTCATATTCTGATCTCTAACATCACTTACAGGTCTGAAATCATAAATCTAGTAAAGCATCATCACGCTTAAATAACATCTAAAGACTTAAATAAACAACAAGTTAAAGTTTTCTCAAATTATTATCTTTTTAACCTAAGATCATCAAATACATGTTTACAATCTGTTATAGAACTTTATTACATGCTTAACACAATATCAAAAATATAAGACTAGTTTAAACAAACACCTCGTGGACTAGGATATAAAATAAAACAAAATAGTTCTGCTTAGGGGAGGGCAAAACTGCGCTACCCCAAGCCTTGGCACCAGCACAGCAACGCTGGTACTCAATTCCCAGAAAGCTCAACAGGCACAGCTACGCCGTTTCTGCCTTTGATACCAGTGCATCTGCGTCGGTACACAGACAGCAACTTGTAGACTGCATCTCCGCTTCACAGTTCATCCCCAATCAACCCAATTTTCCTAATTAAGTAGAATTCAACAAACCCAGAGGCTATAAACTTATTAGCAACATCACCAATCATATGTATCATGATTCTACCAACATAATTATCTTACACAATCAACTTTAAAGGATTAAAACCTTATTTTTGCTAGTTTCTTTATTTTCCAACATGTTTAGCGAATTTAATCACCAAAACTTTGTTTCTTAACCAAATCAGTCCATTATACATGTATTATTTTCCTTTCTTGATATATTAACACAATCCATAACCAATTTATAGATTACCATATAATTCAAGCATACATTTTAACTCTAAAATCAACATTTTAGTACATATTCAACCAAAAACCAATTTCTTCTTCTTAAACATCACTACACATGAATTTGATACTCTAAAATCATTTGTAAACAATATAAAACATATTATAAACCATCTATAACACACATAACCACTATTCTAACAATTCATCAACCAAAATTTCATATTATTTTTTTTCAAAAGCAAACTCAAGAACACAAAAATCCCCATTCTAAAACATGATTTAATGAATTTCAACATTTGAAAATTGTTTCTAAATGACAACCAATAGATTATATATATACTAACTCATACATACAATCCAATTCCTCACAACTTAGCCACAGAAATTCAATTTCCCATAAAAACTCAAGAACACAATAAAAAGTTTAAAATTGAGAATTTATCCTTTATTGGATTAGCTAGGTGATGATCAAAAAAACTTGTAGAAGCTTGATGGCCCCATCCTCCCTCCCTGATCACAGAATTTTTCACTAACTCTTCTCAATTTTTTCTCTATCTCTCTGTGTTTTCCCTTCTTCTCTACACTCTCTATTCTTAGCCTTAGAAAATACACGTAAACACATTGATATATCATCATGCGCAAACTTAAGTCATCAGGTAAAAAAAACAAAAGCTTTATCAGTTAAATTATGTCAAAGGTCACAATACTATGTTTGGAAAAACCCTATCAAACCTCCTTTTAATTTTTTTTTTCTTTCATATTTTCCTTATTATACAGTATACAATTGTCATACTTATTAAATTTAAATCATAATCTTTAATTATCCACATAATACTTACTTGGCCAACATAATTCTTAATATTTATTTTATAAATATTAACCTTCCAAATTAATCATTCTTTTAATTTTATTAATCAATTAAATTAAAATAACACCATTACACAACATTATAATTATTAAACAATTGATTTAATTTAATTATTACATTAAATTAAATCTTCAATCCATAAAATTACCATACATTACTTTAATTAATCCACTCCCTAATTAAATTATCACACAATAATTTCATTGAATATTATTAAACACAAAATTCTCGTTCGTTACATTCTTCCCTCCTTAAAAGAATTTTGTCCCCAGAATTATAACTCAATAAATTCATACATTCTTTCTCCCTTAAAAATATTATGTCCCTAAAATCTCTATATAGAAATTAAGTAAATAATAGAGGATAATTTTTTATCATAACGTCTTCGAGTTCCCACGTAGCTTCTTCAGCATTGTGGTTTCTCCAAATTACCTTAACAGAAGGTATCATTTTATTCCTTAGTACTTGTCTTTTTCTGCCAACAATCTGAACAAGAACTTCTTCATAAGACAAATCTTTTTCAAACTATAACGTTAATATTCTATAACATATTTATAATCGGGCTTATATGGTCGTAATACCGAAACATGGAAAATGTAATGAATATGTTTTAGTTCCGAAGGTAGAGCTACCTTATATGCCACTTCACCAACTCATCGTAGCACTTTAAAAGGTTTTATAAATCTAGGGCTTAGTTTTCCCGTTTTACAAAACTGGATTTCCCTTTCCAGGGAAACACTTTCAAGAAAACAAAACTGCCAACATCAAATTCCCGATTCTGTCGATGTTGATTAGTATATTTCTTCTGCCTATCTTGTGCAGATATTAATCTTTTCGAATCACCTTGACGATTTCGACGGTCTGCTGCACTAATTCTGGACCTAATAGTTGGCGTTCACCAACTTCGTCCCAACTCAACGAGGTTCTACACTTCCTGACATATAATGTTTCGTAAGGCGACATGCCAATACTTGCGTGATAACTATTATTATAGGTAAATACAACCAACGGTAGATGGTTATCCCAATTCCATTTGAAATCCATAATACATTCTCTGAGCATATCTTCCAATGTCTGGGTTGTCCTCTCACTTTGTTCATCGGTTTGAGGATGATACACTGTGCTCATTCTCAACTGCGTCCCCAAGCATTGTTGTAGTCGTTTCAAGAAATTTGATGTGAAACGTGGATCTCTATCTGATACAATGGACACTGGAACACCGTATCTTGATACAATCTCCTTCACATATAATTTTGCCAACTGATCTAGGTTAAATATAATTTTGATTAGTAAAAAGTGTGCCGACTTCGTCAATCGATCCACAATCACCCAAATCGTAACATAAACTTGCTCAATCATTAGAAGACCTACCACAAAATCTATTGTGATATGCTCCTATTTCTATTTCGGTATCTCTAACAGTTGCAACAATTCTCTTGGTCCTTTGATGTTCAGCTTTAACTTTCTAACATGTTAAGCATTTTGCCACACATTTAGTAACGTTCTTTTTCATATTTGACCACCAGAAATGATGTCTGAGATCCTGGTACATTTTCGTACTTCTAGGGTGAATCGAATATCGTGAGTTATGAGCCTCGCTCAAAATTTCCTCTTTAACTTTCGGTACTGGCGAAACCCAAATTCTCCCTTCAAATTGAAGTAACCCTTTCGTATCGATTTTTAATTTGTCTTCTTCGCCTTCAGACACTTTTCTTTTTATCTTTTCATAGTCTTCATCTTGAAGTTATGCATTCTTCACCTTATCCACCAAAATTGAACTAGTCTCCATTTGGAACAATTTTTCATCTGATTCTGTCAGATACTTAATTTCTAACTCCAACTTGGCCATTTTTGCCATAAGCTTTTCCTCAGCAGTTAACATCAATAATTTCTCTCGACCCTTTCTACTTAAGGAATCAGGTAACAACATTCGCCTTTCCGGGATGATAAAGAATCTAACAGTTATAGTCTTTAATCAACTCCAGCCATCTTCTTTGTCGCATATTTAAATCCTTCTATATAAAGATATACTTCAGACTTTTATGGTATGTATATATCTCACACCTTTCTCCATAAAAATAGTGTCTCCATATCTTAAGAACAAACACCATCACGGCCACCTCCAAATCATGAGTCGGATATCCTTTCTCGTAATCCATCAATTGACGTAATGCATACGTAATGACCTTGCCATTCTTCATAAGCACACAACCTAGTCCTTTATGCGATGCGTGATTATATATCACAAAATTCCCTGTATCATCATGAAATGACAACACAGGTGTTGAACTCAATATTTTCTTTAATTCTTGGGAACTCTCCACACACTTCTTTGTCCAAACAAACTTAACTGCCTTCTTAGTCAAATTTGTCAATGGAGTTACGATCTTGAAAAAATCTTGAATAAACGCCTATAGTAACCTGCCAATCCCATGAAACTTCTTAATTCTGACGATGTCTTTAGTTGATCCCAGTTTATTACAGCTTTAACTTTTGATGGATCTACCGAGATTCCATCCTTGTCAATAACAGTGCCCAAAAAACTGCACACGTTCTAACCAAAATTCACATTTTGAAAATTTTGCGTACAACTTCTCTCTTCTTAATTTCTCCAATGTCACCTTTAAGTGTTCAACGTGATCCTCCTTGGTTTTAGAATACACTAATATATCATCAATAAACACCACTACAAATTTATCTAAAAAAGGTTTAAACACCATGTTCATCAAATCCATTAACGCTGCAGGTGCATTAGTTAAACCAAATGACATAACCAAAAACTCGTAATGACCATACCGAGTTCTGAATGTTGTCTTCAGTATATCCTCCTTACTTACCTTCAACTGATGATATCCACTTCTTAAATCTATTTTCAAAAAGTATCTAGCTCCCTTCAGTTGATCGAACAAGTCACCGATTCTCGGTAACAGATACTTATTTTTAATCGTGACCTTATTTAATTACATGTAATCAATGCAGAGCCGCATTGACCTATCTTTCTTCTTAACAAATAACATTGGTGCTCCCCATAGTGACACGCTCGGCTGGATATACTTCTTGTCTAGTAATTCCTGTAACTGCACCATCAACTCTTTCATTTCTATTGGGCCAATTCTATACATGTTTTTAGATATCGGGGCCATTCCTGACGCTAAATCAATCACGAACTCAACCTCTCTATCTAGCAGAAGTCCAGGAAAATCATCTAGAAATACATCCGCAAAATCTCTAATGACCAGTATCTCTTCCAATTTCGTACTCTTTTTCTGAGTATCGACTATGTAGGCTAAGTATCCTACAAATCCTTGTCTCAGTGATTTCTTGGCCTGCATCATCGTTAAACAACTCGCTTGTCTAGGCGACTTGCTGCCATAAAATACCACATTTAACTGAGTCATAAGATTAACACATTTCTTTTGGCAATCAATTACTGCCCCGTAATTGAATAACCAGTCCATTCCCAGTATAACATCAAATTCCCCAAGCTTAATCGGTATCAAATCCACCATCATCTCGCGGCCCTTTATATCCACCCTATAGTTCTTGTACATAAACCTAACAGGAATCACTTCCCTATTCGCAATCTCTATGCTTAAATGAAAATCTAATTCTTCCTAAGGAAAGTCTAAGTTCTTAGCAAAATCATTAGATATAAATGAACAAGTAGCACTCGAATCAAATAACACATATGCATTAATACCATTTATCATAATGATACTTGACACCACATCCTTTGACTGCACAACATCTTCAACGGTCATATTGAAAGTTCTGGCAGTAGGTCGATTCGATGGATTTGGCCCAGTGATATTCAACGTACCACCATTATTGCTTCACTTACCTCCATTTTCACCTCCCACAGTCTTTCTAGGGCAATCACGAGCTATATGATCCTTCGACCCACAAGTGAAACAAGCTCCCTTCTTCGGGCTAGGAAAATTCGGCGCAATGTGACCCTCTTGGCCACAATTAAAACACAACCGCTTACCCTTCAGACACACACCAGTGTTGTTCTTCCCACAAGTAGTACAAGCTTCAAATTTCTTCTTTTACTAACTTCCTTGTTGTCCTCCTGCATTTGAATTTTTATTTCACTTCCTTTTCTCGTTATTTCTTCCACTAACCTTGTTTTATTTTCATTTTTCCTCTTCTTCTATTCTTGATTATACTTATTTAAGGCATCACTTCCACCTTCCATGATAATTGCCTTTTCTATTATTGCTGCAAATGTATTTAACTGAAACATTGAAACCTTGCTATATAGACAGGGCTTCAACCCTTGTTCAAACCTTCTCGCCTTACGCTCATCTGTATTAACTTGATACAGAGAAAATCTTGCCAACTCATTAAACTTCTCTGCATACTCTGGTACGGACATGGTTCCTTGATTTAGTTCCAAGAATTGAACCTCCATCTGGTTCCGAGAACTAGTTAGAAAGTACATCTCAAAAAACATTTCTTTGAACATATCCCATGCTATTACTCCTTGTCCCCCACGAACCTTATTCGCCTGCTGTAAGACCCCAATTTATTATAAATAAAATCGAATTTCCTCTAATTATATTTGTGAATAATAAGGTATTAATTTGAATATAATTCTCTGGTTATGGGCGAAATGTGCAAATTTTGCAAAATATGCAACTGGTTATAAAATAATCATTGTTGTCGGAGAATATTCATTTGGTCGTGGAATATTCTTGTTGTCGGGGAATATTTGTATGACGGCGCAGTCATTTGTGGGCCCCATAACAGAATAACTGTCGGATGAAGAAAATGACAAGTTTGAGTTTTTATAAATAACGGCGTAGTTGTTACCGTTAACACTATTGGAATACCCGGTGGTTAAAATACAATAACACGCGTGGATGCACAGTATTGATGAATTATTGATCCTTACGTAAGAAGGCACTACTCAATAATTGTTACAGTAGTTACTGTTCAATATTTTATTTTATTGATTCAATAATTGCTGTGTTGATATTTTATATTATTGTTGTTTCAATAATTTTCACTGCACAGTATTTCCCATTATCAGATCAATAATTCATATTATTTGAATAATATTATTAGATAGCATTATTGGCAATGTCTAGAAAGTTCTATCAAGGAGAGGTTTGGTCACCTAATTGCGCGCCAATAAGGAGAAATTCTTATTGGAAAGCCCACTCTTTCTTGGGAACGGCCTGGTTGTCATAAATGTGATTCTGTAATATTATTTGTAAATAATTATTTATTGATTCATATGATAAGGAAATATTTATTTTATATGGATATAAATGTTGAATATATTTATTATGATTAAAAATGAAGGAATTAATGTTGAGGTGTTTTTTCAGTATTTTTGTCGGAATGAAGGTATTAAAAATTAAACCAGTGTTTTTGAGATATATCGTGTGAGTTATAATTTTTAATCTGACCATTGGATCGTTGTAATTTTTGGATATGTTATACATATATAAGTTGAGTATATGTCCACAAATTTTGAACCGTTAAAAATGAACGTATGATTTGTTATGAATTTTAAGAGGTGACTGATTCAGAAATTAGGTTTATAAATGAGTTTGGTAGAAAATTCTAGAATTGAGTGGGCCCCACTTGTGGTTGGTTAAGAAATGTGCTAACTTTATTTCAAATGTGGTGGGTGGGAATAGTAGCAGGTAAAGCCATCAGGTTGCAGGTCAAGTCTGCTAACATTTTTCTATAAATAGAGGGCTAAGTTAGAATTGAAAATCACGCCAGAAACAAGTTTTCTCTCTTTCTCTCTCTAGATTATTGAGTGTATTTTGTGAGTTTCTATTCATCGGTGCAAGTTTCCTTCAGCCTTATACCAATATTCCGATCAGAAGTACTGATATTTTGAGGTAAGGGATGTTGTTTTCTTCATATATGATATTATTTCTTCAATATCATTATGCAGAAGTATTGATCTAAATTTTTATCAAATTTGGAACTTTTTGTGTCGGGGTTACTATTCACGTATACGGCACTATTCACGTATACGGCACTATTCACGAATACGGCACTATTCACCGAAAAATGAAATTTTCTTCTTTTTATCCAAGATGTCTATTATGGTTACTATCTTTGATTGTATCCATGTTTTGATCTTTATTTTTGAATTCTGCTTCAAAATTGGTATTTATGAAGTATTATTGATCTTGGATAAACTGTTATACGAATCCCTACTATTTGTCCTTCCATTTCACTGGATTCATTTTCTTTAAAATATTTTTCATCATCCTCAGTCTTAAATGATGATATTACTAAATATCTTCGGCCTGTAGTGCAAAGATTAATGATTAGCAGTCCTCACTATTTCTGTAAAATAGTGTTTGAATAATTGTAACGAGGACTTATTTTAGTGTGGATATTGTCTAGAAGACAATATTTGTATTTAAACTCACAGTATGTGTTGTCGTATTTTGCACGACAATTGTATTATTGAAATTGTAGTTTGCTTTCTGTACCATGTATTTGGCGACTCAGAATGGGTGTTGTATACCTATTTTTGGGACGTCATAGTTGGTATCAAAGCTTAGGGATATGGTCTCTGGCGGAGATCGGGGAATAGAACTAGGAGAGGAGAGATGAGTAAATCCTTCGCTAGTGTGTCTTATCTAAGAGTATTTGTTGGTCAGTCATAATATAGGGATATTATGTGATATGTTAATTTGTTTAATTAACCCTTTTTTTATAACAGCATTTAAGAACGGCCGCTAAGAACGTTAACAATGGAGTGTATGAGACTGTGGAACAACCTTTAGTTACAAACCAGGAGAACATGCAACAGGAATCGCAATATTACTCCTGTAAACAACACTACCGAGCAAACGATGAATGATGGAATGTTTAGGAGCTTTTCACAGTTCATGCAAAAATAGACGAGGGAGACTCGTGCACAAAATACGGGTGGAAATGATAGCAATGCGCGGCTTGTCACAGCCAAGCAGTTCAAGGAGTTGGGACCACCAGAATTAAAGGGAAAGCCAGATCCGATCATGGCAAAAATGTGGGTCAAGCAAATTACCAAGATATTCGATGTCTTAGGATGCACGGAGGAACAGAAGGTTCCATTCGCCACTTTTATGTTCTGCGGTGAGGCAGACTACTGGTGGAAATCAGTGAGGCGTACCCAGCCAGCCGCACTCAGTATGTCTTGGGAAACATTTTAGAAATTATTCAATGACAAGTACTTTCCTGAAAGTATTCGTCATAAGAAGGAGGTAGAGTTTATCAAACTAGAACAAAACAACATGACGGTGTCCCAATACAAGGCGAAGTTTGCATAGTTATCCAGGTTTGCACCTCATTTGGTCAAAAATGAGGAACGAATGACGAGGATGTTTCTGAGAGGTCTAAAGCCCGAGATTCAGCAATATCTTATATCTCATAAATTTTCTTTATATTCAGATGTTGTAAATAGGGCTCAATTATTAGAGCGAGATAATGAGTATGTTCAACCGAGGGACAACAACCAGGGTCATACCGGTGACAGCAGTCATCAGAGCGATGATAACTAACGAGGAGGGAAAAATACGAACAAAGGCGGTAACCACTCGGGTGGTCATCGTGGCCATGATAATAGGAGAGGTGAGCTAAATGGAAATTTCAGAAAGAGGAGATTCAACAATGACGAGAAGACATCAACAGCAGCACTAGCACCAACAAAAAATTCTAGGGGAGGAGAACGACCGCCAGTTAGATGTTACAAATGCGAGAAAGAGGGACATATCAGCCCAAACTGTCCACAACAATCCAAGGTATGTTACAACTGTGGAAAGGAAGGCCATATAGCTCGGGATTGTTCTGTAGCAAAACCAAGTTCAACGGGGATGGTGACTCCAAGGGCTGTCCCGGATAAGTCGAAATCAGCGGTTCCTGGAAGAACGTTTGTCGTGACTGGCCAAAATGCGAGGATCCCGAACGAGGTGATTACGGGTAAGCTAATATTGAACTCTTGCGAAGTTTATACCTTACTAGATACCGGTTCTACCCATTCTTTTATCTCTCCTACTTGTGCTCAACGTTTAAACTTGACTCCGAAGAAATTGGACTTTGACTTATCTGTTGAAACTCCGTTGGGTGAAACCTTCGTTACATCTACAGTTTATAAATCTTGCATGATCCAAGTTGGCACTATCACATTACCTGTTGATCTTATATCTTTAAAGATACTTGATTTTGATGTGATTTTAGGATTTGATTGGTTAACCACTCATCATGCCAAAATTGATTGTTTTCGTAAGGTTGTTAGTTTTCATATTCCTAACCAACCTGTCATACGAATTCAAACAACTAAACCACTAAAATCAGTCACTATCATATCAAGCCATAAAGCTTTTCGTTTATTGAAAAACGGATGTAAATCTTTCTTCGCCCATGTTATGGATTTGAACAAAGATAAGTCAGATTTGAATAATATTTCTGTTGTTAGAGAATTTTCTGATGTATTTCCTGAAGAACTTCCTGGTCTACCCCCAGAACGTGTTGTTGAATTCTTTATTGACCTTGAGTCGGGTACAAAAACCATTTCTAGAACCCCATATCGAATGGCTCCTATTGAACTTCAGGAGTTAAAAATCCAACTACAAGAATTGTTAGACATAGGTTTCATTCATCCTAGTACATCTCCTTGGGGTGCTCCTTTTTTATTCGTAAAGAAGAAAGACGGGAGTATGCGACTTTGTATTGACTACCGAGAATTAAACCATGTCATCACCAAGAATAGGTATCCGCTACCTCGCATTGATGACCTGTTCGACCAGTTGCAAGGAGCATAATTCTTTTCAAAGATCGATCTTCGTTCTGGATATCATCAGCTGAAGATTAAAACTGAGGATATTCCAAAAACTGCCTTTAGAACTCAGTATGGGCATTATGAATTCTTAGTCATGTCTTTTGGATTGACTAATTCTCCTGCTGCTTTCATGGATATGATGAACCGTGTATTCAAGGAATATTTGGATCAGTTTGTTGTTGTCTTTATTGATGACAT
Source organism: Panax japonicus (assembly GCA_020205505.1). Taxonomy (NCBI): domain Eukaryota; kingdom Viridiplantae; phylum Streptophyta; class Magnoliopsida; order Apiales; family Araliaceae; genus Panax; species Panax japonicus. Next base: position 15,854,807 of record CM035111.1, read on the forward strand.
CCTCATCTATTCCAAAAGCCGTGAAGATCATGAGCACCATTTGAAGCTGATACTTGAAAGGCTTCGTGAAAATAAAATTTATGCCAAGCTTAAGAAATACGAGTTCTGGATTGAGGAAGTAGCATTCCTTGGGCACGTGGTGTCAAAACATGGAGTATCTATCGACCCGGCGAAGATTGAAGCAGTACAAAGTTTGGAGCAACCAAAGTCGGTGACCGAAGTGCGTAGCTTTCTGTGCTTAGCTGGTTATTATCGGAGATTCGTGGAAGGATTTTCTCGAATCGCTACTCCGTTAACTCAGTTGACTCAGAAAGATACAAAATTTTTATGGAGCGAGGAATGCGAGAAGAGTTTCCAAGAGCTCAAGAGGAAACTCATTTCGGCACCTGTTCTGGCAATACCATCTGGTACGGATGGATTTGTTATATACAGCGATGCTTCAGGCAAAGGGTTAGGATGCGTTCTCATGCAACATGGGAAAGTCATAGCCTATGCCTCACGACAACTCAAAGAATATGAGAGGAATTATCCTACTCATGATCTAGAGTTGGCAGCAGTCGTATTCGCGTTGAAAATTTGGAGACACTAATTGTATGGGGAGAAAGTGGAGATTTATACGGACCATAAAAGCCTAAAATATTTCTTCACCCAAAAAGAACTCAACATGCGGCAATGACGTTGGCTTGAACTATTGAAAGATTACGATCACACTATTCAATATCATCCTGGAAAAGCGAACAAAGTAGCTAACGCATTAAGTAGAAGATCATATGCGAGTACGAGTGTGATATTGTTAATGCAAAGGCCCATTTTGTATGACTTACAAAGGCTGGAGGTGGAATTAAAGACTCCAGGGGCCCACATGATGATGGAGAATATATGAGTATAACCGAATTTAATCGATAAAGTTAAAGCTCCTCAAGCTACGGACCTGGAGCTGATACGTATGAAGAAGAAATTGCAAGAAGGAGCTATTCCAGAAGCAAGAATCGATGAAGAAGGAATACTTACATTCAACTCCAGACTTTGTGTTCCTAACGATTCTGACTTGAAGCATAGAATCATGATGGAGGCACACAACACCCCGTTTGCAATCCATCCTGGGAGTACCAAAATGTATCATGATATTCGACATACATTTTGGTGGAACAATATGAAGAGAGAGATCGCGGAGTTTTTCTCGAGGTGTTTAACTTGTCAACGTGTAAAGGCGGAGCATCAAGTGCCAAAGGGTCCATTACAACCACTTGAGATTCCAAAATAGAAGTGGGAACACATTACTATGGATTTCGTTACAGGTCTTCCCAAATTTTCTCAAGGCATAGATGTGATTTGGGTTATTGTTAATAGATTAACCAAGTCTGCTCATTTTTTACCAATACATTAGACTTATTCCCTTGAACGTCTTTCTCGCATGTACGTGAATGAGATTGTGAGATTGCATGGCATGCCAGTATCCATAGTTTCGGATCGTGACCCAAGATTCACTTCACGATTTTGGGTTAGCTTGCAGAAAGCTATTGACACGGATTTACGATTCAGTTCGGCATATCATCCTCAAATGGACGGACAATCAGAGAGGACTATTCAAACCCTTGAAGATCTATTAAGACTTTGTGTCCTAGATTTTAAAGGAAGTTGGGATAAGTACTTGCCACTGGTGGAATTCTCCTACAACAAAAGTTATCAAGCAAGTATAGGCATGGCTCCATTTGAGGCGTTGTATGGACGAAAGTGTTGTTCTCCAATATGTTGGGACGAGGTGGGAGAAGCAATGTTGTTGGGACCAGAATTAGTACGCATGACTACATAAAAGATCCAAATGATTCGACAACGTATACAAACGGCACAAGATCGACAAAAGAGTTATGCGGTTCTTCATCGAAAAGACGTGGAATTTAATATTGGGGATCATGTATTGTTACGTGTTGCACCATGGAAGGGAGTTACAAGATTTGAGAAGAGAGGAAAGCTCAATCCACGATTTGTTGGTCCATTTGAGATTCTTGACCGAATAGGAAATGTGGCCTATAAACTCGCATTACCTCCAAGTATGTCTCATGTTCATAATGTTTTTCACATATCCATGCTTCGTAAATATGTGAAAGACCCGAACCATATTATTGCGTTAGAACCAGACGAGATAGCCGAAGATTTAACGTTCGAAGAAGTACCTATTAAGATCTTGGATAGGAAAGAGCATATCCTACGTACCAAGGTTATACCACAAGTTAAGGTTTTATGGAGAAACCATGCTATTGAAGAAATGACCTGGGAGTAGGAATCAGAAATGAAAGCGAGGTATCGTCACCTTTTCGAAACACCAGGTACATAAGTCAATTTCGAGGACAAAATTTCATAAGGAGGGGAGGTTGTAAGACCCCAATTTATTATAAATAAAATCGAATTTTCTCTAATTATATTTGTGAATAATAAGGTATTAATTTGATATAATTCTCTGGTTATGGCTGAAATGTACAAATTTTGCAAAATATGCAAGTGGTTATAAAAAAATCATTATTGTCAGAGAATATTCATTTGGTCGTGGAATATTCTTGTTGTCGGGGAATATTCGTACAATGGTGCAGTCATTTGTGGGCCCCATAACAGAATAATTGTCGGATGAAGAAAACGACAAGTTTGAGTTTTTATAAATAACGGCGTAGTTGTTACCGTTAACACTGTTGGAATATCTGGTGGTTAAAATACAGTAATACGCGTGAATGCACAGTATTGATGAATTATTGATCCTTACGTAAGAAGGCACTACTCAATAATTATTACAGCAGTTACTGTTCAATATTTTATTTTATTGATTCAATAATTGTTGCGTTGATATTTTATATTATTGTTGTTTCAATAATTGTCACTGCACAGTATTTCCCATTATCAGATCAATAATTTATATTATTTGAATAATATTATTAGATAGCATTATTGGCAATGTCTAGAAAGTTCTGTCAAGGAGAGGTTTGGTCACCTAATTGTGTGCCAATAAGGAGAAATTCTTATTGGAAAGCTCCCTCTTTCTTGAGAACGGCCTGGTTGTCATAAATGTGATTCTGTAATATTATTTGTGAATAATTAATTATTGATTCATATGATAAGGAAATATTTATTTTATGTGGATATAAATGTTGGATATATTTATTTTTGTTAAAAATGAAGGAGTTAATGTTGAGGTGTTTTATCAGTATTTTTGTCGGAATGAAGGTATTAAAAAAATTAAACCAGTGTTTTTGAGATATATTGTGTGAGTTATAATTTTTAATCCGACCGTTGGATCGTTGTAATTTTTGGATATATTATACATATATAAGTTGAGTATATGTCCACAAATTTTGAACCGTTAAAAATGAACGTATGATTTGTTATGAATTTTAAGAGGTGACTGATTTAGAAATTAGGTTTATAAATGATTTTGGTGGAAATTTCTAGAATTGAGTGGACCCCACTTGTGGTTGGTGAAGAAATGTGCTGAATTTATTTCAAATGTGGTGGGTGAGAATAGTAGCAGGTAAAGCCATCAAGTCTGCTAACATTTTTCTATAAATAGAGGGCTAAGTTAGAATTGAAAATCACGCCAGAAATAAGTTTTCTCTCTTTCTCTCTCTAGATTATTGAGTGTATTTTGTGAGTATTTAAATACTTTTTGAGTTTCTATTCATCAGTGCAAGTTTCTTTCAGCCTTATACCGATATTTCGATCAGAAAACTGATATTTTGAGGTAAGGGATGTTATTTTCTTCATATATGATATTATTTCTTCAATATCATTATGCCAAAGTATTGATCTGAATTTTTATCAAATTTGGAACTTTTTGTGTTGGAGTTACTATTCACGTATACGACACTATTCACGAATATGGCACTATTCACCGAAAAATAAAATTTTCTTCTTTTTGTCCAAGATGTCTATTATGGTTACTATCTTTGATTGTATCTATGTTTTGATCTTTATTTTTGAATTCTACTTCAAAATTGGTATTTATGAAGTATTATTGATCTTGGATAAACTGTTATACGAATCCCTACTATTTGTCCTTCCGTTTCACTGGATTCGTTTTCTTTAAAATATTTTTCATCATTCTCTGTCCTAAATGATGATATTACTAAATATCTTCGACCTGTAGTGCAAAGATAAATGATTAACTGATGAATATCTTTGGCTCGTAGTGCAAAGATGAACATGTGTTGAGATGAACATGACCAACTGGTGATACAAATGAATATCTTTGGCATGTAGTGCAAAGATGAATATTTGATTAAAGATGTATATTGATTGTTGTTACAGTGATAAAATATTGATGATGGACTTTTAAATATTAGAAGATAGTAGAACTCATTCTCTACTTGACTCTTCTAATGGATTGATGTTTTCGCTGCAGTTGTTGATCTAAACTTGTTGACTATTATATTTTATCATATATTTCCCTGTTGAAGACTAGCGATAATTTGTTGTATATTATCTTAGTCATAATATTCTTTACTGGGCTAGTTGAGCTCACCCTTTTCCTTTTTGTTCCATTTTTCTCAGGCGGTGAGAACATAGCAGGAACTAGTCGGGGTACGGAGTGATGGTTCTAGAAATTTTTTTAGCAGCCCTCACTATTTCTGTAAAATAGTGTTTGAATAATTGTAACGAGGACTTATTTTAGTGTGGATATTTTCTAGAAGATAATATTTGTATTTAAACTCACAGTATGTGTTGTCGTATTTTGTACGACAATTGTATTATTGAAGTTGTAGTTTGCTTTCTGTACCATGTATTTGGCGACTCAGAATGGGTATTGTATACCTATTTTGGGGGCGTCACACCTGCCACCAATAACTAGCTTCAAATTTCAACATAAACATTGCAAACACGGTTTTTTGATCCTCATTGACCATGACAACGTCAAAAACCTTCTCCATTACCATTATCCAGGTTTGGGCTTCAACTAGATTCATAGACCCTTGAAACTCTAGCGGTCCAACCACTTTGAAGTCTTTGAAAGTCGTGACTTGAGCTTGCAGCTGATTTGCAAGTGCTCATGTTAACAAGGTCACCAACTGCTGAACTGGGTTAGCATTGGCCTCGTTATTTTTGTTGTTACTAGACCCCTCAGGGGGTGGTTGTTGGTGTGGTTGTCTTCTTCTAGGAGGCATTTTTCTTTTTAAGATATACGCTTATTAGATCACTTCTCAATTTCTTAAATATTTAAGGTTTAACTTAAACATTCTATGATTAAAACTTAACACATAACATTTCAATAAACTTTGATATCTTATTCATTCATAATTTCTAAAAGATAGTAAATGATAGCATCTCTTCTATCTATATTAACTTTCCTGAACTTGAAAAGTTTCAGGATTATATACTCATCTTACCACATTATTTATCTTAAAATATGGGATTTACAATTTATTTAACACAAACTTAGTTAAATAACTTTTTACACTTCCTATTTTGGCATATTAAGATGTCGAGCGGCTTCTCTACGCTCTTCTTCCATGATATGAAACATCATTCTACGATCCATCATATAGTATGACAAGTCTTCGAACTGAGTTGGGTAATAAAAGACTCGGTCCTGGGCCCTATCAATTGAAGAATGAAAAGCATAATCCATTTCATTCATCTTGGCCTTCTTTGTCTTAACATTGTCTTCATCAAGATCTTCACGTTGAGTACCCTTTATCCAAGCGTCTTCTGCTCTCGTACGCTTAGTTGTCTCCTCCTTCAAATCATCTTTTAACTTCACAACTTCAGTCTTCATCTTTTCATTCTCGGCTAATAACTGCTCTTGATGATTCTCTGTGTGAATAAGGTTCAATTCCGCGTTCCCAAGACGTATGTCGAGATCCTGAATCTCCACATTCTTCAGCTCCTCAACCTTAGCCTGTAATTCTATATTACGGTCATACAATTCATCATATATCCCAGCTGCAATGGAGTTTGGTGGAAACTCCACAGGATCCTCTTCCTCATCCTCCACCTCTATCTCCTCAGAGTCCTCCTCCTCAGGATCAAACACAAGCTCATACCCCTGTCCTTCAACAGCTACCAACAGAAAAGGCTCCCTCTGAATCAACTGCTCCCGAACAACATGGACATCTCGGGGCTCCTCATCCCTAGGCACCTGAGGTATCTCTTCCCTAGCTGGACTGGATCATTCAACATTAGACATCCTGACAATAAAATACTTTTAAGCTTTATTTACAACGTGAGACTCTCCGATACTCGTGAGCACATAAGTTATTAACACATAAGCACATAAAGTCTTTTATTGTTTATCTTTAATGAATTCCTTAATTCATTCCTTAAAACTCGATAAGAGTTTATCACCTCTTTGTTTCCGATCTCCTTAAAGGTTACTTCCTAAGTTTCACAACCTAAAGTTTTGATACCAACTTGTGACACCCCCAAATTCGGATACTTCATTCCTACATGATTTGGTGTTCACTATTCAAAACAATCACATTCAACTACCCGTAATCAAGGATAAAGACATAAGTTAAATAACTTAACAATAATCCTCCCTATTAAAGGGTTACATCAACTTAAAACAAATCTCAAGTAATCTAACCTTAACTTATTACATAAGTTTGCATAATACATCACATAAACAAATAAGTTTCATAACATATATTCTTTCAAATAAAATAAAATAAAATAAACCAAGTCTTCATCACTTGGTTGCTTTGCCTTTGCCCTTGCTAGTGCACGACTCGTCTGATCTTTCAACCTTAGTTGTATTGTTTTATATATACAAGAGTGAGCTAATAAATGCTCACAAATATAGTGATGACAATAATAAAATCATAGAATAAATAATGAATACTGAATAATGAAGAACTCGGCCTTTGAATCAAGATTAGAAGATTAGATCGAATTATATATCTGAGGGTCTCAAGACCACGAACAATGTCTGTGACGCCCCAAAAATTAGGTATACATCACCCATCTTGGGTCGCCAGATACATGGTACAGAATTCAAATACAACTTATTAATACAATTGTCGTGTATAATACGACAAAACATAAACTGTGAGTTTGAATACGAATATTGTCTACTAGAGATTATACAAACTCAAAAGGAGTCCTCATTACAATTATTATCACATTATTTCACATAATAGTGAGGACTACTAATTCTATCCTCTGGACCATTACTCAGTTCCCCGACTCGTCCTAGCTATATTCTCATTTCCTGAAGAGAACAGTGAAAGAAAGGGTGAGCTCAACTAGCCCAGTAAGAAATATTATGACTAAGATAATGCAGAATAAATTATCATTAGCCTTCAACAGTGTTAAACTTATAAAATATAATAAACATCAAGTTTAATTACAGCGGAACCAGTAATCCATTAAAAGAGTCAAGTAGAAAATAAAATCTACTATCTTTTATGATTTAAAAAGTTTTTCATCACTGTTATAGCTGAGACTCAGCTTAATAAATATTCCACATCATCGAATCACTGCTGCACTACTGGCCAAGGATATTCTTTAGTATCACGACCACAATTATCCATGCACTACGGGCCAAGAATATTTGTGTATTCATTAATGGTCATGATCATGCCAACAACTGTCCATCAATGCACTACGGGCCAATGAAAACTTTTATAACATTATTTGCAACATTACGGTCATGATTACACCGAATAATCCCTGGTCATAATCATACCAAGTCCATCTATGCACTACAGGCCACATATGACTTTCAATGAAATATAAACATGAGGATGATGACAATGATATAAGAATTCAATAAAACAAGTTCAAGAATTAATTTATCTAGGAACTGATAATGTCCAAATTGTCAACATGATACTTCTTTGTAGAGTAAAATTCAAGAATGATCAGAAGAATATTTTCATGAAAAGATACTGGATGAAGCGTAAATATCAAGGATATTATACTAATTTCATGGAGTATAGAAGTCAAAACTTTAACCAACTGAGTATAATAAAGAATGGAATAACAAAAGAAATCACCATACACGCGGTACTTCGAATAGACAGGTTATTCCAACAGAATAATAATAACGGAACCAGGTCAGGCAAAATTTACATCGACAGGATGTTCCAATAGAATAATAAAGACAGAACCAGGTCCGGTGTAAAACACACAAACAGGATGTTCTAACAGAATAATAATAAAGACGAAGCCAGGTCCGGTGTAAAACACACAGACAGGATGTTCCAATAGAATAATAATAAAGACGGAACCAGGTCTGGTGTAAAACACACAGACAAGATGTTCCAACAGAATAATAATAAAGATGGAACCAGGTCCGGTGTAGAACACACAGACAGGATGTTCCAACAGAATAATAGAATAATGTCACCAAGTATAGGGTAAACCGCGTATAAAGGTTATTCCAACAGAATAATAAGAAATGGAATAACAACAGTTCTCTTCATGAATAAGAAAGAATAACACCCCTTACTTTAGTAGGAGATTGAATACTGCAGTAGGGTAGTAACAGAATACTCTTCTTCTTTCTCTCTTATTCTCTCTATACTTTCTCTCTCTAAAACTAGAATGAATTCGAAAAAAATAATGAAGCACTAGGCCTCTATTTAATGAAGATTTCTAGCTTAGCACTTGCCATGTGAAATGGAAAGTGGCTTGACGACTGATGATGTGAAAAGAAAAGTGGTTTGACGCCTGTAATGTGAAACGACAATTGGTTCGACGCTTATAATGTGAAACGACAAGTGGTTCGATGCATGTAATATGAAACGGCAAGTGGTTTGACGACTGGTAAAGGTAATTACTATTGACGAAGGTAATTATTATTGACGAATGTAATTACTATTGACGAAGAGACTCTTAGATGATGAGATATGGGCCCCCCATAAAATAACCAAACTTACCACAAACGTCTCATAACAGACTCTTTATATATATATCAAGGATTGAATAAATATTATCACAAATCATTTTATTTTTAATCAACACATATTTAATCTTTCAACAATTATTAATCATTTATAAATTCTCGTCTCAATTATTGATTTAATAATATAATATATTATACAGATGATACTGTGACAATAATTGAATCAATAATATAAGAGATATGATACAGTAATTACTGTAGCAATAATTGAGTATAGCTGAGTGACTTCTCACGTAAGCATCAATAATCAATACCGTGTGCTACTATGCAACCATGCGTATTACTGTACTTTTACTACCGGGTAGTTCAACAGTTTTAATGGTAACACCTCCGCCGTTATTTTTATAGAAAGATAATTTTGTCATTTTCTAACTACGACAATACTTTCGTTGTGGGGTCCACCAGTGATTGAGTCGTCGTACGAATATTCCCCGACAAAAAGAATATTCCCCAACCAAACGAATATTTTATAACAACTTGCTTACTTTGCAAAATTTATAAATATTACCCACAACTATAACATTATATCAAATTTATTCCATAATATTCAATAATAATATTTATAGAAAATTCATCTTTATTTATAAAAGTTGGGGTCTTACAACCTCCCCTTCTTATGAAATTTCGCCCTCGAAATTAGGGTACGTACCTGGTATGTCGAAGAGGTAAGGATACCTTGATTTCATTTCAGATTCTAACTCCCAAGTCATTTCCTCAACATCGTGGTTTCTCCACAAAACCTTGACTTAAGGAATAACTTTTGAGCGTGTAATATGTTCCTTCTTATCCAAGATTTGAACAGGAACCTCTTCATACGTCAAATCTTCCGTTATTTCGTCCTGTTCTAACTCAATAATGTGGTTCGGGTCTTTCACATATTTACGTAACATGGATATGTGAAAAGCGTTATGAACACGAGACATACTTGGCGGTAAAATGAGTCTATAGGCTACAGTTCCTACTCGATTGAGGATTAAAAATGGGACCGATGAATCGAGGATTGAGTTTTCCTCTCTTTCCAAATCTCGTAACTCCTTTACATGGAGCAACACGTAACAACGACATGATCTTCTATATCGAATTCCACGTCCTTTCGATGAAGATCAGCATAACTCTTTTGTCGATTTTGTGAGGTTTTTGTACGTTGTCGGATCGTTTGAATATTTTCCGTAGTCATACTTACCAACTCCGGTCCCAACAACGTTGCTTCACCCATCTCATCTCAGCATACTGGAGAACGACACTTTCTTCCATACAACGCTTCGAATGGAGTCATGCCAATACTTGATTGATAACTGTTGTTGTAAGAAAACTCCACTAATGGTAAGAACTTGTCCCAACTTTCCTTGAAATCAAGGACACAGAGTCTTAATAGATCTTCAAGAGTTTGAATAGTCCTCTCCGACTATCCGTCCGTCTGAGGATGATATGCCGAGCTAAATCGTAAGTCTGTGCCCATAGCTTTTTGCAAACTAACCCAAAATCGTGAATTGAATCTTGGGTCTCGATCAGAAACTATGGATACCGACATACCATGCAGTCTTACAATCTCGTTTATGTACATACAAGTAAGACGTTCAAGTGTATAAGTTTCTCGTATCGGTAAGAAATGAGCAGACTTGGTCAATCTATCAACAATGACCCAAATCGCATCTATGCCTTGAGAAACCTTAGGAAGACCGATAATGAAATCCATGGTAATGTGTTCCCACTTCCATTCTGGAATTTCAAGTGGTTGCAATGGACCTTTTGGTACTTGATGCTCCGCTTTAACTCGTTGACAAGTTAGACACCTTGAGATAAACAACGCTATCTCTCTCTTCATATTGCTCCACCAAAATGTATGACGAATATCAGGATACATTTAGGTACTCCCAGGATGGATTGCAAACGGTGTGTTGTGTGCCTGCATCATGATGTTATACTTTAAATCAGGGTCGTTAGGAACACAAAGTCTGGAGTTGACTCGAAGTATTCATTCTTCATCGATTCTTGCTTCCGGCATAGCACCTTCTTGCACTTTCTTTCTCATACGTATCAGCTTCAGGTCTGTAGCTTGAGCAGCATTAACTTTATCGATTAAAGTTGGTTATACTCGTATATTCGCCATCGTCACATGCATCCCTGGAGTCTTTAACTCTATCTCCATCCTTTGCAAGTCACACAAAATGGGCCCTTGTATTGACAATATCGCACTCGTACTAGAATATGATCTTCTACTCAATGCGTCAGCTACCACGTTTACTTTTCCAGGATGTTATTGGATGGTATGATCATAATCTTTCAACAGTTCAAGCCAACATCGTTGTCGCATGTTGAGTTCCTTTTGAGTGAAAAAATATTTGAGGCTTTTATGATCCGTAAAGATTTCCACTTTCTCTCCATACAAGTAATGCCTCCAAATTTTAAGTACAAAGACAATAGCTGCCAACTCTAGATCATGAGTAGGAGAATTCCTCTCATATTCTTTGAGTTGTCGCGAGGTATAGGCTATGACTTTTCTATGATGCATGAGAACACATCCTAACCCTTTGCCCGAAGCATCACTGTAGATGACAAATCCCTCCGAGCCAGATGGTATTGTCAGAACAGGTGCTGAAATGAGTATCCTCTTGAGTTCTTGAAAACTTTTCTCACATTCTTTGTACCAACCGAACTTTGTATCTTTCCGAGTCAGCTGAGTCAATGGAGTAGCGATTAGAGAAAATTCTTCCACGAATCTCTGATAATAACCAGCTAAACAGAGAAAGCTACGTACTTCAGTCACTGATTTAGGTTGCTCCCAGCTTTGAATAGCTTCAATCTTTGCGGGGTCAACAGATATTCCATGACTTGATACCACGTGCCCAAAGAATGCTACTTCCTCAAGCCAGAACTCGCATTTCTTCAACTTGGCATAAAGCTTATATTCACGAAGCTTTTGGAGTGTCGGCCTCAAGTGTTGCTCATGATCTTCACAGCTTTTGGAATAAATAAGGATGTAATCAATAAAGACGACCACAAAGTGATCCAAATATTCCTTGAATACTTGGTTCATCATATCCATGAAGGCAGCATGAGCATTAGTCAATCTAAAGGACATGACTAGGAATTCATAATGCCCGTACCGAGTTCTGAAAGCCGTCTTTGGAATGTCATCGGTTCTAATCTTCAATTGGTGATATCCGGAACTGAAGATCAATCTTTGAAAAGAATTTGGCTCCTTGCAACTGGTCAAACAGGTCATCAATACGTGGCAATGGATACCTATTTTTGATGGTGACATGATTCAACTCCCGATAATCAATACAAAGTCGCATACTCCCATCTTTCTTCTTCACGAATAGAACAAGAGCACCCCAAGGAGAAGTACTAGGACGAATAAAGCCAATGTCTAACAATTCCTGCAGTTGGGTCTTTAACTCCTGAAGTTCAATAGGAGCCATTCGATATGGGGCTTTGGAAATGAGTTTTGTACCGGGTTCAAGGTCGATACAAAATTCAATTTCACTCTCTGGGGGTAGGCCAGGAAGTTCTTCAGGGAATACGTCAGGAAATTTATTAACAACAGAAATATCATTCGAAGATAACGTATTTCTGTTTAGATCTGCGACATGAGCTAAAAAAGCTTGACATCCATTTTTTAATAAACGAATAGCTTTATGGCTTGAGATGACCGTGATTGATTTTAATGGTTTGGTCGCTTGAATTCGAATAATAGGTTTATTAGGAATATGAAAGCTAACAACCTTACGAAAACAATTAATTTTTGCTTGATGAGTAGTTAACCAATCAATCCCTAGAATCACGTCAAATGCAAGTATTTTCAATGAAATAAGATCGACAGGTAATGTGAGGGTACCGATTTGAACCAAACAAGACTTATAAAATAGTGGATGTAATGAAGTTTTCTCCCAACGGAGTTTCCACAGATAAGTCAAAGTTTGATTTCTTCGGAGTCAAATTTAATCGATGAGCGCAAGTAGAAGAAATAAAAGAATCGATAGAACCGGTATCAAATAAAGTATAGACTTCGTTAGAGTTTATGATAAGCTTACCCGTGATGACCTCATTCGGGCTCCTTGCTTTTTGGGAGGTCACAACAAACGCTCTCCCTTGCACTACCGGCTTTGACCTTTCTGGGACGGCCTTTGGTGCCTCCATCCTAGCTGAATTTGTCTTTGGTGAATGATAAAATTGGGCTAAGTGACCTTCTCTTCCACAATTATAACATACTTTAGACGGCATCGCGCAATTTGGACTGATGTGTCCCTCTCCTCCGCATTTGAAGCATATGATAGGTGGTCTTTCTCCTTCCTTAACAAGGGGTTCTGGTGCTGACGTCTTTCCATCATTGTTGAATCTCCTCTTCTTGAAATCTCCATTCTTATTATTTTGGCCCTGATTACCACCGAAGTGGTTACCATTTCTGGCCTGTTAATTCCCTCCACGCTTGTTGTCACCGATTCGATGACTACTCTCGCTGGTATTATAATTTGGTCGGCTGCTCTCTTTTAGTTGCGTTGACTCGTTATCGCGCTCCACTAACTGAGCCCTATTTACAACATCTGAATACAAACACGGTTTATGAGAAATAAGATATTGACGTATCTCCGGCTTCAAACCTCTTAAAAACATTCGCGCCATTCTCTCTTCATTATCCACCAAGTGGGACGCAAACCGGGATAACTCCGCAAATTTTGCCTCATATTACGACACGGTCATATTGTTTTGTTCCAACTTGATAAACTCCACCTCCTTCATGTGGAGAATACTTTTGGGAAAGTATTTGTCGTTGAACAGCTCCTGGAACTTCTTCCAAGATATCTTCAGTACAGCAGGTTGAGTACGTTTTACCGATTCCCACCAGTAATCTGCCTCTCCACGCAACATAAAGGCGGCAAAGGGAACCTTTTGCTCTTCGGAGCATCGCAAGACATCAAATATCTTGGTGATCTGCTTTATCCATGCTTCCACCATAAGTGGTTTTGGCTCTCCCTTAAACTCCGGTGGTCCCAGCTTCTTGAATTGTTTAGCGGTGACCGCCCGAGAGTTTCCAGTGTTTCCACCTACGTTTTGGACAGGAACCGCTCTCGCCTGCTGTTTTATGAATTCCATAAAGCCTCTGAATATTTGATCATTCATCATTTGGTCAGTGTTGTTGTTTGAATGAGGATTGTCGCCTTCCTGATGCACATTATCCTGATTATTGATATGTGGTGAATCAACGGTCGCATGTGCTCCATTGCTATTCTCAACATTCTCAGATGTCATTTTCAGATACTGCCACAAAACAAAAGGTTAATTGACATGTAACATATTATCCCTATAATCTGACCGACCAATAAAATAGCACATAAACTTAGGTAGGTCATACTAGCGAAGGAATTCCCCGTCTCTCCCCTCCTAGTACTATTCTCACATCTTAGCCAGGGATCATATCCCTAAGCTTTGATACCAACTGTGACGCCCCCAAAATTAGGTATACATCACCCATCTTGGGTCGCCAGATACATGGTACAGAATTCAAATACAACTTATTAATACAACTGTCGTGTATAATACGACAAAACAAAAACTGAGAGTTTGAATACAAATATTGTCTACTAGAGATTATACAAACTCAAAAGGAGTCCTCATTACAATTATTATCACACTATTTCACAGAATAGTGAGGACTACTAATGCTATCCTCTGGACCATTACTCCGTTCCCCGACTCGTCCTAGCTATATTCTCATTTCCTGAAGATAACAGTGAAAGAAAGGGTGAGCTCAACTAGCCCAGTAAGAAATATTATGACTAAGATAATGCAGAATAAATTATGATTAGCCTTCAATAGTGTTAAATTGATAAAATATAATAAACATCAAGTTTAACTGCAGCGGAACTAGCAATCCATTAAAAGAGTCAAGTAGAAAATAAAATCTACTATCTTTTATGATTTAAAAGGTTTTTCATCACTATTATAGCTGAGACTCAGCTTAATAAATATTCCACATCATCGAATCACCGCTGCACTACGGCCAAGGATATTCTTTAGTATCACGACCACAATTATCCATGCACTACAGGCCAAGAATATTTGTGTATTTATTAATGGTCATGATTATGCCAACAACTGTCCATCAATGCACTACAGGCCAATGAAGACTTTTATCAGATTATTTGTAACATTACGGTCATGATTACACCGAATAATCCCTGGTCATAATCATACCAAGTCCATCTATGCACTACAGGCCATAGATGACTTTCAACAAAATATAAACATGAGGATGATTACAATGATATAAGAATTCAATAAAACAAGTTTAAGAATTAATTTATCTAGGAACTGATAATGTCCAAATTGTCAACATGATACTGCTTTGTAGAGTAAAATTCAAGAATGATCAGAAGAATATTTCCATGAAAAGATACTGGATGAAGCGTATCAAGGATATTCTACTAATTTCATGGAGTATAGAAGTCAAAACTTTAACCAACTGAGTATAATAAAGAATGGAATAACAAAAGAAATCATCATGCATGCGGTACTTCGCATAGACAGGTTATTCCAACAGAATAATAATAACGAAACCAGGTCAGGGCAAAATTTGCACCGACATGATGTTCCAATAGAATAATAAAGACGGAACCAGGTCCGGTGTAAAACACACAGACAAGATGTTCCAACAGAATAATAATAAAGACGGAACCAGGTCCAGTGTAAAACACACAAACAGGATGTTCCAACAGAATAATAATAAAGACGGAACCAGGTCCGGTGTAGAACACATAAACAAGATGTTCCAACCGAATAATAGAAGAATGTCAACAAGTATAGGGTAAATCGCGTATACAGGTTATTCCAACAGAATAATAAGCAATGAATAACAACAGTTCTATTCATGAATAAGAAAGAATAACACCCCTTACATTAGTAGGAGATTGAATATTGCAGTAGGGTAGTAACAGAATACTCTTCTTCTTTCTCTCATATTCTCTCTATACTTTCTCTCTCTATAGCTTGAATGAATTTGTGAAAAATAATGAAGCACTAGGCCTCTATTTATAGAAGATTTCTAGCTTAGCACTTGCCATGTGAAAAGGAAAGTGGCTTGACGACTGATGATGTGAAAATAAAAGTGGTTTGACGCCTGTAATGTGAAACGACAAGTGGTTCGAAGCCTGTAATATGAAACGACAAGTGGTTTGACGACTGGTAAAGGTTATTACTATTGACGAAGGTAATTACTATTGACGAAGAGACTCTTAGATGATGAGATATGGGCCCCCCATAAAATAACCAAACTTACCACAAACGTCTCATAATAGACTCTTTATATACATCAAGGATTGAATAAATATTACCACGAATCATTTTATTTTTAATCAACACATATTTAATCTTTCAACAATTATTAATCATTTATAACTTGACGTCTCAATTATTGATTTAATAATATAACATATTATACAGATGATACTGTGACAATAATTGAATCAATAATATAAGAGATATAATGCAGCAGTTACTGTAGCAATAATTGAGTATAGCTGAGTGACTTCTCACGTAAGCATCAATAATCAATACCGTGTGCTACTATGCAACCACGCGTATTACTGTACTTTTACTACTAGGTAGTTCAACAGTTTTAATGGTAACACCTCCGCCATTATTTTTATAGAAAGATAATTTTGTCGTTTTCTAACTACGACAATACTTCCGTTATGGGGTCCACCAATGATTGAGCCGTCGTACGAATATTCCTCGACAAAAAGAATATTCCCCGACCAAACAAATATTTTATAACAACTTGCTTACTTTGTAAAATTTATAAATATTACCCACAACTATAACATTATATCAAATTTATTCCATAATATTCAAAAATAATATTTATAGAAAATTCATCTTTATTTATAAAAGTTGGGGTCTTACAATGTCCCAGGTTATTAAGTATTTCTACTTCATTCTTTAACATTCATTAGACTATATGGACCTTTCTTCTCGTACTTAGGGGGATCAGCCCTTCGTACCATGTATTGTGCTCAAACATCTTAACGCTAACCGTAAATAGTCCCCTATAATAGGGGTTTTCATCTTAGTTTGACTTAGAATTCCGCACTAAAGAAAGTTTAGTTTGGATTAGGTTTAAGAATGGTTCTAGCATTTTAGAATGATTATCAACTATGGACTAGTCAAATCAATAAAGGTTCAGTAGCCGTTCAATTAAAGTTCGATTCAACAAAACGATATTGAACTACAATGTTTGAATCAAAGATTGTCTCACAATAATATACAATTGAATAAAATATAGTATATCCATTGTACCATCTTCAAAAGAATTAGACAGTTTTGTACGAATTAATGATCAATTTAAGCTTTGCATTAACGAGAGACAATGGATAGGAACTTGAACAGTTACAATCACAACATTAACAATCTTAAGATTAGAAAATTTGCTCAATGAAAAGTAGGATTTAGAAACTTGCGTAATAATATACAAGATAAGATAATGAACTTGTTAGATGTAAAGAAATAAAGTTCAGGAACTTGCCTCGTGCGTAAGCTACACAATTATAACACACGTTCACCAAACACCCTACATATACCATCAAAATTGCAATACCGATTAGTTAAACTAACATTAACCCTATAGGTTTAATTCCAATTCAAGTTCATCTTATTATCCTAATTCATATTCTGATCTCTGAAATCACTTAAAGTTTTGAAATCATAAATCTAGTAAAGCATCATCACGCTTAAATAACATCTCAATACTTAATAAACAACAAGTTAAAGTTTTCTCAAATTATTATCTTTTCAACCTAAGATCATCAAATACATGTTTACAATCTGTTATAGAACGTTATTACATGCTTAACACAATATCAAAAACATTAGACTAGCTTAAACCAACACATCATGGACTGGAATATAAAATAAAACAAACTATTTTTTCTCAGAGGAGGGCGCAGCTGCGCTACCCCAAGCCTTGGCATCGGCGCAGCTGCGCTGGTGCTCAATTCCTAGAAAGCTCAAAAGGCGCAGCTATGCCGTTTCTGCCTTTGATACCAGCGCATTAGCACCTGTACGCAAACAGAACCTTGCAGATTGCATCCCCGCTTCACAGTCCATCCCCAAACAACCCAATTTTCCTAATTAAACAGAATTCAACAAACCCAGAGGCTATAAACTTATTAGCAACATCACCAAGCATGTGTATCATGATTCTAACAACATAAATATCTTACAAAATTAACTTTGAAGGATTAAAACCTTGTTTTTGCTAGTTTCCTTATTTTCCAACATGTTTAGCGAATTCAATCGCCAAAACTTCGTTTCTTAACCAAATCAGTCCATTATACATGCATTGTTTTCGTTTCTTGACATATTAACACAATCCATAACCAATTTACATATTACCATTTAATTTAAGCATAAATTTTAACTCTAAAATCAGCCTTTTAGTACATATTCAACCAAAAACTAATTTCTTCTTCTTAAACATGACTACACATGAATTTGATACTCCAAAATCGTTTGTAAACAATATACAATAGATTATATAAACCATCTATAACACACATAACCACAATTCTAACAATTCATCAACCAAAATTTCATTTTTTTTTCAAAAAGAAACTCAAGAACACAAAAATCCCTATTCTAAAACATGATTTCATGAATTTCAACCTCTGAAAATTATTTCTAAATGACAATTAATAGCTTATATATATACTAACCCATACATACAATCTGATTCCTTACAACTTAGCCACAGAAATTCAATTTCCCATAAAAACTCAAGAACACAATAAAATTTTAAAATTGAGAATTAACCCTTTATTGGATTAGCTAGGTGATGATCAAAAAAACTTGAAGAAGCTTGATGGCTCCACCCTCCTTCTCTGATCACATAATTTCTCTCTAACTCTTCTCAATTTTCTATCTATCTCTCTGTGTTTTCCCTTCTTCTCTACAATTTATATTCTTAGCCTTAGGAAAAACACGTAAACACACTAACACTGATATATCATCATGCACAAACTTAAGTCATCCGGTAAGAAAAATCAAAAGCTTTATCATTTAAATTATGCAAAAGGTCACAAGACCATGTTTGGCAAAACCCTCTCAAACCTCCTTTTAATTTATTTTCATATTTTCCTTATTATATAGTATATAATTGCCACACTTTATAATTTAAATCATAATCTTTAATTATCCACATAATACTTACTTGGCCAACATAATTCTTAATATTTATTTAATAAATATTAACCTTCCAAATTAATCATTCTTTTAATTCCATTACACAACATTACAATTATTAAACAATTAATTTAATTTAATTATTTCATTAAATTAAATCTTCAATCCATAAAATTACCATACATTAATTTAATTAATCTACTCCTTAATTAAGTTATCACACAATAATTTTATTGAATATTTATTTATCTTAATAAATAAACTAACTCAAATATTTATTTAATTCAATAAATATTTTAAATTAAACACAAAATTCTCGTTTGTTACAACAACCCTATTCTTGTACATTTTAGGGAGTCATAAGAAAAAAAAACAAAAAAAAATTAAAAATGTCCAATTATCCGATCCAATAAAAATATCCTTGTAGATGGACTCTTATTTTCCAAGTGTTAGGTAGTTTGTATATTGTTTAACATACTCATAACAGTGTTGTTATATTCAGACCTTCCTCGAGCTTTGGTAGCATCGGATTCAGAGAACGTGAATGGCACGTGGGGGCACAAGCATCGCAACATGTCTGTTCTTCAACAACATGTAGCCTTCTTCGATCAAGATGACAATGGTATTATCTACCCTTGGGAGACATTTAAAGGTATGATTTTTAACTAATGCATGCCTTTTTATTCTATTTGAGGAGAGAGTGGAGAGGTTTTTCATTTGAAAAAATATGACATACTAGCATTATTATGAGTTCTCCAATGTTTTACGAAAGTTTTCTCTTGATTTATAATCATAATCTATATCAACATATGAAATTCGATAATTATAAGGTTAACACGATGTATTATATATCTTATAAAAAGAGTTGCTACTAATAATTATCCACGTAATCGACAATAAATTAAAAATATCAATACAGAAAGTGGTAAGACCTATTTTATACAATCATTTCCCTATTATTATACAACATAACTTCTATTGGTTACTTGTGAGTCTTGACGAATTAGTCCTTTATTTTATTTTATATTTTGTTATTAAAATTAGAGATATATTTCAATTTTTTAAGCAACTTTATAAATGTTAAAATTCAAAATTGATTTTAGTACATATCAGATATAATTTATGTATAAATTTATTAAAAAGTACTATTAATTACTATGTTTTTTGATTTTAAAACTTAAATAAATTTATATCAATTTTAAATTTGCAAATTGTATAAATTGATTTAAATTCAAAATGTATCTTTTAAATTTGAAATAGACAAAGAAAGAAAAGAAGTATTATCTTGACCCGAGTTTAAGTTGTTGGGTTTTATCTTTTTGCGGTAGCTTAAGTATTTAGATGTTTTCAAAATCAAGTTATAATTTTGAGGAAAGTGTTGTAAAATATAATATGAAAAAACAATCAAGAGAGAAAATGTTAGAGAGAATAAGAGAACTATTTTATTTCATTCCAAAGTGTGTTCTACATCAAACAAGATACCTCTATTTATAGGGTTTACAAAGATGGAGGGGGAATAAACCAGAAATAAATATATATACAGGTATTAAAGAGATACATGTATTTGAATGGTACATTAGATTAAGATATACATGTATTTGAATGATACATTGGATATTCACCAATGCATGAATTCATAACAGTACTCCCATTTAAATATTCATTGTACTAAGAATATGTTTCATTAAAACCTTAATAGGAAAAACCACTTGGGAAAAATCATTGTGAAAGAAAAAGAGTACGTAATTCTTTTCAATAATACGCTTTGATTATTGTTTCATTAATAACCTTGCCAAGAAAAATCCAATGGGAAAAACCTTAGCAAAGGAAAAAAGTACAATGCGTATTTTACTCCCCCTGATGACAACATCATTTGAGAAATGGATTTGGTGAACAAATCTTCTACAAGAAAAATGGTTAGTTTTGACGAAAAATTCAGTCGGCAAATCTGTCGAAATAAAGGTCGTCGAATTTAAATTCGTCAAAACTTAGGTCAAAAATAATTATTGCTGACGGAATATGACCATTATAGTGACCGTTGCAAGTATCCTATGTACACGTGACATTTCTTGGTTTGTTTCGATAAATATATAAAATTGATGGAATATTCGTCGGAAATAAGTGATAGTTCTATCGGAGATATGAATTTTTAAAATGAATTCTAAACTTTATTTTTCACAGATATTCAGTCGGGTTTACCCTATTACGTCGAAAATATTTATTTATTTTTAATTTTTTTTTTTGCAGTTTTCAGGTATTTAAACTTTGTTTTTGTACATATAACCAACTTTATCCCAACAACACATACAATAATCAACCAATAACTGCATCCAACAACATACATCGTAATCAACCAATAATACAATGTAACTACTTTGAAGAACAACATATATACACGTTTTAATGTGTATATATAACTACTTTTCCAATAACATATAACGTGTATATATACGATACGTTATAAAATCCTTTTGTAACTTCAATGATTTACAAAATTAAACTAAAATACAATTATTTACAAATAATCAAGCTAAATGACAATGATATAATCTATGAACTATAAAGAATAACGATAACTTCAATGATTTACAAAACTAAAGTAAAATTCATTGATTCACAAATAATCAAACTAAACCATAATAATTTACATAACATCAAGCAACTATGCAATGTTTTTCAAAAGATCTAAGTAAATGATATACAAAATATCAACCTAAGCTAGTAGTACCACCACTACGAGGAGAATCATCCCGCAAGTGTTGACATCGCTGCTCTGGCGCTTGAAAATCCTCGTCAGTGTCCCCCTACTCGCGATCTGCATCGCCAGTAACATTGGAATCACCATCCTGTTGATACAATTAAAAATATAACTCATTAGTCCGTATAAGAGAATTAAAAAGACAACTAAGTGAAATTAAATAACATGCGCAATAATAGAATTAAAATAAAAAGAATATATACCCTAGTAGTTGAGGGCTAACTCAATAGCAAGCATCTGTGAGTAAGGAAACCATCATCTAGACCACCTCGTCACGTATCGCAGTCGAACTGATCCGGAGGGATACCCTTACTCTCAACGGTGACCGCTGTTGAAATATCTTGTGTAAGCTGGTGGAGATAAGCACAACTAGGAAGGTCGTGACGATGGAATATCGGATCCGTACCAAACGTCTCTGACACCGTCGATATAATCCTCTAGAACATGGTGTCGTCCAAACCAGCGCCCGTATGCGATGGTCCAACAGATGTTCTCAAACGCTGGCAATGGCTAGAGCCTACGAAAATAAATATAATATTACTAATAATAATTTATATTATTTTATAAATTATTATATAACGTGAAACATAATAAATATTATTACCTCCAGGTAGTGTATACGTGGGTACCCTTGGCAGGCCCATCATTCGATACCTGCTAATGCAACTAGTAAGGGGATCTTAAGATGTGACCCATAGATGAACCTCTTCGTCTCGAGATAATGCAATTTCGGACATAAGGATGGTGAAATTTAACAACTCATAATCCCCATATCTCCTTGCAACTCAGCTACACGCTGATCCTGAGGCTTCTAAAATCGATCCTGTAATTTATTTTGTATATGTGAGTTAATTATATCATTTTATTAACTACCTAATATTAATAATTACTAAAAATTGAGTTTAGTCTTACTTGTATAGATAATGTTGCAGGAGACATAGTAGACTATTTTTGCATGTGGGCTTGATGAATGGGATGTATACCCGCGAATCGGATCCTCTTATGCTTAAGAAGTTGTGTGTTCATTTTATTTTATATCGTTTTATAGTATTTTATTATTATTTTGCTTAATATATCTTTTGTAGGGGTTTTCAGGTCATTTCTAGCTTTCAGGAGCGAAAGTGCCAGTTTCCTAACACTGGCATTGTAGCGCCTCTTCTAGGCTTAATCCTGGCACTGCAGTGCCCCATCCTTTCCAGCTTGCTGCACTGTAGTGCTCCTGTTCCTTCACAAACAGGTGCTACAACGCCCACTTATTGGCCGGGACTATATCATGGCGTTGCAGAGCCACCTCTGGTTCCCAAGCACACGTGAAGGGGAAATGACCTAGAATTGAAGGGTTATATATATATATATATATATATATATATATATATATATATATATATATATATATATATATCAGCCCCCCTTCTCTAACTAGCTCCTCTTTGATATTCTTTCTCTCTAAAACCCTCTTAGCTTAGTTTTTCTTCTATTTTGTTAATCATTGTACATATAGTTTAGGTAGATTAGGGCTAGGACTAGGATTTCTTGGAGCTTAAGAGTAATAAGGCGACATAGATCGGAAAGTGAATCGAAGGGATTTCTTGGAGATTGAAGAAGGTATGACAGAGATTATTCTTCTCTAGTTATTTCCTTTAATTCTGTATTTGTAAATGTTGTTATTGTTGCTACTTATATTTAGTTTGCTAGCTATGAACTGAATATTGGCTCTAAGATTATAATGGAACCCATTGTTAATTTGAATTGATTTATTTTTTCCCTTTGGTTAGCACCATATGGTTTGTCTCAGATATTTATGCTTATTGTTTAATTGCTCACAAATTAGTTATTAATTGGGTAACCTATAAGAAATTGGGAAATTGAGTGTAGATTATACTAAGAGTATATGACATGTGATTATGTTTGTCTACACAATTGGACTGCATAATTTGCGTATAAGATAGGAATATACATGTACGTTGTGTGTGACCTAATTGGAGAATCTGAACTAGAATTCTTGATTTGGTTAATTCGTACAGGAATGTGTCGAATTGCCTAGTTAGCATGTTCCTTTCCATTCTATTCCCTTTGGGGTAGATTAGAGAGGATAGGTTTGTATATACCTCGGAAGAGGAGTACGGACACTTACAAGTTCTCGATCGACAATCCGTCGTGACCACTAAGACCAAATGGAGAATTAGGATGTTCATTGAAGCATTGCACGCCAAGTGTTTGATGAAATGCTTGTGTGCGGGTGGGGGAAGTTATTATCTTAGCTTGAAGTTCCTTAGATACCAGTCATTAGCCATTTAATTGCTTTATTAATTTAGTGTTAATTAGATTAATTAAATATCTTTTATTTTGTTATTCGAATAAGATTGAAACGATATAAAGTCGGTACTTGGTAAATATTAGTCATAATTCGTCGTGGGATCGACAAATTTCTTATCACTGTATTACTTGTTAGACCGCGTATACTTGCGCGTGTTTAGTATCACGAAAGTGACCAACAGGGCTCTATCCTAAAACCAGCCCAAGCTCGCCTACATGGCCTGATAAATACATTCAAATATTTATTAAGTATGTTAATGACAATTAAATGACTAAATTAACAACTAAATACACAATACTTACCGACTTCACCTCCTTAAAAGACTATGAGCCAGTAGTGTGTAAGAATCGGAGCTAGCCACGATTTTTCTTTGCTTGATCGGACTTCTTCTTGAGGTCATCAGCATCCCAGTGAGTACACATAGCCTCCCATGCTTCATTGGAGACTATGGGGTTGATGATCTCTGATTGCAGTCTCGGACTGGTCGATAACTGCCCTCTGTCTCATCTCATACAACCAGTTGGCGTAGTTCTTCGCGACATGTGCAATAATAACATTGTCGCCGGTTACCTGAGAGATGGCCTCCTTATATTTAAAATAGATATATAAAAAAAATTATCTTATCAAGAAAAATTAATATGTTGTGTAATGACTATGTACGAATAATTGAGTAATTTAAGTAAATTAACGTACATGAAACTTGTTCAAGGAAATATCTATGAACAAGACATTGTACTGTCTATACTGACTGAAGCACATGCACCCAGTCGGGAGGTGCGTTAGGTAGATAGCGTGTATGGTCGCCTTAATGACTGAGTCTAGTATACTACAGTAAAAATATAACAATATTATGTCATGTTAGTTGTGTCATGATATAAATTATAAAAATTTAACTAATTATTTCTGATGGTCTAACAATTACTGTGCAGAGTCGACATCCACTCTGACTATAAGTGGAACTACCAGAAGACAGCCACAGATACCGAGGTTAGTCCCTCGGTGTCATCGACGACCAGTATCTGTAATTATTAAAATAATCAAGTCAAATATAACATTTTCAAACAATATAAACTTCATCCAAATTGAGATATATTGAAATCACATTCAGACAACTTACTAGCTCCTGAAGATGAACCTCCGGCCTGGCTAGGGTCTTCTGATCCTGATTGTCCACCACCGCGGTGACCTCCACCGCTATGTCTAGCCATAAATATACTACTGAAATAACCAAAATAATGCATATGAATTTGCAATTAAATTAATTAAATATGCAGTATTAATAGTTATTTATTAACAAAACAGAAATTAGTTTAGACTTAGTACGTCATCAAACCTGTCAGAATCAACATCATTATCATCATCAGATTATGTCTCTTCCTCTTCCTCATCATCGTCATTTTTTTCATTGGTATCATCTTCAACAACAACATACTCATTCACAACCATGTCTTCATCGACAGATCATCATCGGGTACGTCGGCAACATCATTTGTCATCACATCGTCCTCATTTAACACTACCTGTCTGGGATTTCTAACATCTTCTTGAAACAACTCATCCATCCCAAATATATTAGAACCATCAAATGCCTGAGTTTTCGTTGTGACAATTGTATACTAAGGGCTTTTACTATTTACAACATTAGGTGTGTAGTACACTTGAGTCGCTTGACTAACTAACACGAATACATCATTAGAATTTGTCTTTGACTTTATATCTACTATGACGATTCTATTACGATCAAATTTAACACCTTTTTAGTATCAAACCGGTGACACTTAAATGTAACAACATTTTACCCTCGGGATAATTGAGCACAAACACATCTATAAACGTCCATAGTAATTGGACTTGAAATCATAGTAACAGCTTCCCAACACGAAACACCAAAATTGACTAGTGTGAGATCATTCAACTTAACAACCTTGAATATGTACCCATTAACGAAGCAACTGGGAAAAGAACTAACAAGTTTATAAGGACCTCAGATGACATCTCTAAAATGATCAAAAATGTTCTCTTCTTCAATGACCCTTCTCTTAAACCACAGTTGTAAATTAGTAATAGTGAATGTTTCCAACTATGCCGCAGTTAACCCTGAGTTAGAAGCATATGTTTCCTCTTTGAATGAACTGAAATAATAATAATATGGTTTAATAGTTGATTACTTTTCTAAATATGTAAGATGTGAAAAATAATAATACATATATGATGTATGACAATACTTCAAAAATATTTAAAAGCACGTATATAGATACAATTTTCAAATCTTTGTCGCTTAAGTAAGTAATCATCCCATGGCCAAATGGTTTAAGCAGATAGGTGAATACAGCTAACTCATCAGCACGAGATTGGGGTTCGACGACCTCATTCCTACTTAAACGGTTTTGCTTCGTTGAGACAACATCGTCATAATATAATGAGCAGAAGTTGACAAGATCTTCCTCCGTATAACATTCAGCAATAGAACCCTCTACACGATCTTTGTTCTTAACTTTCTGTTCTAATCGACGCATATACCTAATATATGTTGATTGAAAGAAATTAATTAAGAATTTCAGTATTAAATATGGTCATCAGAATTTAGCTTTATAAATGATATTACCTCTCAAAAGGATACATCCACCGATATTGCATCGTTCTTCCAAGTTTAAGTTCATATGGTAGATGAATAGATAGGTGTTCTATCGAGTAAAAGAACCTTGGAAGGAAGACCATTTCGAGCTTGCAAATGGTAAGCAAAATATTATTCTACATTTACTCCACATCATTGTAACTTATTACAGTTGGGCATAGATCTTGAAAGAAATTTGAAAGTTCGGTCAATGCATCCACAACTTTTCTAGGTAACATCTCATGAAATAAAATTGGTATCAACTTCTGCATGAATACATGACAATCGTTACTCTTGAACCTGTTAATTTCAACTACTCAACCTTACTGTAGCGATATATGTTAAAAGCATATCCATCTGGGAGCTTCAACAAACTTACCCACTTGCAAATGTCTTCAACCTTTTGCTTGGTAAGACAAAATGAAGCTTTAGGTTTTGAATTATTAGGGCGGATCCACAATTCCCACCTTATGTTCTATGCCTCCAAATCTTTTTGTTTATTATCATTGTTTTTTACCACTCGCATCTACACGGTGTAAAATAAGTTCTCGAATACATTCTTTTCTATATGCATAACATCAATACAATGACAAAATGAAAGCGTGACCTAGTACAACAACTCAAACCATAAGGGCGACTGTGTCCAATTATGAGTCTTCCCGTAACCTAATGCTCTAAACCTACTGTGCTCCTTCCCTGGCGGTGCAAATTTCAGATCGTTTAGCTAGCCTAAGACATCATTTCTCGACAGTCGACCAACAACCCTCTTCTTCTTTGTCTTTTTATTGAATTTTGCGAACGTCATTTTGTAATTGTGATCAATAGGCAAGAATCTATGAGAAGTTCAAAAGAAACTACATTTTCTCCCATGTTTCAGTTGTGTGCCTTACACACTAGACATGACAGCTTCCCGTGAGTTGATCAACCATTAATCCTCCCAAGTGCCAGGAAGACAGTGATAGTCCACAACAAGTCTGCCTTCATCAAAAAAATTTGTTTGACAGATTTATCATACGTCTGGACCCCCGTCTCCCATATCATCTTAAGTTCATCGACTAATGGCATGAGGTACACGTTAATGTCTATTGTAGGAATCTTAACCCCCGTTATGATTAGAGTCAAGAAAAAATATGGATCCCTCATGCAAATTGACAGTTGAACATTGTAAGCTATTATGGTCACTGGCCAAATAGAGTAAGGCTGGATATAGTTATTAAATGGGAAAAACCCATATGTACCCATGTCGAGTCACAAATTCCTGACTTCCTTCGCAAACTGTGGAAAATTTTCATCAAACTTTTTTCATTCATCTCCATCTGCAAGGTGAGTCAGCTAACTAGGAACGACGTCTGTTGTGTTATGCACTAAGTAGTGTGGGACAACATAAATAAACGTTGAAGCCTCATCGCAAGAGGAAAGTAGCGTAAGATCTTCTTGGTCACATGGTTCTCCTTCTTCCTATGTTTTGTCACTTTGTACCAAAGCAAGTTGCATATATCACAATGCACCATATCTATGTCATCCCCATAGTATAACATGCAATTCTAATCACAAGCATCGATCTTCTGATACCCCATATTCAACCCCTTTACCATCTTATTCACTTCGTAGTAATTGGAGGGCAGGGTATGATCCTTTGGCAAGAACTCGCTGATAAGAGCAAATAAATCATTGAAACCTCTTTCATTGCAGTCAAGCTCATTCTTGAAGTGTAATAGCTTTGTCACTTCATATAGTCTGGTGTGCTTATAATTTCCAAGATATAATAGGACCCAAGATTTAGATAACATCTTGTAAAAGCCAACAGCTGTGTCATTTGGTTCTTATTGAACACTGGTTGATGTATGCTTGTTTTTCGCCCAATTTATATTATTAGGGTCATTTACATCGAGAAACATCTCCACTTACATTATAGTTATAGGCGTATGAATCCCCGTGAACTGGTTGGTCTACACTGTCGATCAGTTCCCTCAACTCAGCAGATTCCCCATGATGAATCCATACGGAATACCCATCCACAAAGTCACGTTAAAATAAGTCAAATTTAATCTCGTCGACTTTCTTCCAGATCAAGTTTTTACACTTGAAACACTGGCATCTCATCTTTCCGTTAATATCATCAGCATGTTCTATTGTTTTGTTCAAAAAATTGTACACCCCTTCACAGTAAGCATCAATTAATCTCCTCCTATCAATCGGTATCCTACGGTACATCCAAACCCGGTCAGTTGGTAGCGTGTCGTTAGCACTCCAAAAATAAAATTACCTTACTCCACTCTACGAATTGGAAAATAACCACAATATATCACAAGGCAATGGTCAAACCCACATAGAGTGATCCTATTGAAATCTATTATAATTGTTCATAACTAAAATAAATAAACAATAATAAAGAGGGGATTTTTGAATTCTGATTATAACTAATGAAACTATAAGTAATAAAGTAAACTTAAGTAAAAAATAAATAAAGAGAAACTTTAGTTCCTCAGTTCAATATCACCCATTATAATTAACAGAGTAATCAATTATAACATTATTCCTTCCTTCAATGAAACTAATAGCCCTAAGCACCAACAATCTCTGTTATGCAAAACTTTCCTTAGATTATCACTTAATGAAACAACCTCTTCACAAGATTCTAACCATTATTCAACCTAGAAAAATCTCTCTATATTTAATTTAACACCAACATTAAGAACTAGGAAATTAGACTATTCCAAGCAACAATCACAAAAGCTCGAACTGTTTAACCTACCTTCTGATAAACATAGCAATGCACACAAGTTCTAACATAATCATTTATTACTAACTACTACTTGTAACTATGAACAATATCTATTACACGTAATATTATCCCTGAATCTAGCATATGATATTAGTCGACTAATTCAATATGGCCAAATATAAATTAGTCGAACGAAATAACATTCAACAGTTAAAACAGATTATCATGAATGAATTTCATATAAGAAAGAATAAATAATGTTATAACTCAATTAAATCATCAACTGAAATAAAGGTTCAACGTCCCCTTGAACTAAAATAGAAAAACGTAGCCTAAAATGATTATAATAAGAACACTTTGTTTTTGTAAATGTCTGTAAAGATGATAATGTGGTGTAAGATGACTTTTCTATGTATGTACATACATGTATTTATAGGTAAAATCCTCTGAATTCCTAGAAGAATTTTGATCCAACTCTACCTCATAAAATCTTAGCAGACACAGTTTCCATATCAAACTCGAACTTATTTTCCATAATAGACTCTACTTCCATAACCAGTTGTAGCTTCCATATCAGATCATAAATTTAGTTCCAAATTCTATTACAAATTGAACTCCTCGGCTCCATCACCTCAGATCCGACCCAGATCCGACCCAGATCCATAAGCATACGTCGACCCATAATTATAGAGTGGAATATCTGAGCAGCAAATATAGATTCACAATCGTAGAGTAATACTCTCCTTCAATACTCGTAGAGTGAACCACTTAATCATATAGTGCATCTTATGCTGATAACCTGCCTAGAATCATTAATTTGAGGGTGAAAACAAACTTAACCGGGTAATCCTGAATACAATGATATGAAACACGAAAATACCTTTCCAAAAACATATTATATCAGGTAAACGGACAACAGAGTTAAAGTTTATACTTCTTTCTTCGAACCAACTCTTTTACCCAAATTTCCAGTACTAGTTCTTAGAGTAGTAGATCGTCGTATAATAATTGAACATAGAGTCCTCGTCTAATTAATCGTAGAGTGACTACCCAATCGTTGAGTATCAGACTGCAAATTTCCTTCTTCCCAGCTCCAACACTACAAACATAGAGTAACATCCACCAATCGTAAAACCCTTCTGCAAAATAGATTAAAACTAAGCATTATATTCTATATCTGCTCATTCATCTCCAATTCTTCCTGAAATCAATAAATACCTTAATAAGTTCATATACACATAAAACATATAATAAAACTAAACATAAAGTATGACGCCCCCAAAATAGGTATACAACACCCATTCTGAGTTGCCAAATACGTGGTACATAAAGCAAACTACAACTTCAATAATACAATTGTCGTGCAAAATACGACAACACATACTGTGAGTTTAAATACAAATATTATCTTTTAGACAATATCCACACTCAAATAAGTCCTCGTTACAATTATTCAAACACTATTTTACAGAAATAGTGAGTACTGCTAAAACATCTTTCTAGAACCATCACTCCGTACCCCGACTAGTTCCTGCTATGTTCTCACCTCCTGAGAAAAATAGGAACAAAAAGGAAAAGGGTGAGCTCAACTAGCCCAATAAAGAATATTATGACTAAGATAATATACAACAAATTATCGATAGTCTTCAAAAGGGAAAAATCTGATAGAATATAATAGCCAACAAGTTTTAGATCAACAACTGCAGCGAAAACAGTAATCCATTAGAATAGTCAAGTAGAGAATGAGTTCTACTATCTTCTAAGATTTAAAAGTCCATCATCAATATTTTATCCCTGTAACAACAATCAATATACATCTTTAATCAAATATTCATCTTTGCAATACAGGCCAAAGATATTCATTTGTATCACCAGATGGTCATGTTCATCTCAACACCTGTTCATCTTTGCACTACGGGCCAAAGATATTCATCAGTTAATCATTTATCTTTGCACTACAGGCCGAAGATATTTAGTAATATCATCATTTAGGACTGAGGATGATGAAAAATATTTTAAAGAAAACTGAATCCAGTGAAACGGAAGGACAAATAGTAGGGATTCGTATAACAGTTTATCCAAGATCAATAATACTTCATAAATACCAATTTTGAAGCAAAATTCAAAAATAAAGATCAAAACATGGATACAATCAAAGATAGTAACCATAATAGACATTTTGGACAAAAAGAAGAAAATTTCATTTTTTGGTGAATAGTGTCGTATACGTGAATAGTAATCCTGACATAAAAAGTTCGAAATTTGATAAAAATTTAGATCAATACTTCGGTATAATGATATTAAAGAAATAATATCATATATGAAGAAAATAACATTCCTTACCTCAAAATATCAGTACTTCTGATCAGAATATCGGTATAAGGCTGAAGGAAACTTACACCGATGAATAGAAACTCACAAAGTATTTAAATACTCACAAAATACACTCAATAATCTTGAGAGAGAAAGAGAGAAAATTTATTTCTGGTGTGATTTTCAATTCTAACTTAGCCCTCTATTTATAGGAAAATATTAGCAGACTTGACCTGCAACCTGATGCCTTTACCTGCTACTATTCTCACCCACCACATTTGACATAAATTCAGCACATTTCTTCACCAACCACAAGTGGGGCCCACTCAATTCTAGAATTTTCCACCAAAATCATTTATAAACTTAATTTCTGAATCAGTCACCTCTTAAAATTCATAACAAATCATACATTCATTTTTAACGGTTTAACATTTATGGACATATACTCAACTTATATATGTATAACATATCTACAAATTACAACGATCCAACGGTCGGATTAAAAATTATAACTCACACAATATATCTCCAAAACACTGGTTTAATTTTTAATACCTTCATTCCGACAAAATTACTGATAAAACACCTCAACATTAACTCCTTCATTTTTAACCACAATAAATATATCCAACATTTATATCCACATAAAATAAATATTTTCTTATCATATGAATCAATAATTAATTATTCACAAATAATATTACAGAATCACATTTATGACAATCAGGCCGTTCCCAGGAAAGAGGGGGCTTTCCAATAAGAATTTCTCCTTATTGGCGCGCAATTAGGTGACCAAACCTCTCCTTGATAGAACTTTCTAGACATTGCCAATAATGCTATCTAATAATATTATTCAAATAATATGAATTATTGATCTGATAATGGGAAATACTGTGCAGTGACAATTATTGAAACAACAATAATATAAAATATCAACGCAGTAATTATTGAATCAATAAAATAAAATATTGAACAGTAACTACTGTAACAATTATTGAGTAGTGCCTTATTACGTAAGGATCAATAATTCATCAATACTGTGCATCCACGCGTATTACTGTATTTTAACCACTGGGTATTCCAATAGTGTTAACAGTAACAACTACGTCGTTATTTATAAAAACTCAAACTTGTCGTTTTCTTCATCCGACAGTTATTCTGTTATGGGCCCACAAATGACTGCGCCGTCGTACGAATATTCTCCGACAACAAGAATATTCCACGACCAAACGAATATTCCTCAACAACAATGATTATTCTATAACCACTTACATATTTTGAAAATTTTGCACATTTTACCCATAACCAAAGAATTATATCAAATTAATACCTTATTATTCACAAATATAATTAGAGGAAATTCGATTTTATTTATAATAAGTTGGGGTCTTACATAAAGGAATCAAAATCATAGAATATTATGCATCTATCAAATTCCCCCACACTTAATCTTTACACGTCCCCATGTAAATAAAAACAAAGATCTTACTACAATTAATCAGAATCTATTCAACCAAACTTCCAAAGGTTTTAATTTCAATCCCACTGTGAATATTAATATTAATCAACAAAAATATGGTTAATACTTCATTAATCAACTCACAATAATGACTTTGCCACTTTCCACAATACAAATTTATATTCAATTATATCCACACAAATATATTTCCTATGATCAACATGAATACCCAGCCTAGTCCTCATTGCGGGAAAACTGTGCACAACTGACTCAAAATCCAAAATATATATAACTTTTATGGTATTCTCCTTCATACAGGTATCAATTTAATAATGCCACAGAACCTTTAATTTCAATTTTTATAGGTAAGTGCATTTTATTCTCCCTCTCGCACCATACTTATTCTTTTCTTCTTGCACATGAGTGTGTTTTACGCTCCATCTCAACCCACTATATGATTCATCACTTTTGTTTTTTTTTCATTTCATTTTTCTCCAACATGGTTTTGTAATCAAAATAAGCAGCTAAACACGTCCTGAATCATGAAATTAGTGCACACAGTCAAAACCCACATATAACTTAGCCAAGTAGCATGTATCTCATATTCTAATACTCATGCAACACAAATTCAATTTAAAATCTATTTAGTCATGGATCGTGACTTAGTTATCATCATTCATGAATTAATTAAGCATCAAACAAATCCTACAAATCGGTAATAATTTTTACTATACAATTTTAACCTTCAAAAGCTTAGCCAAATACTACGACCATAGAGTAACAGACATAATCGTAAAGTTAATTTTTTCCAAAAAAAATTCAATCTTCCACAAAACAGACTAGAGACCAGAGTAATCTAAACCACTCCCCCACACTCAAACCTTACTTTGTCCCCAATGTAAGATAAGTATGGAAAGAAGAACTAACTAAATAAAATGAAATTAAAATAAAGAACGGTAAAGAAAAGAAAATATAATTTCATAGGTTGCCTCCAAA
The DNA here is from genome assembly GCA_020205505.1 of Panax japonicus. NCBI lineage: Eukaryota > Viridiplantae > Streptophyta > Magnoliopsida > Apiales > Araliaceae > Panax > Panax japonicus. The sequence goes on from CM035111.1 coordinate 15,889,058, forward strand.
GTAGTGCAATTATTTTATGTCGTTTGCTCGACATTAGCTTCTCAATCGGCATAAATTGGATCCTCTAAATCCAATATCTCCACATCTTCCACCAGAAAGTCTTGACAAAAAGGACCGACTCAACGGGAACGCAGCTTACCAGGAAATAGCTTAAGCCTTGAATGATAAAGGAGAACTTTCTGCCCAACAACAAAGTTCTTCCTCAAAACCCTTTTGTCATGAAAAGCCTTTGTCTTCTCTTTGTATATTTTGGAGCTCTCATATACATCATTCCTTAGTTCATCTAGCTCTTGTAACTGTAATTTCATATGTTCTTCAGCTTGATCCATCTTCACGTTACAAGTTCTTGATTGTCCAAAAAGTCTTATGCTCTAGTTCCACAAGAAGGTGGCATGGTTTCCCAAACAATAGCCTATAAGGTGACATATTAATAGGAGTTTTGTATGTTGTCATATAGGCCCATAATGCATCCTCTAACCTTAGACTCCAATCTTTCCTAGTTGGCTTAACTATTTTCTCCAAAATAGACTTAACCTCACGATTGGATACCTCATCTTAGTCATTGCTCTAAGGATGTTAAGATATAGAGACCATGTACAGAAATTGTGTTTTCTTAATAGTGCTTCCAACATCTTATTACAAAAATGAATGCCTTTATCACTGATAATGGCTCTTAGAGTTTCAAACCTAACAAATATGGTAGACTTGATAAAATCAACACCAACTTTAGAACGGTTAGTCTTGGTTACTTTAGCTTCCACCCATTTAAAAACATAGTCGACAGCCAAAATGATATAAATATTACCAAAGGATGCAGGAAATGGTCCCATGACATCAATGCCCTAAACATCAAAAATATCAACAACTAAAATAGGAGTTTGTGGCATTTGATTCCTATTTGATAAATAGATAAGAGTTTTTAAAAATAGTTGGCCAAAAGAAACCACATTCTAAAACCTTATGAGTTATTCTTTTATAACCAAAATGACCTCCATAACCATAATAATGACATAAGGTTAAAACAAATAGATTTTCATTATTAGGTACACACCTTTTTACTACTTAATCAGCACAAAATTTCCATAAATATGAGTCATCCAATAAATTGTATTTAGCATCATTCTTAAGATTATCTTTTTGGAATTTAGAAAAACTACTAGGTAGATGTTGTCCCACTAAATAATTCACAATATGTGTGTACCAGGTTAGTGCCCTATCTGTGACACCCTCAAATCTGGGTCCATTCCCACATGATTTGGTGTTCACTATCCAAAATAATTATATCTAACTACCCATAATCAAGGATAAAGACATAACTTAAACAACTTAATCCATAATCCTCCCCATTAAAGGGTTACATCAATTTAAAACAAATCCCAGGTAATCTAACCTTAAATTATTACATAAGTCTGCAGAATACATCACATAATTAAATAAGTTTCACAACATAGATCCTATTAAACAAAATCAAACATGTATTCATCATTTGGACATCTTTCCATTGCCCTTGCTAGTAGACGGCTCATCAACTTTTTCAACTTTAGCTGCAGTGTTAATTACAAGAGTGAGCAAACAATTTCTCACTAATATAATGATCAAAATAGCAATAACATAAGAGTAAGTAATGAATATTGAATAATTAAGAACTCGTTCTTCGATTCAAGATTAGAAAACAAATTTGAGGTTTATATATGAGGATCTTAAGACCATGAACTATGTCCCAAGGTTACTAAGTATTTCTACCTCAACCTTTAACAGTCATTAGACTATACAGACCCTTTTTTTTCTTACTTAGGGGGATCAGCCCTTGGTACCATGTATTGTGCACAAACATCTAAACGCTAACGCGTACATAATCCCATATATTAGGGTTGTTCATCTTAGTCTGACTTTAGGATTTCTGCACTAAAGAAGGTTTAGTTTGGATTATCTTAGCAGTGGTTCTAGAATTTTAGAACACTCATCGACTATAGCCTAGTCAAATCAATAAAGGTTTATTAGTCATTCGAAGGTTCAACACGATAATATAAGATTGAACAACGATATTTAAATCAAAGATTGAATGTCAACAATATACAATTGAATAAACATTGTATATCCAAAGTATTACATCCAAAAGGGTTAGAAAAACTCATTTGGAACAATGAACTTGAATAATTTATGCTTTGAATAGCAAGAAACAAAAGTTAGGAACTTGCTTAATAAAAGATTAAAGATAAGAAACTTGTGTAACGATATCAAATTAGGAATATGAAACTTGGTCAGTGTAAAAGAATTAGGATTCAAGAACTTACATAATCATAAACAAAAATAAAGACAAGAAATGTGTTCAATATAAGAATAAGGTTTAGGAACTTGCCTTGTGCGTAAGCTATACAACTATAACACACGTTCGTCAAAACCCTACATATATCATTAGTCGGTACTTGGAAAATATTAGTCATAGTTCCTCGTGGGTACGACATTCTACTTATCACTGTATTACTTGTTAGACTGTGTATACTTGCGCGTGTTTAGTGTTCTGTTTTTCGACCAACATGGATCACTTCTAGAGGTCAAACACTTTGATGGCTAAAGTTGATCTAAAGAAGGAATCTCATCGGTGGAATTCAAGGAGAACACGAAGGACTTGGAATTGAACTCATACCTGAGGAAGCTAGTTTCTACGAAGGTATGATTCTGATTCTCTATCTCTTTCTTATAATTGATAATTGTGCACAAGGATGATCATGGTGATGGTTTTTATAAAAAATTTAAAATATTATTTTATTGTGCTTTTGTTATATTTGTGTAATTTGATTGCATGTACACGCTATATACAAACCTAACAATTTATAATGAAGGGCCCATAGATATTGCAATTGAACATTTCTGATAGAAATTCTGTCCGGAATTCCATCGAAAATATCAAATATACCAATGCAAGAATCATAAGGTAAGACGAAGACATAAATTGCAGGATATCACAATAATAATAAGGTAATACCAAAATCAGTCCTAATTGAACTAAATAATATCAATGAATCATAATGAAATGAAATATCATCATCAATGAAATAATATGATTTTGAATGGACTGAGAAAAACACAAACTCGATCAGTCCCAAAATAATCTGACAGCCTCAATTCAAAAACTTAATCTCAATTCATAATACATAAATTTTAATTCATAACACAATCCAAATTCTTAATTATATAGTTAATTCACAATGGAATATTCCAATATGCATCAATACAAATAATCAGTACCCAAAATTAAACAATCAAAACCTAAAATTAGTACTCAAGGCAAATAGTTAGTACCCAAAATCAGTAGCCAATATTTACATTATGTTTTTCAATATCAGTTCACATCAAAATGAAATTATTGAAGCTAATTTACACAAAGCAATCAACATTCATAAATTAATTACAGAACAATCAACATTCCTAAATTAAACCCTAATAAAACTTAACCTTAGATTGTAAGAGCCACTCACGTCGTCCAAGTTGCCGCCACGAACGTCGTCCAAGTTGCCACCATGAACAGTTTAAGAGAGGATGAAGTAGAGGTCTATTGAGATGGTGACAGAGATGGGCTTGAGATTTGAGAGTGAAAGTGAGAATTGAGGGAGAGTGAGATGGGTTTGGATGCCCTCTACACTTCTTCCTTTGCGTCGCCGCTACTGAGAATGAGAGTGAAATGGGGAAGGAGGAAAACGACAATGGGTCGGGCATGAAACCTAATTTAATAGGTTATTTTCGACGGACCATCAAAAATAAGTCCCTCGGAGTTAACTTATTTTCAACGGATGTTCCGTCGTAGTTAACAATGTTCCGTCGAAAATAGTTATGCCACTGGAGGGAATGTTAGCACCAATGTGCCACCCTTTAGTTCCGATGGAATTCTGTCGGTCTTAATATATTTATGAGGGAATTATCGTTGATGGAAAATTTCGTCGAAAGTGTCTTATTTTTTACGGAATTTGGTTCGTTGAGGATAATTCCGTCGAAAATAGACCTTTTTCTTCTAGTGAAGATTATCACTCGAACGAATTTTTTGAACACTAATATCGCCTTTTTCTTAGAGATCGTGAGTGAAGAAGAATTTATGCAAAATATGTTTTATCCTATCGCCTTTAATGTATCATTCCTTTAACTGAGCTATACAAGAAGTATTATCCTCATTTAATGTTGTTGGGATTTTCTTGTTAATTGGCAAGTCACACGCTTCTCGAATATGTAGATTTTTGATCTTAACTAGATACATTCATGACTTGCCTCATGAATTGCTAAAATTTATGCATGGTTAGAAGAGGTAGAAACTAAAGTTTTCTTTACAGAACGCATGAAATAGCAATACCTCCGTATGTGAATAAATAAGTTGTATGGGATCGAGCTTTGTGTGGATCAAATAAATATTTTGCATCTGCATATCCAATTAATCTGATTTAGATAAATTTAAATAATATAAGCCCATATCCATTGTCCCTCGAAGATATCAAAAATTATGTTTACTTTCGTTCCAATGTCTTCGAATTGGATAAGAACTATATCTTGCTAATAAATTTACAACAAATGATATATCAGGTCGTGTATTGCTAACAAGATACATCAATACTCCGATTTTACTAAGATATGGTACTTTAGGACCAAGAAGTTTTTAATCATCTTCATGAGGTTGAAAAGGGTTTTTGTTCACTTCTAGTGACCTTACAACCATTAGTGTACACAATGGATGTGATTTATCCGTATAAATCATTTTAGCACTTTTGCTATATAATTTGATTGATGAATAAAAATTCTATTTACTAAATGCTCAATCTGAAGACCCAAACAAATTTGTTTTTCCCTAGTCTTTCATCTCATTTCTTTCTTTAATAAACTCATGACATTTGATAACTCTTCAGGAGTTCCAATAATATTCAAATCATCCACCACATAAACAGCATTTATGACAAATTCATATTCAAATCCTTTTATGAAAACACATGGGCATATAAGATCATTTTTATACCCTTTTTTAATAAGAATTCACTCAATCGATTATACCACAAGCGACCATATTGTTTCAATCCATATAAGGATTTATTTAACTTGATCAAATAAATTTCTCGGGAATCATTATTATATGTTTTAGGCAACTTAAATTCTTCAGGGATTTTTATATAGATATTATTATTAAGTGAATCATATAAATAAGTTGTAACGACATCCATTAGACGCATTTCAAGCTTCTCATGTATTGCCAGACTAATCAAATATTGAAATGTAATTGCACCCACCACAAAAGAATATATCTCTTCATAATCAATACTAGATCTTTGGGTAAAATCTTGTACGACAAGCGGAGCTTTATATCTCATAATCTAATTTTGCTTTTTTTTTCTCACAAATACCCATTTATATTCCACTGGTTTTATATCATTTGGAATACGGACTACAGGTCCAAAAACATATCGCTTTACAAGTGAATTCAATTCCTCCTTGATTGTGTCTTTCCACTTTGGCCAATTATTTCTATGTCTACATTCTTCTACAGATGTAGGTACAATATTCTCATTTTCTTCCATAATACTAAGCGTTACATTATATGCAAAAAATTTGTCGACGTTTATTTCATCGCGGTTCCATCTTTTTCCCGATATGACATAATTTATTGAGATCTCTTCATTTTCATTAATTTTAGGAACCTAAATATCTTTTAAATTTTATCAATTATGTCAAAGGTGTCTGCTGGAGCTTGGGTCTCTTCTGGAGCTTTTATTTCCTCGTTCTGATTATCTCAAATATTTGCTCCTTTTCTTTTTCAAGGATTTTTTATCTTTGAAACTGATTGGTCTCCCACACTTCTGGCGTGCATTAGACTCATTAGCAATAACACGGTTGTCCTTCAATGACATTAATTTTAATTAGAGCATTTGCAGCTAGTATATGCGATTTAGTTACTCTCTTTAGGTCAGTGAATGTGTATGGCAGCTGATTTGCTATATTTTGCAAATGAATTATCTTTTGAATTATAAGTTCACATTGTTTTGTGCGGTGATCAAAACTAAATAATGATAATGCATTCCAAAAAATATCATTTTTCAACTGCTTATTTTCTCCCCCTAATGTCGGAAAAATTGATTCATCAAAATGGCAATCGATCGACAAACCTAGCCGTAAATAAATTTCTTATTAAAAGTTCTAGATATTTAATTATAGATGGAGATTCATATCCAAAATATATTCCTAACCTCCTTTAAGGACTTATCTTTGTGTGTTGTGGTGGAGAAATTGGAACATATACCACACATCCAAAAATTCTTAGGTGGAAAATATTTGGTTCCTAACCATGAACCAATTGCATTGGGGAAAATTTATGATAACTTGTTGGCCTTATGCATATCAATGTTGTTGCATATAAAATAGCATGTCCCTAAGAAGAAATAGGGAGTTTAGATTTCATAAGCAATGCCCTTGCAATCAATTATAGACGCTTAATAAATGATTCAGCTAGACCATTTTGTGTATAAACATAAGCAACATGATGTTCAACATTTATTCTTATAGACATGCAATAATCATTAAAGGCATGAGATGTAAATTCACCAGCATTCTCAAGATGAATTGTCTTGATCGCATTATCAGGAAAATGTGCTCGCAAATAAATTATTTGTGAAAGTAATCTTGCAAATGCCAAATTATGAGTTGATAATAAATATGCATGTGACCATATAGTTGATGCATCTATCAAAACCATAAAATATCTAAATGGTCCACATGATGGATGTATAGGTTCATATATATCACCCTAAATATGTTCTAAAAATACAGGAGTTTCATACCCAACTTTGGTTGGTGATGGCCTTATAATTAATTTGCCTTGGGAGCAAGCAACACATGAAAGTTAACTAGATTGAAAAATCTTTTAGTTTTTCAATGGATAACCACATGAATTTTCAATAATTTATCTCATCATTATGGATCCGAGATGGCCCAACCGGTTATATATGTCAAACATTAAAAGTATTAGTAAAACTTATGGTTTACTGTAGCATAAGATTCAAACATTCTAATATTTGTGTAATATAATCAAGAAGATAAAACGGGTAATTTTTTCAATACATATTTCTTACCCAAGATAATGGATGTAATGTAGAGATATTCAGGATTTTTTGCATTCATTGTCTCAATATGATATCCATTCAGATGTATATCTTTAAAACTTAATAGATTTCTTTGAGATTTTGTAGAGAATAATACATTCTCTATTATAAATTTTGTTCCTTTAAGGAGAAAAATATTGGCTCTTTCAGAAGCCTGAATTAATTTTGTACTACCAGATATTGTATTAACATTGGTTTCTCCTAATGTTAAGTGAGAAAAATGCTTTTTGTATTTAAATATAGTTTGTGTTGTATCACTATCTGCTAGACATATATCTGTATCATTTATCTTTGATCTAACCAGATTTATTTTCATATTTTCTTCAATAAAATAAATATAAGTAAGAAACTTGCAAATTAATACAAGATAACATTATAAGAATATATTAATATAAAAACATATTTTATAATGACAATACACTAAAATGCACCAACAAACTAAATAAATAATAAAAATCATTCTTGGATATTTCCATCATTAATCAAATCGTCAATTCTTCCTTCAGGGAGAATAAAATTGGCAAAATTCAGATGCGTCATATCAATTTTGTCATAGTTCAAATCATCTTGAACAAAATTTGTTTCAACACTTTTTCCTTTATCATTCAGCGATGCTTGATAAAAGGTCAACAAGATATTTAAGCGTACAACACGTATGAGACCAATGGCCTTTCATGCCGCATCTATAACAAATATTATCCATATTCTTTTTACTTTGTCCACCGTCTTTTTCATGTATCTCTTTATTATTCTTTCACTTCAGGTGGTTATCTGTATTCTTATTGTAACTATGATTGGGATTATGGTGACACCTTCCATGTCCATATCCACGTCTACGACTGGAATCGCGACCATGACTATTAAATGATGACGCATTCACTTTAGGGAATGGAGCAAAATCAGCTGGATGAGATTCATGATTTTTCTTCAGTAGCTCATTATTTTGATCAACCGTAATAATACATGAAATAAGTTTAGAGTATTTTTTTTAAAGCCTTTTTCATGGTATTGCTACTGCAGGAGCACGTTTGAGGCATGAAATGTAGATAATGTTTTTTTTCTAACATATCTACATCAGTAATAATTTCTTCAAATAATTTTAGTTGAGAACTAATTCTAAATAATGTTGAGTTATACTCACAGTTTAAAATCTTGCAAACGTAGATATTTTAACGAACTTTAGGAAAAATCATTGTTTTTTGTGATCATATCTTTGTTTCAAAAAATTTCACATATCAACTGGATCTTTTACTGTGAGATACTCGATTTTTAATCCTTCATGAAGATGGTGACAAAGTAAAATCATTACTTTTACTTTATCCTAGTTGGATGTTTAATTTTTTATCTTTGATTGTGTCTTCAAGACTCATAGCATCTAAATGAATTTCCGCATCTAGAGTTCATGATAGATAATTCTTGAAAGTAATATCAAGAGTGTTGGGAACTTGTGACTCATAATATAGAAGCCACTGAAAAAGGCTAGTGCGGAGCGGAGCGAAGTGAGGCACTAGTCCATCAGGGTTGCACCGAAGGTCGCGGGGGTGAGGGGGGGGAGGTGCGGGAGGATTGCCCCCCCCCCCCCCCCGCGGTATGGAACAGAGTTTCTGTTGTGGTGGCGCGGGGGGCGCTGGATAAGGCTTGTATTGGCGCGGGGCACGCCGATACTGGAGGAGCTACTACCCAAGTAGCGCAGGCCACGCCATGCTGTGTCTGTGAGCGGCGCGGGCCGCGCCGATCGACGAGCAGAGTTTTTCTAAGTTGTTAATTGGAAAGGATCATTATGGGTAATTGATCATAATGTGAAGTAAGGTTGGAATATGATTAGTAAGAATATATACTATCTATTGTAAAGCCCTATGTTACCAAATAATCATCAATAAACAACAAGCCGCTTGTGGAGTACCCAAATTGGGGAACCACGTAAATCTCTTGTGTTCTTCTTAATTCTCTATCGTTTGTGTGCGTGTGTGTGATCCTATATTCTAACAAATCATTGTTGGGATATTTCACATGAATTCCAAATTGGATAAATTCAAGAGTGTAAATGAGTTAATAAGTATGTTAGAGCCTCAACCTAATAAGTTAACCTTTTAGATAAGAAGGTGGTCCAACATGCTTATTGGGCCCGTCTACACAGGTGTGCGCTGCTAGGTGATGAATTGATGTGTGATGGATCGTACAATTCCGCTACAAAGAGCCACAAGCTCAAATTTTATAAGATTTGACATGATGAAAACTAAAAGTAATCAATTAACAAAATAAAATTACCTGAAAATTGGATTTTTGAGTTTTGAGAAGATTAAACCAGTGCGGTATCATAACTTAAAAGATTAGAGACTCGTGTTGATAACGTGTTGTAAAATATAATATAAGAAAACAATCAAAAGAGAAAATGTTAGAGAGAATAAGAGAACTATTTCATTTTATTCTAAAATGTGTTCTACATCAAACAAGATTCCTCTATTTATAGGTTTATATGGATGGAAGGGAAATGAATCATAAATAAATATATGAATTAAAAAGATACATGTATTTAAATGATACATTAGATTAGAATATACATGTATTAAAGAGATGCATGTATTTGAAGAATACATTGAATATTATGAATTGATAACAGAAAGTTAAATATTTGCTTAACAACCTTTTAATTGTTATTTTGAACTCGATGGGTTCTATTCCCTCGCAATTATATTCTTTTATTGAAACTTGAAAGAGAGGGGACAAGGGAGAGAGGCCAAAGGATGCCACACGAGTTCAATTCTCTGTCACATTATTTGTCTTATTTATATTTTGACTCTTATATGTTATTGTCACATAATATTTATTTATAAATATTTGTAATTACATAAAAATTATATGAAGAACAATACATAAGATGAGATTGTAGACGTGACATGAGATAAGATAGTAGATTTAAATTCATCAATTAAGCTAATATTTCTTCTTTCTTTATTTTGATAAAACAATCACTTGACTGTAAAAAAATTTAATAAGTTTGAGCAGTGGCGGAACCAGAACCATTTCATAGGGGGGGCAAAATACATCAGTAATTTTTTTTATTTATTGACGTTTAAAGTGCTTCTTTCAAACATTTCATCATAATTTCATCAATTAACCTAATTTAATAATTTCAATTAACCTAATGAGATTATGGGAAATAAATTAAGTACCAACACTCCAACAGTAACAATAGAAGTATATCTCCAGAAAATTCTGAAAATTAAATTACTAAAAGATTAAAGATGTAAACATTAAATTATTAAAATTCATCAAAATTCTTTCTCTTAGGATTCTCAAAAGTCAAACAAAAGTAAAAGAACAGAAAAATTAATTTGAAATAATTGAAAAAATTAAAACTAACCTAAATTAAAGAAAAGATTTTGAGCAATTAGAATTGGAGCAAAGGAAGGCTCAAGTAAAATTTTGATGAATTTTGAAATTAGAAGACATAAATAAGCAGGAGTAAAGGAAGGCCCAAGCAATTAGAATTGTAGCAATTAAATTTTGAAAGATAAAACCTCCTCTGTTGCAAACAAGCCACGGAAGACCGAAGAAGAAGAAGTCGATGGAAGGCCCAAAGCATTGGCTCCCTCCCCCGCCCCCTCCCCCTCCCCCTCCCCCTCCACCTCCACTTCTGCATGTACTACCTCTGCTACCGGGGGCGGATGCCCCCACCCGCCCCCTAGTTCCGCCGCTGAGTTTGAGCATCTCTTAAAATAAGTGGGAGGATAGTACTATGAATATCTTCGAACTGGTAAGTCGGGAAACAAACTGCAAAACATTCAGCGACGCTAACTAATCCATGAGCCGGTGAAGCACAATGTCCCCTGCTAATAATTAGAGCCGAGGCCAGGTCTACCAGGGCTATCGCCCAGTGCCCAAAACCGAGAAGGGCCCAAAATTTTTTAAAAATTATGTATGTGTATAAAAAAATAAAAAAAATAATTATAAAATATAATATAAAATAAATCAATAAATATGGAGAATCAAAATAGACTATTAGCCACAAAAAGAAGGAAAAACTTTTCGACCCTCTCAGTTCATAACGCAACTCCAACAAAGTTAATAAATCATCCACTAGCTAGACCAGTGTTTTTCTTTGAAGGTAATTTTTTTTAGAGATACATATAGAATCTAGATAAGTAAATTTTGTAAATTGTAATATATATTTTTGTTAACTTTTTCTTATTTATTATTTGATTCAACAGAAAACTTGGTTGATATTCTTTTTCTTCATTTTTAATGCAATGTTTACAATTTGGGGTACTCTTTTTCTTTCGTTTGGGGTTTTGTCCCATTAGATTTTCTCCAAACAAGTTTTTTAGCGAGGCCCCAAGATGTTCTTACTTATCTTTTATAAATTCTTATAATTTTAATAAAATTAATTAGTTGATAAATTTTTATTTTTTTTTGTTTAATTTGTATAAAGAGGCACACTTGAAATTTTTTGCCCTGACCCTTACAAAAACCAGGACCGACTCTGCTAATAGTTTGGGATATTTTACCTACTATTCATGTTTTTGCACACAAAAAAAAAGGAAAAATAATTTAATTTAAACAACTAAATGAAATAGCTTTGAATTCTTACAAAGTCAATTTTATTGCATGTATATCTAGTGTTTAAAACTGCTAAAAACTTGATGTTCTTCAGGGTTTCGCGATCTTGGTTTCAATTCGGTGGCTTCTTTCATTATTATGATACTTATTCATTCAACCATGAGTTATGCTACTCTACCTGTAAGTTGTCAAAATATAAATTCTCCTTTCATTTCAATTTTTTTAAAATCAACTTGAGATGTTTTCAAAATTAAATTAAAATGAATTAATTTAGTTCAATATATTACATTCGTTTTTGAAAAACTGACTTAGTTCAACTTTTCTAATCAAATTGACCAATTTAATAAACTTAAAAATTAAGCATATTTATACATATATATAGCTTTTTATATAAAAATTGTAGGTAGTAGTAAATTTTATATAGTTTCTTATGGTTATAGTTCCTCCGCCACATTTACAAGAAAGTATCGTATATAAATTTTGATTACGAAAAATGGTCAATTTGACTACAAAAATCAAACTAAGTCAGCTTTTGAGAGACGGATGGACTTATTAGAAGATTTAATATTTTTAAAAGTTAACTAAATCACATTAATTTATATTTAAAAATATCTCAAATTAATATTAAAAAATGAAACTTGATCTTAGGAATATTTGAGAAACTAGCTATAAAACATTTGCATTTTACAATTCATGAACTGATTATTTACTTGATTTTCTTTTTTCTTTTTTCTTTTTCTTCTACTAGACTTGGTTACCATCTCCTTTTTTCCCTATTTATATACGGAACATGCATCGGGCAAAGCATGGAAGTGATTCGGCAACTTATGACACAGAAGGAAGGTGAGAAAAAGAAAAATAAATATTCAACATAACGGTGATTTCATTTTATTATCCGTAACACACTCCCAATAAAATAATATATATATATGTGTGTGTGTGTGTGTGTGTGTGTGTGTGTTATCACTTGACCAATATGAGAGATAGAAAAACTATTCTCTCTATTCTATTTTGTGAGTGTTTTATAAATGATGATTAATTTATTGGAAAAAAATGGGAAAAATAAAAGGGAGTTGCGGGTTTGATTGTTTTACGAGGTTTCGTATATATGTAACTTGATAATTGTGAAAATTATAAATTTTGTAAAAAATACTATTAATAATAGGATTTATTGTCTTATGAAAATGTTTGTTTGTAAAAAATATGTTTAAGATTGTATTATTTGTTTTAATTTAAAAATACATTTAAATGGCTATGAAAAGTCAATCAAATTTGAAAAGTCAAACTTAATTTTATTTTTAAATAAGTACTAATTTTCCTCCCTTGAATAAAGTTTTTGGATATGGCCCTTCATGTATATGCTCTTTTGGATTGAAGTAATGGAATGGATGACAAAATGTAATTATTTTAAGGTATTTTAAGTGTATGTTTGGTTGTTGGTGGTGGTGAGTGTTGTCATATAATGACAAAATTATCACATATATTCATTCCATTGAAATGAATTTTATTTTACATTCTCCAAGTGAAATAAAAAATAAAGGAATGAAATGAAATGAATTTTCATTCAATTGGAATGATTTATCCTCCAAAATAATCATCAAACATACTACTTTTATTTCATTCTTTCATCTATTACATTCCTTAAATCCAAACATATGGTTAGATCCTAATAAAGAAGTCAACAAAAGTGCAGGTTTATTCCGGCAAACCTTGAGAACATATTCAGCAAATATGCTCTCACTGTGCCTGATAAGCTCACCTGGAAGGAACTCTGGCACATGACTGATGCCAATCGTAATGCATTTGATTTCTTTGGCTGGTCAGATCTCTCTCTCTCTCTCTATATATATATATATAGGGAATATATCTTAAGCTCACCCCTTATTCAACTCACCCGAGCTCACCCCCCTTTAACGACGGACACGGCGACGGTTCGATCATACAACCGTCGTCTATACTTTTAGCGACGCTATATGTTGTCCGTCACTAAAAGTATAGACGACGATTGTATGACCGAACCGTCGTCGGGTCCGTCGCTAAATGGGGGGTGAGCTCGGGTGAGTTAGATAAAGGGTGAGCTTAAGATCCGGACCGTATATATATATATATATATATATATATATATATATATATATATATATATATATATATATATATATATATATATATATATATATATATTCCGTTTCTCCAGCGAACTGGAAGGAACGAACTAAGAACGAACCGGCTATAGCGACGGTTTTTTCCGTCGCTATAGCATAGAAACCCGGTTTTTATGTTATAGCGACAAAAAAAATCGTCGCTATAGCCGATTCGCTCTTAGTTCGCTCCCTCCAGATTGCTGGAGAAAGCCGGACTATATATATATATATATATATATATATATATATATATATATATATATATATATAAATTTGATTCAATATTCTCAAGTTTGGTATTTTAATTTTATTATCAATTCACTATTTTAAGCTAACAACTTACTCCCTGCATTTCAATGTATATGATCAAAGTAAATTTAAATTCAAAATTGATATTATAAATTAACCTTAGACAATACAATTATAAAAATTGTAAACTATCCAAATAATACTACTAATTACAAGATTTATTATTTTCAAAAGTTAAATGAATGACATAAATTTTAAATTTAAAAACATCATAAATTAATTTTGAAATGTCACACAATCGGAATTAAGCGAGTCAAGTCTTGTTTAACTTTTTTATTATAAAAATAAAAAAAATAGTTAATTAAATATTCAACAAGTTGAGCTTACTCGCCCTAAGCTCAAACCGGATATCACATTGTTAAAACTCGGTTCGTTTGACTAATTGGTAAAAAAAATTTGTTCACGTTTAAGTTGGATTTAGTCGAGCCAAGCCGGATCGAACTCGCGAGCGGCACATTTTGTTCATAGCTAACCCATAGTATTATTAATGCACCAAAAACCCACAGTTAGAGTTGTAAACAAATCGAATTATTCTTAAATAAAATCTCAACTCGACTCGTTTAAAGTCGGCTCGAGTTCATTATTAATTCAAGCCCAAACAAGAGATCGTGTTCGTTTTATTAAACGAGCCGAGCTCAAATTATATTGTGTTTAACTCGAGCTCAGCTCATTTAAGCTCGGCTAAACTCTCTTAAGCTCGGTTCCTTTAGTATTTAACTTAATTATAAAAAAAATTAATAATTACTTAAACTTGGTTTAGCTCCAAAACCCAACTCGGCTTGAGCTCGAGTTAGCTCACTTACACTCACTAGAGTTCAAACTCGACTCATTTATAAATGAGTCGAATTTGAACAACATATATTAAGACTGGTTTAAAAGTTCGACTCGACTCGAGTTCAACAAGTCAAAATTCGACTTGAGTTCAACAAGTCAAAACACGACTCGACTTGTTTACAACTATATCCATAGTATTACTAATGCACCAAAATTGAAAATGGGTTTTTCCATGTATATAGGATTGCTAGTAAGTTGGAATGGGGAGCCCTCTATATCCTTGCAAAGGATTCAGAAGGTTACTTATCAAAGGAAGCTGTGAGAAGGTGTTTTGATGGGAGTTTATTTGAATATTGTGCAAAGATGCGAAAAGGCGGTGGTGTTTCCGCTAAAATGGGATGATGTGTTTTTAGCTGCTGATAAATATTTTAAATCGGTTTTTTGTCAGTTGCTCCAATTCATTTATTTGTTTCCATATCTCTTGCATTGAAATAATGAAGGAAACTAGAAATATTCATTATTTTGTTAAAAATAATTGTTTTGATATTTGTCATTGGGGGTTCAAAACGGAATAAGAACATGCTACTTCTTCAATGTTGTCTTTAGTTTTTCATTTTTTTGTTGTTTGAGACATATCAATACACAGATTAAATCACCTATTACATGTCTTTCTAAAAGGAGTACAACTAATATTTATCCTAATAGCCAAAAATACGACACAAGTATTCTGTATCATTTTTGTTCTTCCATTTCTCTGTCCCGTAAAATCAATCTTGCCTCAAGTTTTCAAAAATTTTAGAAACAAAAAATTGTTTCATCCAGAATCTAAAATCCCTTTGTTCCATCTGTTCTTTCTTCTACTTACCAACTATGATATACTGTCAAACTACATATATTTATTTTGTTCTCCAAAATAGACATTATCCATTTAAATTGAAGATGTAATGTTTTTGCGAGTGACAATCATTCTAGAGAAATGGAAAAGAAAACCATGACACATTATTTGAAACCAAGAGAGTACCCAAAAACCCACATTACGACCCAATATTATATTATATGTTGAACATATGATCAATTTAACCACCTCAGTAAGCACTCGCTGACTATCAAATAATAGGAACTAAAATGTAATTCTAACTCCACTTTTAATAATACATTTGAATTGCAAGAATCAAGCTAATTTCTATAGAATTGAAAGAAGAAAAAAAACATATTTGTTCCACCATTAAGGAATAAATCGTTCTTATTTTTAATCTAACGTATAAAATACCTCATTCCAGTCAGAAACTGAATAAATAAATTATCTCCATTCATTCCTTCAATCCAAAACATAGCATAAGTGTACTACATAGCCAGGACTATAACGTACTAAAAAGTATTTCAATTCCAAACTGCACTAAGGAACACTCGTTTAGCAATAGAGTTTTGCAAGTGCAAAGCTCATTTTGAAGAAGTCGACAATATTGGTCCTCAAAACTGTTTTTGTATTTGAAAAACAAAATAACCAAGAATCACTATAAAGCTCTTTGAAAATTGTACATCAAATACAATCCAATTTTTGCATTAGCATAACTCTTTCCTACAACTTTACTATGTGCTTCATCGCGATTACCAAGTCTCGGGGTGCATCCCTACCCAAAAGCTGCTAAACTCTGAAACCTTTAACCTGAAATGTTGAATAATTGAATGAGGTCTAGAATCGAATAATTTAGTATTCGCTTGGAAGCACTTTCAAGGACCTACTCCAATGCTTACATACAGCTTTACAGTAAACTTTGTTTGGCAACTCAATTTCAAGTGTTAGAATTGGAATTAAAAGCAAATCAGAAATTCCATAGAAATGAAATTTAGTTAAAATTTGGTGCTTAATTTTAATTCAAAGATTTGGAATTGAATTGCCAAACATGCATAACGCACAAATTATTTCCCTGTCAGTAGGGCTATAGTACTGGATCATTAATCCCTATAGGTAGGAACACTTAACCTCGTCTTAGTAGAGGCCACTTGCACTTGATCATCACGTAGAATTAAACAACCATATAGCTAATTCAGACAGAATCCAGTACGTCAAAATACTTGGATATAGAAAGAATGGAATGCATAAGAATTCTGGAAACTTCAGTTTGAAAATTCACAAAAGACATGACAGTCCTGAACTTGCAGATTCCAGAAATAAATCCATCAATTAAATTTAATACAATGGACAAAAGAAACCTCCAAAATTCCAATCATTCTAATAAACACCTTGTGAGTTGTGAATAATCATCAATCTACCATCATTACCTAATTATAGCAGAAAGAAAAGAAATCATTTCTAGGTGTTCTCAGTCACATCTAAATACCAAAATAAATTAGTCTATAAATGGAAGTCACAATGTAAAGTTCTTGAATCTTTCAATGATATTTAGGGTTGTTCAGAACCCAACCAGACCCTAGCAACCTGCCCATTCCAACAGCATTTGGGTGTTTTTCAGGGCATAAATACTTATCAATTCAAAATATTTCAAAATTGACCAAGTTCGGTGAGACCAGAGTCTACATTTTATATGTCAGTCACTAAACCAAAGAAGCCGAACAAGGCAAACATTAAAAAAGAATAATTTAGTATTATATATATAATCTAATAAATTACTCCCTCCGTTCCTAAAAGATCGTCGTTCTAGAAGAAAAAATTTGTTCCAAAAAGTTTGTCGTTTACAACTTTCAAGGAGAATAAAGTATTTACTTTCCTATATTACCCCTACCTTCTCTCATTGTCCCAAGAAATTCTCTCTTGTATTAATAGTTTTCAATTTTCCATAAAGGGGTAGTGATGGAATTTCAAACAAATTTTACTTGGTAAATGATACTTTCTTAATCCATGTGCCAAAACCTTAAACGACAATCTTTTAGCCTTTAGGAACGGAGGTAGTATGTTAATTTTTCCATTTTAATCTAACCCGTAGAATTTTATATGCCAGTCGGTAAACCAAAGAAGCCGAACAAGGCACACATTAAAAAAGAATAATTGAGTATTATAATCTAATAAATTAAGTTAATTTTTTCCATTTTAATCTAATCCTAGCATAAAGCATTAATTGCCACTCGCATTCTCACAGAAGTAAAACCTTTCCACAATCTGCAGCCTCTTCCACCGTTCTTCCACAGTTTTCAAGCAAGTAATCATATCTTTCTTCCTCTTTTCTTTTCTTTTCTGTCTCTATCTCTAACCCTACAATTTAAATTCCCCCCCCCCAGCAAAATGTCTACCCTAAATTTTTGATTTTTTTGTTTTTTGTTTTTTCACAGGTTTGTGGTAGTTTCACTCATCTCCATTCTCCAGCAAAGTTGTCAACATTCAGTTTCTTTTTGTCTTATTTATTTTTTTCCCATTTATGTATTCTTCTTCTTACAAGTCTGAATTGGTGTAGATTTTCTTATTTTTTCCATTCATGTATTTTTCAGTATCTAAAAAGATACAGAAGCATATACCTTCTCTTTTCTTGCCTCGACATAACACACTCGTGCAGCAACATTCAAATGCATCTACAGGATGACTATGATCGTCGAAATCAAGTCCATAATCCTGCAATCAGTATCAAATGGATCACACAATGCTCCTTAGAAATCAATAATATCAGTTGTTTTTACCAATATATTCACTAGAGAAAAGTATTTATACATTATTATTGTAATGTGACAAAGAATGAAGGCTGGAGAGCAACGAATTGTATCCAATAATTACCATAACATGATTTAGTTTACAATCTTAACCCTGTAAACAAAGACGTCATGGGTGACCACTTGATCCGATCCTGATCAGGGTCGCATCGAACGACATAATTCAATTCAAGTCTGAATGATTCATCAAGTAATTCGAAGGAGTTTAGTTTGGGCTGAAGATTATTAAAGAAAATTTTATAAATGAGTTGTTCTTCAATTAAGTAGCATGACCCAAACATTAATGGACCAAGAGAGCGCAATTCAAGTGTTATTGGCCTGAACCAATTCAGCAAGTCAATTCATAAATCATATTCAGCAACAATTCCTTAGCATATTCAGATGTGGGCCATCAAGTATCAAATATTTCTAATTCTTCAATCACACGGACTAAGCAATTACATGTTCAGATCATGATACGTGGGGCCGCGGACATGCTCATCAGTTCAATTCAGCAATTCGAATTCGGCAATAACATAAAACAATTAAAAGTCCAAATGTGGGATAGGTGGGTCATTCAAAGGGCAGTAAGCACGTGGGCAACTAAGGCATGGAATTTATGTGGGCTGATGAGTGGGTTGAAAACCTATGAATCTGGTATTTTCGGGATTAATATTTTGCAATTTCTCAAGTAGTGCATGTTACTTGTTATGGTTTTTGAGTTTATATGCAGGGAAAGAGGCAAGGATGGGTGTATAAGAAGAAAAAAGAGAAAAAGATGAAGAATTGGGCATTCTGATAGAGCGGTGCGGGGCGCACTGCAGATGGCTTGAAGATGGCGCAGGCCGCGCCACAGGAGTTGGAGTTTCTGCATACTTGGCGGGGCGTGCCACTGACGATTTCAGTAGATTTTGTTTCCTTTTTGGCTTGAAGTTGAATCAATTGAAGATTTATACTTAGCTTATGTTACATAAGGTTTTGTTAGGACTATAAAGACTAGTTTTTAAAAACGTTTAAAGGACTTTTGACTGCATATCATTGAGAGCCACTTCTACGGAAACTTGGAGATTTTCATTGAAGAACACGCAAGACGGAGATTGGAGCTTGGAGACTGGAGATTCCTCGACAGAATTTTTCTTCTTCTCTTAATTTCATTATTGGTACTTGAGATGCTATTTAATTTTAATCTTCTAGTTTTTATTGTGATGATGAACTAATTTCCTAATTAGGGGTACAATGGAACTTTTTGCAATTCAATAATTCAATTACTATTATTTCTCCTTATTGATCTTATTGAGTTGATTATTATATTTTGTGGTTAATTAAATAATTGTGTGACCAACAATTAATCTGATATTTTTGATGGAATTGAAAGAGGAAATCTTAGAGTAGATCTGAATATAATAACACTTGAATTTATTGATCTTTGTTAAGGATAATATAATAGTGTGTGAGACGAAAATACTTGTATGTCATGCGTAACTTTGTTAGGAGTTTGTACTTAATGAATCTATTTTAAGTGTATGAAAATAGCAAAATAATTGAAATAGGTCTTTTTATTATTCATTGAAAAATGTTAATAAATTGATAGGCAATCCTAGTTGGCGACTTACTTGTTAAGTAAAATAAATAACATATAAATTGCACATTGTAAACGACTTGTCGCCTTACGGACGCCATGGCGGTTGCCTTGTCGCCCAGGCGTCCAGGCAGTCGGCTACCGCCATAACTCGTCGTGGCGCCGTAACAACTATGCTTCAGATTATTAATAAAATTCTTGTGAGATTATTCTCTTTTTGGTTCTTTGAGAACTCCTGAATTGTTCATAATTTTATGTGAGGTTCAATATAGACTTATCATACAACAATACATACTTGTGTGTGACGTCTTCTACTGCATCAATCGTCGATTGTACCAAGATTACCACTTACATATAAACGAGGGGTCATGGTGTCATTAGTGTCCATTCAACGCAGATTTCCTAACGCGAGCAATTGTATCAAGATTATAGCTTACATATAAGCGAGAGGTTGAGGTGTTGTGAGCGTTTCACCTTCATAGCTTGTTAGAAACGATTCGGACGACGACCACCCACGCAAGCTTGTCGTGGAGTCTATCACCACTTCACCTTTTCCATATCACCAACCAATTACTTTGTTGTGCCTTTGTCGCCACCATTAACCAAAGGAGGTCAGAAAAAGTACTATAGGGACGTTCAGAGTGCAATCTGAATGAGATAAATAATGTCAGTTTTAATTGCAGTCGTTTTACCAACTGTTGGTACATGTTGTCAATGTTCTAAAAGGAGCTAGGCGGGAGGCGGGAGGCGGGCGGCCGAGGGGGGCCTAGCGCCTGGGCGGGGCTTAGGTGGAATTTTTTATTTTAAACTAATTTTAATATTTTATCTTACATTTATCCAAACAAAATAATAATATAAAGCAAAACAATCTATAATAAAGATAATAAAGACATTTGCTTAAAATTTAAACACATCCATATTGCTAATGTCAAAGTTTAAATATAAGCATGCAATTGTTCAAAGTTCAAACATATTTTTAACGTATTAGTTTTATTCATAAACAAGATTGCTATAAAATAATAAAATTTAAAATTTCAAGAATTTAATTCAATATAAAAACTTAAGAAACTAAACATAAATTTAAGAATTATATTGAATTAAACTAAATATTACAAATGTATCATCATTTATATAATTTGAAGTTGGTACAAGTTCAAAAAATTACAACTATAATAAAAGTATCCATTTTGACTTGATATTGTTCACTTTTTGTTGGATTTGATATAGTACAACATGTATTATGAATATGGTAAATCATTAGAAAAATAAATATATTAAAATCTGATTTGGGTAGTTATTAAAATAAAAAACCATCTCCGCCTAGACCTCGCCTAATTTCCCGAAGGAATTTTTTTTGCCACCTAGGTGAGGCGTCAGTGGGGCCTAGTGCCATGGCGAGGCGTCAAGGGGGACTTAGCGCCTAGGCGGGGAGCCAAGGGGGGCCTAGCGCCTAGGCGGGGCGCCAAGGGGGAGCCTAGCGCCTAGGCGGGGTCTAGGCGGACCTAGGCGGGAATTTTTAGAACACTGTATGTTGTGTCAGGGGAAGAGGGGCCCTCAATGGTCACATGTCAAAATTTTATGCTTTGAATTAATTTCAATGTTCTAAAAGGCGCTAGGCGGGAGGCGGGCGGCCGAGGGGGGCTTGGGCGGGGCCTAGGCGGAATTTTTAATTTTAACTCAATTTTAATATTTTATCTTACATTTATCCAAATAAAATAATAATATAAAGTAAAACAATCTATAATAAAGATAATAAAGGTTTTTTCTTAAAGTTCAAACACATTCATATTGCTAATGTCAAAGTTCAAACACAAACATGCAATTGTTCAAGGTTTAAAATATTTTAACGTATTAGTTTTATTTATAAACATGATTGCTATTAAATAATAAAATTTTAAGAATTTAATTTAATATTAAAACTTAAGAAACTAAACATAAATTTAAGAATTATAAAATTGAATTTAACTAAATATTACAAATGTATCATCATTTATATAATTTGAAGTTGGTACGAGTTTAAAAAATTACAACTATAATTAAAATTATCCATTTTGACTTGATATTGTTGACTTCTTATTGTGATTTGATATGCTACAACCTGTATTATAAATATGATAAATCATTAGAAAAATAAATATATCAAAATTTAGTTTGGGTAGTTATTAAAATAAAAAAAATCTCTCCCCCTAGAACCCTCCTAATTTCCTGGAAGAATTTTTTTACCACCTTGGGCCTAGGTGATGCGCCTGGGAGGCCTAGAGGCGCCAAGGGGGGCCTAGCACCTAGGCGGACCTAGGCGGATATTTTTAGAACAGTGATTAATTTAATTAGTTTTTATCATCCAAAGCTTAAAATTTGTAATATTCTCTCCGCCTCATTTAACTGTCCTCTTTTTCATAAATACATTTATATAAAAAATATTCTATATATATATAGGGTCCGGTTCTTATCCGGACTCCTGCATTTTCTTAAGTTACGGTCTTCTCTTTTTTGCTTTTTTTTAAACTAAAAAAAATTTAATATTTTATGGAACTGGAATTTTTTCATAATACAGTGTTTTGGGTGTGATTTGGATACATATAACAAAATATGTATGTACAGTCTTGTACATACATATTTTGTTATATGTATCCAAATCACACCCAAAACACTGTATTATGAAAAAATTCCAGTTCCATAAAATATTTTTTAAAAAATTTTGTTTTAAAAAAAAAGAGTCCGGATTTTACTCCCGTACGGGAGTCCGGATCTGATCTGTTTTGTGTGTGTGTGTGTGTGTGTGTGTGTATATATATATATATATATATATATATATTGTCACTAATTAATATACCTCCCCCATCCAAAAATGAGATTCCTATTAAGACTTTTTAATGCATATTAAGGTTTGCATTAGATATTTAGATACTTAATACAAACATTTAAGTTTACTTACCCAATTCAACTCTTCGAAAGCATTGACTTTATCTTTAGTGAAAAAAGCAAGCTGCATAAAAAGTAACACATCAACATCTTTAAATGTTATCGTCAAGAAAATGGTGCAAGTCGACATACATGGTAGTAGTGGTGATCGGGGGACTCTACTTCAACAGGGATTGCAAGCAAGTTTGCATCATAGCATCTACAATGAAAACAAATAAGATATAAGAGATGCATCACCTTAATAGTACAAACAGGTGGAATATGCCATAAATTCTACTTCTCAAGAAATTAATTAATAAAATGGTCCTAAAAATGATGCAATAAATTTTCTCCAGGTGGTTAAAATGGTAGGGACATAGGGCAGACAGCTTCTCAAATATTCATGGAACAACAGGAGTAGCTCCTGCCTCCTGTAGGAGACAAACTGACATAGACTTGTCTAGAAAGTTGTGTAGCATATTGCTAGAGGAAGGTGAAGCCCTGGAATACCTTATTTGGAGAGAGTGGAAAACCATATGCAAGCTCGCGGTTTTAGCAAAAACTATTGATTAGATGGAACAAAGTAGCAAACAAGGATTCATGTAGCCAATTCCAAGCAATTAGGAATCGGCTTTGTTTAGTTGAGTTGAGAATCATAGATCATAGAACTTCAATAGACATTATTTTCATAAATAATACTCCATATCTTAGAAAGTAAGCAAAAAACACCAAGCTCTCACTCAAATCCTACAAAGGTGCTTCTAAAAGAAGAAACTTACACTAGTTAGTGCAATACTTTACACAATGTAGCACGCATAATGAGAGCTGTTATTGTATTTGTTATATAATTAGTAAACGTCTGTTATTTTAATTGGTCATGCCAATTACCATAAAGGTATCCGAGTACATTAGAAATCCATGATACCAGGAGGTGGTATCATGAAAGTAGGCATGCAACAGTAATAAATACATCTGAGTATTATGTCCATAATTCATACATACAGATACACGAACAGAACGAAGGGGATTAGATATACTAAAACAATGATTACCTATGATTGATAAACCTTGCAACATTCCCATAATATGTTGCATCCAAACAAAGTGCATCTTCATCCTTTAAAACTCTTTCAGAACCCCAATCCGCATCAAGGCAAACTGGATATGTATGTCTCTTATTTCCATCACTTTGCTTGTTCCTTTCATATAATTCCATGTTGGTTAAGATTTCCCCAACATATTCACAGACAAAAGCACCTTTTGGCAAGTTCTCGAGTGTTCGAAGACCCCATCCTTTACCCTCTCTAGTCAAGAATACCTGCAACATAGAAGCACATTAATTTTGCAAATAACAATGTCAACATGTCTTCAGAAAAGCTAACCTAAGGAGCTAATTTTGGTATCGCACAAGTAAATCATTTGTGGGGGAGGAGGAGAAAAAGAAAAGAGTGCTGCCAACTTGAAAATTTGGTCAAATGGTCGATTTTCGCTAGGCATCTTTACTAAATCTACTAGATATAGAAGCATCAAAAGTGTAAACATAAGAAGTGTGCTTTATGTTTTTCTTACAGTTTTTCAACATATAAAGATTCGATAACAGTTGGTAAGTTTTTAAAGTTTACCATTGTGATATAACTCTTTTTCCCCAAAATTGGAAAGAAAGTGTTAATGATGATAACTAAAGGTCACCTTCTACGTTATGCACAGAAGAGAGAAAGAACACAAATTCCTGCAAAACTGGCTCACCTGCAAATTGCAGGTAATACCTCGCTGCACAATTCGATTCCCACATGCAATATTGCAGCCACATTTTCTCCAGCATTCTTTGATGAATTTCCTCACTAAATGACCTTTGCATGATTCAGGTCTGTACGCATTTTTAGCCCTCTCTAATGGGCAATCTTGACAGTAAAACTGGTAGTGCTTCTGAGGTTCTACATTCATAGAAATATAAGCACTCAAAAATTCTTCTTTCAGCAGGCCCTGTGGTGTGTATGCATACTCTCCCCCAGTATCACGAGCACATGCACAAGGTATTGATGATGAAAGACAATCCCCCAAACAACTTGAACAGCAATCATCATCCGCAATGCGAGCCAGCGAGATGTGCACGTATGCATTTTGATATATTATATTTTGTGGTATGTAAACAAAATCCGGAAGATGCTCATTTCCAATTTCATCTAGCAATGATATTCTCACCTTTTCAGTTCCATTTGTTATGTCCTTTATTTTGTGGAAAGACGTTTTCTTATCACGAACAGTAGGTGGATGCAAAGCAGGTACCAAACTATGTTCATTCGAAGAACCATAATAATTAGATTCATTTATGTTCAAATCTCCATCTGATTTACTAGGTCTGGACAATTCTCTGTTGAGCAGCATATTTTGTCTGTGGCAATCATTAGCTGAAGTCCTTTTCTTGATAGATCTTTCTATAGAATCATTGCCCAGTTCTGAGTAACTTTCACACAGTTCTTTAAGCAAGTTCATTACCGAAAATTGGGATCCAACAATCTTTTGCGACCTTAGAAACTTATTCTCCGCCGATTTCAGAATTGACTCAATGTATGGGGCATGGAAGACAGGTCGTGCAGCGGCAGAACTACAGTTCAATGAAATCTTCACTTCTCCAGAGGGTGAGGAAGCAATGTTGAAAATTCTTCCGTAGAATGTCCCATAACTGGATGCTAAACCATCATTTTTGTCATCCTTGTTATCATTACTGGAATTATTTGCACTGGACGAATCCCCCAAAAAACCTGGAAGAGCTGAACAAAACTAAGTTTAGCAAATCAGAAATGAATCGGATACAAATTCAAAAGTATATCATGTCTAATGCATGTTCAACAAAAACATTCTAACCCTAAATAGTAAGATGAACACATTCTTTTCGCTAGCAAATCACACAGTTATATAACCTAATTATTTGCCAAGAGGAAACTAACTAAAGAACTGAACTTTTCCCTGGATCCTCTTGCAATTAGTAAAATTCCACTAATGCATAACATAGGAGTTCTTAAATTGCTTCTTCATCCAATTAAAAAAATATGACTTTTCTGATAGATGGTAAGATGGCTGTAGTAACCCCTGCACTTTCGATGGATGACTTGTAACGCCCCCAAAATCCGAGTGCTTTCCACAAAGGATCTTGTGTGTACCAATCATTATCTTTCATAACATTCACCAACAATATACTTGGTAAAAACTCGTTTATTTAAAACTTACAACATAATCTTTATTCCAGAATCGTACACTTTACAATTTCCTGTTACATTCCAAAGTCATATAAATTATGACTCGCAATTCAACACTCTAACCCTTCTTCTCAACTTCAACACCATTTATCTAATCTGGACTTTCAATATTAACAACCAGTCAGTTCCCAAGAAAAAAAAGGGTTTTCCGATAAGAATTTCTCCTAACCCTTTTTCTCGACAGAACTTTCTAGACATTACCAATAATATTAATTCTTCCTTAACTGCAAATAAGATTTTATTCGCAAGAATGAGCACAAATGTTCAGCAAATATAACAGATAACACATTTCACACTTCTCAAGTTTATACGGATAATAGAGTTCACACTACTTAAGTTATAGGGTTCATACTGCCCAAGTTATAGGATTCACACTAACCAAGTTATAGAGTTTACAATCCTCAAGTTATACAAGTAATTGACATATCACAACTAACTTCACACAACTCAAAACAGTTAGAAACTTGCATATAGTCTGAAAAACTTGTCTGATTCCGCTTCTATAGTTTACGCTAATTTGTGCGCCTTTCGATCAACCTCTTGAAGCTGCAAGCTTTACGTTTATCTTGAATAAGCCAGACTTGATCTTCCTCTCAATTATAAGTATACTTTCTCTCTTATAATTCTTGTGAATTGGTGAAGGAAAATAACATGGCATAAGGCTTCTATTTATAGACAAGCAAGACCTGGGGCATAAGAGTTATCTAACCACAACCAACCAAAGTGGCCAACACGACAACACCACAAGCAAAAAATGAGGCCACAACTCACTTCTTAAAACAAGCCAACACCACAAACAAATTAATAAGCCACATCTCACCATCCTAGGTTTGACAACACATTAAAGTAAGCAAAAGCCAAATTGATGACTAACTCTTCAAAGCAAGTAACAATACTTACAAATTTGTAAGTATTACATACTTCCATAATAGCCAAAAAGCCCTCACTTTCACTACACCATAACCAAATCCACCTAGTTTGGTTAATCCAACTTAGTTTATTTTCTAATTAGTCTTCTAGTTACTCATTAGTTAGCTTTCCTAACTAATCCAATTAGCAAAAAAATTGTTGACTTTACGTTTTATGAATATTGATTTAGCGTTCTTATGAATAGCAATTTTGTAACAACCCGGGTCAAATCCCGAGTGCGAAACAAATCTTGGGTCAAATACCAAGTCCGAATCAAATCAAATCCATCAAAATAAGGCCTCAAACTACTGGCCCAATAGTATCTTCTTGGGTCATCTTAGCCCACCACAGGCTCCCAAAAGGTCATGATTTGAAGGTACTATTGGTAGTAACTTATTTCCTTATATGCAGACAAATTTTTTTTCCTATCTTTCGATGTGGGACTGAGGTGTTACAAACTCCCCCACTTAAATTTCTGACGTCCCCGTCAGAACCGATCACACACACGGCCCAAAGATCTTTGCCTCTCTAGTCATTGTGGGATAATACCGGCTGGCTTCGTGTCCCCAACTCCAGACCTCCATCTCTCCATTGTGGGATAATACCACCAGCCTTCGTGTCCCCACCTCCGACAACTCGATTGGATGACCCGACCCAAGCTTTCGAGAGTCGGCTCTGATATTATATGTAACAATCCGGGTCAAATCCCGAGTCCGAAACAAATCTTGGGTCAAATCTCAAGTCCAAATCGAATCAAATCCATCAAAATAAGGCCTCAAACTACTGGCCCAATAGTATTTTCTTGGGTCATCTTAGCCCACCACAGGCTCCCAAAAGGTCATGACTTGAAGATAATATTGGTAGTAATTTATTTCCTTATATGCAGACAAATTTTTCCCCTATCTTTCGATATGGGACTAGGGTGTTACAAATTTCCTAATTAAGTTTTACAAAAAAAATTATACTTATACTTATAATAAAACTATACACATTCAATCACATAACACATAATTTCAATCATAAAAACATCCTTAATTAATCATATAAGGTTACATTACAAGTCTTATTAGGATTCGAAATATTACTCCCTCCGTCCCATGATAAAAGTCTTTATTACTATTTTGGGTAGTCCCATGTTAAATGTCCATTTTTCTTTAATAACCAAACTTTTACACATATTTTCCTATTATACCCGTAGCATTAAATATCTCATACTTTTTTTATTCTAATTCTCTCTCCATATTTAATGACATTATTATGGATAATTTTGTCATTTTATTCATCTTCTTAATATGCGTGAAAAGTCCACCAGGACTTTTATCTTGGGACGAAGGGAGTACATGATTGATGGCATGCTTTTAACTACAAGAATTAAAGAGAGGGAAGAGGTAGTGAAGGACAAACAAAGGGCCTATTAAGCATTTCAACATGCAGCTCTTTCACAAACGTCATTTAAAAATAACCTTGAATCTTGATCCAAAGAGAAGGAAAAAAAGAAAAGAGCAAAAATTATCTTTAATTTTCTTCTTGTACCTATAGGTGAAAATGTTCACCCAATTCTTTGCTCTCTAGGGATGAGTGAAAGGCATTTATAATACAAGAGATACTAGTAATAAATTTCCATGGGTTCTAAGAAAATTTATACTATCAATCAGCAGCACCCTAAAAAATGCACACACTCAAGCCAGATCACATTGCTTATAAACTTTAACACACATACAATTACCTGAATGGGCCTTAGAAGTGGGAACATCAAAATGTGGCAAGTCATTAACATATTGTTTTTTTTTAGGCTTTATATCTTCATCTTCGTGGTCCTTAGGACTCTTTTCCCTTTGCATATGAATCAAAACAATTCCATCAGTTGTCTGATTAGAGTAAGAAGATGCACAAAATGCTGCCTCATAACCTAATTCTCTATCTCTTGGGCCCATGTGAGATGAAATGGGGGTTTTCCCTTTGTTCTTAAAGGGTGCCTGAAATGATTGACTATTAGATAGAATTATGTCTCTTGAACACGGTTGAGATGACTCTATTAATTCTGGTACAGTAGAAGTCTGTCGTATTTCACCCTCTTCTTGATCCAACATTTCGCTTCTATTATCCATTGTAGATGAAACCTGATCTTCCTGCAACTCTCTACGCAATTTCTTGATTGGAGGTTCTGGCACATCAGATACCATGGCTTCTTTCCTCTACATGATAGAAGTCAGAGACAGCATCTATTCAGTAAATAATGGAAGAAAACAACATCAAATTTCTAATATCATCACAGGAAGTACCGAAATTTTAGTTTCAGCTGACTTGTTTATTGACGCACACCAAAAATAATAACTATAATAATAAATAAGAAAACAACAAGAAGAACAACAGAAATTTGTTTAAATCATCTTTGTCTCTTCTGCTTTCTAACACAATGTGTTACATGGAACGGATTATATTTCTTTCCTGGAACCAAATAAGGATTCCCGCATGAATTAAAAATGATTTTGATAGGGGCAGCTTTATACAGATCACACAGTTGGATTGCATTAAAAGTAATTCCGAATATTCAAGTTACTTTATGATTCAAGTGTTATTAAGCTGATTGGTAGCACCATTGCAGTGGTTTCAGGTTTCTAGAGATCTGATGTGAAGAGAGTATTTGTTGTTTGCCAATTAAGGGAAGGGAGTAATTTTGTATGTCTTTTTTTATTTTTTCGATAAAATAAGAGATTTTATTGGAAGAAAAGAGATATTACAAGCAAAAGGGGGACAAGGAGTCCACTGTACCTATAACAAGAGGAGAAAATATATCAACAGACGGCAGCTCTCCAATCTCTATAAAGATTGGTCATAGAAATAACCTTAAAGGCAACTATGACAGAGGCCCATAACGAAGAAAGTAAAAAAAAAACTATCTATCAACAAAATCAAAGATAAATAGCTATCCTTAAAAGCCTAGCTTAAGTTCAATCAATATTGCCCCAAAAACAGAGAAATGTCGGACACTTCGGATGCATCTTTGCCTCAGAACCTTGTAAACAGAAAGTATTGCAACGAGGTGGGACACACCTATTCTTCCCACAACAAGCCAAAAATAGAATTCCACAAACTCAAATAGCAGGAATGCAAAAAGAAATAAGAATGTGTCACATTATATTGCTTGCACAAATGTCTGGGGAATAGTCTGGCCACCTGATAAGATCATTAGTGTTCTTCCTATGTAAAAATAGAAAACCAAATAAACTCCTCGACTTTGGATAAAACCTTTGCCATTCAAATGACAAAAGTCAAAGGAAACTGAACTGGAGTGCAAGAATGAGTCGAGAAAAAGAAATAACTCTTATAAGAAAAATTACCAAAAGAGTCCAAGGTCCAAAGTCATTTATTAGGAGAGGTGGAAATCTATATTGAATTAGCAAATCTAGCATTGAACCAACTCACTGATAATCTGATGACTGAGATTCCCATGACATGGAATCTATAAGAACAATAAAAGCATAAATGGGAGCATTATGCAACTCTTCCCTTACAATTCTTTCACTGTCAAACGCAATATAATTGCAGGCTATTAAATGCAGCGCGTGGTGATAATCAAGTTATCTTCCTTTGCCCTAATGCAACTAAGATCATAATCAACTGCTTTCTTAATCAATCCTTAATTCATTAAACAAGACCAAAATGAACATTAATCCTTCTCTCTGTGACAGTCAAAGATAACATGGAGCATTTGGCTGGAGCAAAAGTTATCCTTGCAGAACTCACACAGAGTGGCAGGATGCATTCTCTCACCTTCCAAAATTGATCGCGATTACTTGTAAGTAATAGCATTTCATGGTAAATAGTTTCACATTTGTGACCGCATGAAGAAATTGTATCTGAATGAAGAAATGTTGTCTGAATGAAATGTTGTCTGATTCAAATTGTATCTAAATGAAGAAATGTTGTTGGATAATTAATTTTTTTTAAATGTCTTAATAATAGCATTTTACCATTTTAACCTTTCCTTCGCTCCTTCTATTCAACAACCCAGCTCCTATTCAACAACCCAGCTTCTTCCCCTTCCCCGTCCTCCTCCTCCTCCTCCTCCTCCCTAATACCCTCTTCCGCCGCATCAGTTTTCGGTACATCAACATTAATCAAATGATGGAAAAGAATAAAAAACATACGGCAAAATAACAGAAGACCAATCAAAAACCTCTTGATTTGTGGCATCTAAGGCAAGCGAAGTAGTTTCTTCCCCTGAGAAAGAAGAAGCTCGAAACTAACAAAAGAAATATCAATGTCCAACATTAATTAGAGAACACAAAAAATTGAGATAAACATATAATATGGGAGTTGTTTTTTGATAGGCTGAAATTGAAACATGGGAGTTGTTTTTTGATGCAAGAAGAAGAAGATTTGGGGAAGAGGGCAATTAAGGGTCCTGTTTTCTTCTTCGATTGGTGAAATGGCGACGAGTTGGTTTGCGAGAACCGCTGAAGAGAAATCAAGTTGAAGCAGTAAAAGCCATTTCTGATGAATTAGCAAAAAAAGCCATTTTCGATGATCGGAGAGAGAGAGTGTCTAAGATCTACAGTTGAGTTTGATGATTTGTGACTACACAAAGTTGTCTCCGATCTGCAGTTGATTTTGAGGAGGTTATTTTTGCCCAAAAATGGCAACTTTCATTCAAACCCACCTCTAAATGGTTTAGAATTATATTTGTGTTTAACCGATTAAGAAGCATTAAGAGTCAAAAAAAGTTACCAAACAAGTTGTGCCTCTGACCGAATCAGAGGCATATCCAGTAAGAGCTATTCAGATGTAACAAATACAACCTTAGTCTCTTGACTTAGAATCTGTACTTGAATTTACAATTTGCCAACTTTTCACGTTGTCAATTTTAAATATCGTATCTGACAATCAGCTAACATGTCAAGGAAAACTATCTCAATCCTATGAGCATATGTTTGATGGTCTTGCCAAGCAAACTTTAATTTAGTCATTCCTCGAGTCTGTAACTTGAATTCCCAAACTGCTTGCTTAACGAAGAGCCAATTTGAATTTCGCACCTAGTTATAGGATAATGTACATAGTGGGATCTACCACATTCTACTTGCTTAACGAAGCTCTAATTTGAATTTTGCACCTAGTTATATTTCAGGATAATATAGATAGTGGGACCTACCATATTTTTTTGGTTAAGTCAAGACAGCATCTAAAACGCATCATCTTTGCTCATTTAAAGGTCAAAGACAAGTGTAAGTGAACAAACCAGCCTATCAAACATCTTTTAAAATATATATAAGTAATAGAAATGTGCAAGTACTAATGGTGACAGAGTCCTGGGACATCTTTTTATGTAGGACTAAAGAAAACTTTAATTCCTGGAAACTAAGTACAATCATAATTTAAAAGTAAATAAAATCTCTAAGAAGTATTGAACAAAGGAGAGGAGGAACTAGGAAGCGATTTTGCATTTTTGGACATAATTTGAGCTTAAGCGACACTATATTAAAAAGAGTTATTTATACTACTTACATATTTATACATTACATTTTCATTATATTTGCAAAATTTTCCTATTAAGATCTACAGCCAAGGTAATGGGGTCAGTTGCCCCTGCTGAAAAGAAAATTGAATTTTAGTATATGTAAAATTTTGTAAATTTTGGGTGTACTGAATTAGATGAACTCACTGAAATTTGCAAATAGTTTAGAAATATATGGAATTGAATTAAAAAAAATTGTCACTCTCTCCAAGTCTCAGCTCACATAATACTCCTAACTCAACCAGAATGTACAAAATTGCCTTCTACATTTGAAGATCATGTCCTAGTAATAGTGAAAAATATAAGAATACCTTAATTCAATCCGAAAGTACAATATTGTCCAAAAAAATTAGGTCGGGGGCGCTTCCCCTGGACCCTGCCAAATTATTAAGTTGTGACTGACCCCACTGATCAGCTTCCCTGGCTTCGTCAATGTTCCAAGAGTAGTAAAGATAAAAAAAAAATTAGGTTACAACTCTTTCCCAAAATGAAAACTGAGATAGGACTATTTATACTAATTTATTATAACTTCGAACTATTTTATAGCATTATTAGTCCGTTGTATAATCACATTAGACTATTTTCTATATTCCTTGGGATTACAATCTATCATCAAATTACCTTAAAAATGATAAAAACATAATCCATGAAATTAAATAAGGAACTAATTATGTGATGAAATAGTTTAATAGCTCATATAATCTCATCCCACCCATTATTTAACAAGTGTAGCCTTACAATATTTGTGTTTTTTGCACACCCATCAAAGACACCCAAAAACTTTATCATAAATTATTAATAACTTTATGATTCACTTCTTATTGTGTTTATGTGTTAGTAATCTAGCTCCGAAAATAGGGGTAAAATAAACAAGATTAGCATAACATTTTTCTTTCATTTGCAAGTCTCATCAGATATCTAGCAGAAATGAAAGAGTAAACCTTGTTATCATCTTCCAATTCAAATATAGCCTCCACGAGAGTGTGATAGTTATCTGCTTCAATAAGCTCCCAGTTTTTGTTATATAGTTTCAAAAGTTCCTTGAGAACTGGTTTCACAGTTTCTGCAACAATACCTAGGCCCCTCATTGCACTGAAGGCCTTCGCAACCCTTGGATCTGGCGCCATTTCCACGAAATTTGAACTTTGTCCTATTGATATTGATTCAGCGCGATGTAATACTTTTTTGATCAAAATTTGGTTATGGGTTGGTTTTGGATTACAAAATAGGCTCCAGGCTGTTGGAATTCTTTAAACCCTAGAATGTCATCACTTAAATGGAAAGTCAATAATTCTTGCATAAAAATGGGAACTAATTAAAATTCATAAAGTATCATTTTTATTTGTAAATAGGTTATATAATTTCGACTAAAATAGTTGTTAAGCCCAAATATAATTTAAATGCAATGTAAATTCTGGATTCAAAGCCGGTGAATACATTTATATTTTCATAATTAAAATTTTCTCACATCCAATGATGGGACTTTTTATTTATGTGATTTTTTTTTTGTAAAATTATTATTTTTATTTGTGGATAAGTTAGAATATATAGATCATATTTTAACTTTTTAACTTATTATTATTATTTGATTAAAAAAATAATAATTATAGTCTAGTCCAAATAGCAAGTACTTTTTTTAATACATTTTTCTCCCTAAAAGATTTATACATTTTGGCTCTCTAATTTTTTTTTTATTCACTCTCTTTCTCCAAACATTTTCCCTTTTCACTTTCTTTCTCTAAATTTTTTTTCTCTTCTTATTTTCTCTCTAACTTTTATTTTCTTTTTACATTTTGTCTCTAAATTTTCTTCGGTTCGGCGATTTTATGGTTCGGTAAAAACCGAACCGAACCAGTTATACCAGTTTTCTAATTTTTTATTATTATTAATAATAATAATAAATAATGATTATAATAATAATAATAATAAAATAATGATTATAATAATAAAAATAATAATTATAATAATAAATTAATAATTATAATAATAATAAAAATAATAATAATAATGATAATAAAATAAAAATAAAAATAATAATTATATTAATTTTCGATAAAAATCGGTACCGAACAGGTATCGTCGGTTCGGTATATCGGTCCAACTGGTATCAGTATTAAGATTTGGACGATTTCGATTTCGGTACGGTTCGGTACCGGTCCGGTTCGGTCCGGTAAAAACCGGTTGAACACCCCTAATTGTAGTATGATTTATTAAGGAGGTTATACAATGATTCATGATTAGTTTTGCGTATATGTTCAAGTGTGAAGCTACTAGTCAATATAACATATAATGTGACAACACAGATTTTCAGAAATTATTAAAATAAAATTTAATAAATAAAATTCTTATTATGATATGTTTTGAGTTTAAGTAAATATATATTTGTGACGCCACCAAAATTAGGTATACAGCACCCATCTTGGGTCGTCAGATACATGGTACAAAATTCAAATACAACTTACTAATACAACTGTCGTGTATAATACGACAAAATATAACTGTGAGTGTGAATACAATTATTGTCCACTAGAGATTATACAAACTAAAAAGGAGTCCTCATTACAATTATTAACACACTATTTCACAGAATAGTGAGGACTACTAATGCTATCCTCTGGACCGTCACTCCATTCCCCGACTAGTCCCTGTTATGTTCTCATTTCCTGAAAAGAACAGTGAAAGAAAGGGTGAGTTCAACTAGCCCAGTAAGAAATATTATGAATAAGATAATGCAGAATAAATTATCATTAGTCTCCAACAATGTTAAACTGATAAAATATAATAGACATCCAGTTTAACTACAGCGGAACAAGCAATCCATTAAAAGAGTCGAGTAGAAAATAAAATCTACTATCTTTTATGATTAAAAAGATTTTTCATCACTGTTATCGCTGAGACTCAGCTTAATAAATATTCCACATCGTCGAATCACCCCTGCACTACGGCCAAGGATATTCTTTAGTATCACGACCACAATTATCCATGCACTACGGGCCAAGAATATTGGTGTATTCATTAATGGTCATGATCATGCCAACAACTGTCCATCAATGCACTACGGGCCAATGAGAACTTTTACCACATCATTTGTAACATTACGGTCATGATTACACCGAATGGTCATAATCATACCAAGTTCATCTATGCACTACAGGCCACAGATGACTTTCAACAAAATATAAACATGAGGATGATGACAATGATATAAGAATTCAATAAAACAAGTTCAAGAATTATTTTATCCAGGAATTATTAACGTCCAAATTGTCAACATGATACTGTTTTGTAGAGTAAAATTCAAGAATGATCAGAAGATCATTTTCATGAAAAGATACTGGATGAAGCGCAAATATCAAAGATATTCTACTAATTTCATGGAGTATAGAAGTCAAAACTTTAACCAACTGAGTATAATAAAGAATGGAATAATAAAAGAAATCACCATGCATGTGGTACTTCGCATAGACAGGTTATTCCAATATAATACTAAATAACGGAACCAGGTCAGGCGAAATTCGCACCGACAGGATGTTCCTACAGAATAATAAAGAATGGAATAACAACAGAAATCACCATGCATGCGGTACTTCGCATAGACAGGTTATTCCAACATAATACTAATAAGGACGGAATCAGGTCCGGCGTAAAACGCACAGACAGGATATTCCAACAGAATAATAATAAAATCGGAACCAGGTCCGGTGTAAAACGCACAGACAGGATATTCCAACAGAATAATAAATACGGAATCAGTTCCGGCGTAAAACACACAGACAGGAAATTCCAACAGAATATTAAAGACGGAATAATAGAAGAATGTCACCAAGTATAGGGTAGACCGCGTATACAGGTTATTTCAACAGAATAATAAACAATGGAATAACAACAGTTCTCTTCATGAATAAAAAAGAATAACACCACTTACCGTAAAAGAAACTGAATATAAAAGTAGTTAAGTAGCAGAATACTTTTCTTCTATCTCTCTATAGTCTCTCTCTATAGTTTCTCTCTCTAGAGTTCAGTGAATTCGTAAGAAAATAATGAAGGAATGAGCTTCTATTTATAGAAAAATGAAATGCATAGTAACTAGCTCATGAACGGTCCAGATTAATTTATTTTAATCTGACGGTCCATATTTAAAGAAAATCTTTTAAATAAAATATAATATATAATATATTATATATATATATATATATAATAATATTATTAATAATCACTCCCTCCCGACCAATTCATCCAATTCTCCCCCACCCAAGACTTTTCATGCCAATTTTTGTCAAACTGTATATATATATATATATATATATATATATATATATATATATATCCTATATAACAACAATAATACATCTCCTGCAATTTCCTAAATACGTGACAAACATATCTTCCCTACCCCAATGTCATTTTCACTAGTGGGCCCCACATGTGGGTCCCCCGCCATTATAAAAAATAATTTTCTACCGATTATTTAAAAAAAATGGGTAAGTGGAAATCCAAATAATAAGTCAATTTATAACAAATACTTCATAAAATATCCTCAATATTTTTAATAACATTTATCATCTTTATTACAATTCACAATATTAATAGACCAGGTCGTTCCCAGGAAAGAGGGGGTTTTCTAATAAGAATTTCTCCCTATTGACGCGCAATTAGGTGACCAAACCTCTCCTTGACAGAACTTTTAAACATCATTAATATTGCAAATAATAATATTAATAACTTTGTCGTCTCAATTATTGATTTTAACAATATATAAAATATCGACAATAATTGAATCAAATAACGTGAGATATTATGAAACAATTACTATAGCAATAATTGAAAAAACTGAATGACTTCTCACGTAAGCATCAATAATCAATACCGTGTGCTACTATGCAACTACGCGTATTACTGTACTTTTACTACCGAGTAGTTCAACAGTATCAACGGTAAAACTTCCGCCGTTTATTTTAATAAAATATTTTTGTCATTTTCGCAATCTGACAATAATTCTGTTGTGGGGTCCACCAATGATTGTGCCGTCGTACGAATATTTCCTGTTTAAAACGAATATTCCCCGACCAATCGAATATTATATAACAACTTGCGTACTTTGCAAAATTTAAAAGTATTACCCACAACTATAATATTATATCATAATATTTAAAAATGATAATTATAGAAAATTTATTTTTATTCAAAAAGTTAGGGTCTTACAACCTCCCCTTCTTAAGAAATTTCGCCCTCGAAATTAGGGTACGTACCTGGTATATCGAAGATGTAAGAATACCTTGACTTCATTTCAGATTCTAACTCCCAGGTCATTTCCTCAACCTCGTGGTTTCTCCACAAAACTTTGACTTGAGATATAACCTTGGAGCGTAGAATATGTTCCTTCTTATCCAATATTTGAACATGAACCTCTATATACGTTAAATCTTCTGCTATTTCGTCTGGTTCTAACTCAATAACGTGGTTCGAGTCTTTCACATATTTACGTAACATGGATATGTGAAAAACGTTATGAACACGAGACATACTTGGTGGTAAAGCGAGTCTATAAGCCATAATTCCTACTCAATCGAGGATTAAAAATTGGCCAATGAATCGAGGATTGAGCTTTTCTCTCTTTCCTAACCTCGTAACTCCTTTCAATGGAGCAACACGTAACAACACATGATCTCCAATATCGAATTCCGCATCCTTTCGATGAAGATCAATATAACTCTTTTGTCGATCTTGTGAGGTTTTTATACGTTGTCGGATCGTTTGAATCTTTTCCGTAGTCATACGTACCAACTCCGGTCCCAACAACGTTGCTTCACCCACATCATCCCAGCACACTGGAGAACGACACTTTCTTCCATACAATGCCTCGAATGGAGCCATGCCAATGCTTGTTTGATAACTGTTGTTGTAGGAAAACTCCACCAACGGTAAGAACTTATCCCAACTTCCCTTGAAATCAAGGACACAGAGTCTTAATAAATCTTCAAGAGTTTGAATAGTCCTCTTCGACTGTCCGTCCGTCTGAGGATGATATTCTGAGCTAAATCGTAAATCTGTACCCATAGCTTTTTGCAAACTAACCCAAATCGCGAAGTGAATCTTGGGTCTCGATCAGAAACTATGGATACTGGCATACCATGCAATCTTACAACCTCATTTATGTACATACAAGCAAGACGTTCAAGTGTATAAGTTTCTCGTATCGGTAAGAAATGAACAGACTTGGTCAATTTATCAACAATGACCCAAATCGCATCTATGCCTTGAGAAACTTTGGGAAGACCAGTAATGAAATCCATGGTAATGTGCTCCCACTTCCATTCTGGAATTTCAAGTGGTTGCAATGGACCTTTTGGTACTTGATGCTCCGCCTTGACTCGTTGACACGTTAGACACCTTAAGATAAACAACGCTATCTCTCTCTTCATATTGCCCCACCAAAATGTATGTCGAAGATCATGATACATTTTGGTACTCCCAGGATGGATTGCAAACGGTGTGTTGTGCGCCTCCATCATGATTTTATACTTTAAATCAGAGTCGTTAGGAACACAAAGTCTGGAGTTGACTCGAAGTATTCCTTCTTCATCGATTCTTGCTTCCGGCATCGCACCTTCTTGCACTTTCTTCCTCATACGCATCAGCTCTGGATCTGTAACTTGAGCAGCTTTAATTTTATCAATTAAAGTCGGTTCTACTCGTATATTTGCCATCATCACGTGGGTCCCTGGAGTCTTTATCTCTATCTCCATCCTTTGCAAGTCATACAAAATGGGTCTTTGCATTGACAATATTGCACTTGTACCCGCATATGATCTTTTACTTAATGCGTCAGCTACCACGTTCGCTTTTCCAGGATGGTATTGGATAGTATGATCATAATCTTTCAACAGTTCAATCCAGCGTCATTGTCGCATTTTGAGTTCCTTTTGAGTGAAGAAATATTTGAGGCTTTTATGATCCGTAAAGATCTCCACTTTCTCCCCATACAAGTAATGCCTCCAAATCTTTAGTTCGAAGACAACAGCTGCCAACTCTAGATCACGAGTAGGATAATTCCTCTCATATTCTTTGAGTTGTCGTGAGGCATAGGCTATGACTTTCCCATGATGCATGAGAACACATCCTAACCCTTTGCCTGAAGCATCACTGTAGATGACAAATCCCTCCGAACCAGATGGTATTGTCAGAACAGGTGCTGAAATGAGTCTCCTCTTGAGTTCTTGAAAACTCTTCTCACATTCCTCGCTCCAACCGAACTTTGCATCTTTCCGAGTCAGCTGAGTTAGTGGAGTAGCGATTCGAGAAAACCCTTCTACGAATCTCCGATAATAACCAGCTAAGCCGAGAAAGCTACGTACTTCGGTCACTGATTTAGATTGCTCCCAGCTTAGAATAGCTTCAATCTTTGCTGGGTCAACAAATATTCCATGACTTGATACCACGTGCCCAAGGAATGCTACTTCCTCAAGCCAGAACTCGCATTTCTTTAACTTGACATAAAGCTTATATTCACGAAGCTTTTGGAGTATCAGCCTCAAGTGTTGCTCATGATCTTCACGGGTTTTGGAATATATGAGGATGTCATCAATAAAGACGACCACAAAGTGATCCAAATATTCCTTGAATACTCGGTTCATCATATTCATGAAGGCAGCAGGTGCATTAGTCAATCCAAAGGACATGACTAGGAATTCATAATGCCCGTACCGAGTTATGAAAGTCGTCTTTGGAATGTCATCGGTTCTAATCTTCAATTGGTGATATCCAGAACGAAGATCAATCTTTGAAAAGAATTTGGCTCTTTGCAACTGGTCAAACAGGTCATCAATACGTGGCAATGGGTACCTATTTTTGATGGTGACATGATTCAACTCCCGATAATCAATACAAAGTCGTATACTCTCATCTTTCTTCTTCACGAATAGAACAGGAGCACCCAAAGGAGAAGTACTAGGATGAATAAAGCCAATGTCTAATAATTCCTGCAGTTGAGTTTTTAACTCCTGAAGTTCAATAAGAGCCATTCGATATGGGAATTTAGAAATGGGTTTTGTACCGGGTTCAAGGTCGAATACAAAATTCAATTTCACACTCTGGGGGTAGGCCAGGATGTTCTTTAGGGAATACGTCAGGAAATTCATTAACAATAGAAATATTATTCAAAACTGACGTATTTTGTTTAGATCTGTGACATGAGCTAAGAAAGCGTGACATCCGTTTTTCAATAAATGAATAGCTTTATGGCTTGAGATGACACTGAATGATTTTAATGGTTTGGTTGCTTGAATTCGCATAATAGTTCGATTAGGAATATGAAAGCTAACAACCTTATGAAAACAATCAATTTTTGCATGATGAGTAGTTAACCAATCAATCCCTTAGAATTACATCAAATGCAAGTATTTTTAATGCAATAAGATCGACAGGTAATGTGTGGGTACCAACTTGAACCAAACAAGACTTATAAACTATGGATGTAATGAAGGTTTCTCCCAACGGAGTTTCCACAGATAAGTCAAAGTCTAATTTCTCCGGAGTCAAATTTAATCGTTGAGCGTAAGTAGGAGAAATAAAAGAATGGGTAGAACCGATATCAAATAAAGTGTAGACTTCGCTAGAGTTTATGATAAGCTTATCCGTGATGACCTCATTCGAGTTCCTTGCTTTCTGGGAGGTCACAACAAACGCTCTCCCTTGCACTACCAGCTTTGACTTTTCTGGGACAGCCTTTGGTGCCTCCATCCTAGCTGAATTTATCTTCGATGAACGACAAAATCGGACTAAGTGACCTTCTCTTCCACAATTATAACATGCTTTGGACGACATCACGCAATTTGGACTGATGTGTCCCTCCCCTCCACATTTGAAGTATATGATAGGTGGTCTTTTTCCTTCCTTAACAACGGGTGCTGGTGCTGACGTCTTTCCATCATTATTGAATCTCCTCTTCTTGAAATGTCCATTCTTATTGTTTTGGCCTTGATTACCACCGAAGTGGTTACCATTTCTGGCATGTTGATTCCCGTCCACGCTTGTTGTCACCGCTTCGATGACTGCTCTCACTAGTATTATCATTTTGCTGGCTGCTCTCTTTTGGTTACGTTGACTCGTTATCGCGCTCCACCAACTGAGCCCTATTTACAACATTTGAATACAAACACAATTTATGAGAAATAAGATGTTGACGTATCTCCTGCTTCAAACCTCTTAAAAACATTCGCGCCATTCTCTCTTCATTATCCACCAAGTGGGACGTAAACCGGGATAACTCCGCAAATTTTGCCTCGTATTGAAACACGATCATATTGTTTTGCTCCAATTTGATAAACTCCACCTCCTTCATGTGACGAATACTTTCGGGAAAGTATTTGTCGTTGAACAGCTCTTGAAACTTCTCCTAAGACATCTTCAGTACGGAAGATTGAGTACGTTTTACCGATTCCCACCAGTAATCTGCCTCTCCGCGCAACATAAAGGCGGCAAAGGGAACCTTTTGCTCCTCGGAGCATCCAAAGACATCAAATATCTTGGTGATCTGCTTTATTCATGCTTCCGCCATAAGTGGTTTTGGCTCTCTCTTAAACTCCGGTGGTCCCAGCTCCTTGAACTGTTTAGCGGTGACCGCCCGAGAGTTTCCAGTGTTTCCACCTACATTTTGGACAGGAGCCGCTCTCGCCTGCTATTGCATAAATTGCATAAAGCCTCTGAACAATCCATCATTCATCATTTGGTCAGTGTTGTTGTTTGCATGAGGATTGTCGCCTTCCTGATGTACATTCTCCTGATTATTGATATGTGGAGACTCAATGGTCTCTTGTGCTCTATTGATATTCTCAACATTTTCGGATGTCATTTTCAGATACTGCCACAAAACAAAGGTTAATTGACATGTAACATAATATCTCTAAACTCTGACCAAGCAATTTAAATACAAAATAAATTTAAGTAGGTCATACTAGCGAAGGAATTCCCCGTCTCTCCCCTCCTAGTTCTAGTCTCACATCTTAGCCAGGGATCATATCTCTAAGCTTTGATACCAACTGTGATGCCCCCAAAATTAGGTATACATCACCCATCTTGGGTCGTCAGATACATGGTACAAAATTCAAATACAATTTACTAATACAACTGTCGTGTACAATACGACAAAACATAACTGTGAGTTTGAATACAATTATTGTCTACTAGAGATTATACAAACTCAAAAGGAGTCCTCATTATAATTATTAGCACACTATTTCACAGAATAGTGAGGAATACTAATACTATCCTCTGGACCGTCACTCCGTTCCCTGACTAGTCCCTGCTATGTTCTAATTTCCTGAATAGAACAGTGAAAGAAAGGGTGAGCTCAACTAGCCCAGTAAAAAATATTATGACTAAGATAATGCAGAATAAATTATCATTAGTCTCCAACAATGTTAAACTGATAAAATATAATAGACATCAAGTTTAACTACAGTGGAACAAGCAATCCATTAAAAGAGTCAAGTAGAAAATAAAATCTACTATCTTTTATAATTAAAAAGGTTTTTCATCACTGTTATCACTGAGACTCAGCTTAATAAATATTCCACATCATCGAATCACCCCTGCACTACGGCCAAGGATGTTCTTTAGTATCACGACCACAATTATCCATGCACTACGGGCCAAGAATATTGGTGTATTCATTAATGGTCATTATCATGCCAACAACTGTCCATCAATTCACTACGGGCCAATGAGAACTTTTATCACATCATTTGTAACATTACGGTCATGATTACACCGAATAATCCCTGGTCATAATCATACCAAGTCCATCTATGCACTACAGGCCACAGATGACTTTCAACAAAATATAAACATGAGGATGATGACAATGATATAAGAATTCAATAAAACAAGTTCAAGAATTATTTTATCCAGGAATTATTAACGTCCAAATTG
Organism: Panax japonicus; assembly: GCA_020205505.1. Classification (NCBI taxonomy): domain Eukaryota; kingdom Viridiplantae; phylum Streptophyta; class Magnoliopsida; order Apiales; family Araliaceae; genus Panax; species Panax japonicus. The sequence goes on from CM035111.1 coordinate 15,932,701, forward strand.
TCAACATGATACTGTTTTGTAGAGTAAAATTCAAGAATGATCTGAAGATTATTTCCATGAAAAGATACTGGATGAAGCGCAAATATCAAGGATATTCTACTAATTTCATGGAGTATAGAAGTCAAAACTTTAACTAACTGAGTATAATAAAGAATGGAATAATAAAAGAAATCACCATGTATGCGGTACTTCGCATAGACAGGTTATTCCAACAGAATACTAAATAAAGGAACCAGGTCAGGCGAAATTCGCACCGACAGAATGTTCCAATAGAATAATAAAGAATGGAATAACAACAAAAATCACCATACATGCGGTACTTCGCATAGACAGGTTATTCCAACAGAATACTAATAAGGACGGAATCAGGTCCGGCGTAAAATGCACAGACATGATATTCCAACAGAATAATAATAAAGACGGAACCAGGTCCGGCGTAAAACGCACAGACAGGATATTCCAACAGAATAATAAAGACGGAATCAGTTCCGGCGTAAAACACATAGACAGGATATTCCAACAGAATATTAAAGATGGAATAATATAAGAATGTCACCAAGTATAGGGTAGACCGCGTGTACAGGTTATTCCAACAGAATAATAAACAATGGAATAACAACAGTTCTCTTCATGAATAAGAAAGAATAACACCCTTTACCGTAAAAGAAACTGAATATAAAAGTAGTTAAGTAGCGGAATACTTTTCTTCTATCTCTCTATAGTCTCTCTCTATAGTTTCTCTCTCTAGAGTTCAGTGAATTCGTAAGAAAATAATGAAGGAATGAGCTTCTATTTATAGAAAAATGAAATGCATAGTAACTAGCTCATGAACGGTCCAGATTAATTTACTTTAATCTGACGGTCCATATTTAAAGAAAAATCTTTTAAATAAAATATAAAATATAATATATTTTATATATATATATATATATATATATATATATATATATATATATATATAAACCATCAGTACCTTATATATATATATATATATATATATAATATTAAGAATCACACCCTCCCGACCAATTCATCCAATTCTCCCCCACCCAAGACTTTTCATGCCAATTTTTGTCAAACTGGTATATATATATAATACTCCCTTTTTCCATCCTATATATATAGGGTCTCCATCCACAGCAACCGGTTGTTGGGGAGCAACCTCTTTTTTCCCAGCCGCTACAGCTTGTACCGGCCACTTAGAATTTTTTTTATAAGCCGCTACAAGCTGTAGCGGCTGGGAAAAAATGGGTTGCTCCCAACAACCGGTTGCTGTGGATGGAATCCTATATATATATATATATATATATCCTATATAACAACAATAATACATCTCCTGTAATTTCCTAAATCCGTGACAAACATATCTTCCCTACCCCAATGTCATTTTCACTAGTGGGCCCCACATGTGGGTCCCCCGCCATTATAAAAAAAATTTTCTACCTATTATTTAAAAAAAATGGGTAAGTGGAAATCCAAATAATAAGTCAATTTATAACAAATACTTCATAAAATATCATCAATATTTTTAACAACATTTTTCATCGTTATTACAATTCACAATATTAAGCGACCAGGTCGTTCCCAAGAAAGAGGGGACTTTTCAATAAGAATTTCTCCCTATTAGTGCACAATTAGGTGACCAAACATCTCCTTGACAGAACTTCTAAACATCGTTAATATTGCAAATAATAATATTAATAACTTTGTCGTCTCAATTATTGATTTTAACAATATATAAAATATCGACAATAATTGAATCAAATAACGTAAGATATTATGCAACAATTACTATAGCAATAATTGAAAAAACTAAATGACTTCTCACGTAAGCATCAATAATCAATACCATGTGCTACTATGCAACCACGCGTATTACTATACTTTTACTACCGAGTAGTTCAATAGTATCAACGGTAAAACTTCCGCCGTTTATTTTAATAAAATATTTTTGTCATTTTCTCAATCCGACAATAATTCTGTTGTGGGGCCTATCAATGATTGTGCCGTCGTACGAATATTTCCTGTTTAAAATGAATATTCCCCGACCAATAGAATATTATATAACAACTTGCGTACTTTGAAAAATTTATAATTATTACCCACAACTATAACATTATATCATAATATTCAAAATGGTAATTATAGAAAATTCATTTTTATTCAAAAAGTTGGGGTCTTACAATATTTGTTATATATTTTGAATTATGTGAACAATTCACTTAATAAAAATAGTGAATTAGTGTAAATTTATTTGTTTTTAAGATGTGGAAGTAATATATATTACATATGTATGTAATATGTTAATATGTTAATGTAATACGATTGTGAGTTTCGTAAATAGTTAAAATATTTATTGAATAAAATAGATATTTTCGTTGGAAAATTTATGGAATTAAATACATATTCGATAGAAATTATTATAGAATAATTTATTCGAGTGTGATAATATTGATTAAATTTATGTGAATGATTTTATAATCGGTGTGTATTTTATTACGCTAATAGGATGGAAATATTTTAATTTAATTAAACAATTAAATTAGAGGATTAATGATTTATTAAATAAAATTATTTTATTAGCTAAGTAAATATTGTGTGGGCTAAGTAAAGAGTATGATTTAATTAGGTTTAGTTTTAAAGTATGAGAATTGGTTAATGGGTTTGACAAATGGACCATATAATAAGGGAGTTATTAAAATAAATAGATTGGAGCCTATTTGAATTGGCCAAACATGATCTAGTGACCTTTGAGAAACCAAAATTGCTAGAACCTTTTCTCTTAATGTTTTATTAAACCAAATAGGAGTTATGTTAAAACTCATAAGCCTCACTTTTCAGTTTTAGAAAAAACTGACTTTAGAGAAGGTAAGAGAAAAAAAAGATGTTCTTTGTGGAAATTGAGAAGAAGGCTGAGGAATCAAGGAGAAGCAAGGAGGGGATTAAGCAATTATTCTTCATCATCTAACTAAGAATAAGAAGAATCAAAGGTATTACTCTAGTTCTAAAGCTTTAATTTATAGTTTCAAGTTTTTCACATAAAAAGCTATTTTGGTTAGATGATGTGAAAATATGTTGTATATGAATATGTTTATGGGTTTGTGTAATCCATATTATATCATCTAAAAGTGTTTTTAGAGTAATCAAATTCATGAGAATGTGTTGAAAGATGAAGATTAGAGCTTTGTTGTAAATATATGTGTTTTGGCTATTTTGAGGTCAGAATTGGTTAGGAATTCGAGTTATAATATGTAAATTGTTGGTTAAATTCTAGATACGCTTGTTGGGTAAAATCTATATACGCACAACACGCAAGTATATGTGGTCAACAAGTAATATAATGATAAGTCAAGTATCGTTCCCATAGAGATTATCTAGAAATTAACCCTCACAATTACCAATTCCCTATTAATCCAAATTTTATTAAACTAACCAATTTCAAGATTATAACTAAAAATATTAAAAATACTAAAATTACCACACAATCAACAAACCCTAAAAACTAAATTTTTAAACAAATATTGAAAAATTAGGCTTACAACTTCACTCTAAACATCACTCCGATTAGTACAGCTTATTCAGTTTAATTCACTATCCCAGTTTATTAATTAAGAACACTCAAGTAGAACTAGCCACCTCTCGATGCACTAATATCATATTAACTCAAATCCACAAATTAAATAGAATCAAGTTAAACACCTTAATTAACTAACTCATTATATCTCTATGTGAATTACAATCAAAGAAGGTTTAAATTCAAGTTCTTTATCCGATTACATGTGATGTTAAGAATATCTCTATTCTAACATTAATCAAGATTTCATTCATCCACAGAATTCAAGAACACATTGTAACGACCCCAAAATAGGTTCATTCCATCCAACCCATTCTGAGTCGCCAAATACATGGTACGGAAAACAACTACAACTTTATTATAACAATTGTCGTGCAAAATACAACAACACATATGATGTGAGTTTGGATACAAATATATACCAACTGTAGCACGTCACAATGACACCTTACATAAAGGTATAATCAAAAACTGTTTTAGAAATTAGAATATTTGGGAAGTGCTCAAGAAAACCTTCGTACATGGGAGGCCATGCTTTTAGATTATGGTAGATATCATATGGCCACAGAATTTTACCCAATAGACCCCAAAGAAAAACGAGAAGATTACTATCATATTCTTCCCAATGATGAGTCTTCTCTTGACATATCATTATATCCACTGTCTCTAATTGGGAATTAAACTCCAAACAAACACCAAGATTATATAGGTAGTGCTTGTAAATATACTCAGCAAGTGGATGAGCACAACCCTGTCTTATAATGACACGAGGTTGTATGTCATTAGACATCTTGTATGATAGTGAAAAAACACCCTTCCAAGTTAAATTCACCTCACCCTCAACATCTATACACCACCGTTCTATTCCCTTGTTATCCCCCGCTCGACCCAGCTACACTTTTATTACCTGAAAGGATTTGTAAAACAAAAGGGTGAGCACAACTAGCTCAGTAAAGAATATCACGACTAAAGATAAATAAATTATCAATAGCCTTCAACAGTAATAAATCAGAGATTTAGAACATATGGTAGATGACAAAACTTTTCAACCATAGTTGTAGCGGAATGAGCAATCCATTAGAAGAGTCAAATAGACCATAAAATCTATTATCTTCTCCATGTTAAAAGTTTACCAACAATATTTTATCCCTGTAACATCAATCAAAAATTCCTGTCCACAATCACATGTATAACTCATAATCGTAATTGTTGTTTTAAATTCATTTCTTTATTCAGGACAAAGATAATTTTCATCACCTGAAACATCAAAGATTATGGTTATACAAATCACAGTTCATGTTCATAATCCTACTAATAAATTCATCTTTGCACTACGACCAAAGATATTCATCAACAAGTTATCTTTGCACTACAGGCCAAAGATATTCAGCAACAAGTCATCTTTGCACTACAGGCCAAAGATATTTATCAGTTGGTCATGTTCATCTAAACACCTATTCATCTTTGCACTAAGGGCCAAAGATATTCATAAAAAATCATTCATCTTTGCAGTACATGCCAAAGATATTCAGTTATATCATCATTTAGGACTGAGGATGATGAAAAATATTTTAAAGAAAACGAATCCAGTGAAGCAAAAGAACAAATATCAAGGATTCGTACTTTAAACAATTTTCGTTCAAAAATACTTCATAAATAACCAGAGTAGATTAAAATTCAAGAATGAAGACCAAAACATAGATTCAATCAAAGATAGTATCCTGAATAGATATTTTGGACAAAAAGAAGAAATTTCATTTTTCGGTGAATAGTGCCGTATTTGTGAATAGTGTCGTATACGTGAATAGTAACTCCGACACCAAAAGATAGAAATTTCCCAAAAAACATCATCACGTTTTGTGAATAGTACTCGTGAATAGTAACTCATGAATAGTAACTCGTGAATAGTAACTCATGAATAGTAACTCGTGAATAGTAACTCATGAATAGTAATGCCGACATAAAAAAGTTCCAAATTAGATAAAAAGTTCAAACCAATATTTCAGCATAATGATATTGAAGAAATAACACGGTATAGACTTCGTAAGAGCTTATGATTAACATACCCGTGATAATTTTATTCAGGTTCCTCGTCACGAGAGAAAAAAAATGCTCTCTCTTAAATTACCAACTTTGGCTTTTTTGGGACAGCCTTTGGTGCCTCCATCCTAGTTGAATTTGTCTTCGGTGAATGACAAAATCGGGCTAAGTGGCCTTCTCTTCCACAATTATAACATGCTTTGGACGACATCGTGCAATTTGGACTGATGTGTCCCTCCCCTCCGCATTTGAAGCATATAATAGGTGGTCTTTCTCTTTCCTTAACAACGGTTGCTGGTGCTGACGTCTTTTCATCATTGTTGAATCTCCTCTTCTTGAAATGTCCATTTCTATTATCTTGGCCATGATTACCACCGAAGTGGTTATCATTCTTGGCATGATAATTTCCCCCGCGATAGTTATCATTGTTCCGATGGCCATTGCCACTGGTATGATTATTATCGTGTTGCTGGTCATTACCTTTTGGTTGTGATGACTCATTATCGCGCTCCAATAACTGAGCCCTATTCACAATATCTGAATATAAACAAAGTTTACGAGAAATGAGATATTGACGTATATCGGGTTTCAAACCTCGCAGAAACATTCGCGCCATTCGCTCCTCATTATCGACCAAATGGGATGCAAACCGGGATAACTCCGCAAACTTAGCCTCGTACTGCAACACGGTTATATTATTTTGCTCCAGCTTGATAAACTCTACCTTCTTCATGTGATGAATACTTTTGGGAAAGTACTTGTCGTTGAACAACTCTTGGAACTTCTCCCAAGACATCTTGAGTGCGTCAGTCTGGGTACGTTTTATAGATTCCCACCAATGATCTGCTTCTTAATGCAACATAAAGGTGTCAAAAGGAACCTTTTGCTCCTCGGAGCATCCCAAGACATCAAATATCTTGGTGATCTGCTTTAACCACGTCTCCGTCTTAAGTGGTTCTGGCTTTCCCAAAAACTCCGGTGGTCCCAGCTCCTTGAACTGCTTAGCGGTGACCGTCCGAGAGTTATCAGTATTTCTACCTGCATTTTGGACATGAGCTGCCTTCGCCTGTTGTTGTATGAATTGCATAAAGTCTCTGACCATTCCATCATTCACCATTTCATCGGTGTTATTATTTTCATGAGGAGTATTGTCCTCTAGTTGCACATTATCCTGATTATTGATTTGTGGAGACTCAATGGTCTCCTGTGCTCCATTGATAATCTCAACATTCTCTGATGACATTTTCAAACACTGCCACAAAACAAGGGTTAATTAACATATCACATATTATCCCTATACTTTGACCGACCAATTAAATACAAAATAAATTTAAGTAGGTCATATTAGCGAAGGAATTCCCCGTCTCTCCCCTCCTAGTTCTAGTATCACATCTTAGCCAGGGATCATATCCCTAAGCTCTGATACCAACTGTGACGCCCCCAAAATTAGGTATACATCACCCATCTTGGGTCGTTAGATACATGGTACATAGTTCAATACAACTTACTAATACAACTGTCGTGTACAATACGACAAAATATAACTGTGAGTTTGAATACAATTATTGTCTACTAGAGATTATACAAACTCAAAAAAAGTCCTCATTACAATTATTAATACACTATTTCACATAATAGTGAGGACTACTAATGCTATCCTCTAGACCGTCACTCCATTCCCCGACTAGTCCCTGCTATGTTCTCATTTCCGGAAGAGAACAGTGAAAGAAAGGGTGAGCTCAACTAGCCCAGTAAGAAATATTATGACTAAGATAATGCAAAATAAATTATCGTTAGCCTTCAACAGTATTAAACTGATAAAATATAACAACATCAAGTTTAACAGCAGCGGATCAAGCAATCCATTAAAAGGGTCGAGTAGAGAATATAATCTACTATCTTTTATGATTTAAAAAGTTTTTCATCACTTTTATCGCTGAGACTCAGCTCAATAAATAATCCACATCATTAAATCATCCCTGCACTACAAGCCAAGGATATTCTTTAGTATCACGACCACGAATTATCCATGCACTACGAGCCAAAGATAATCGTGTTTTCATCAACGGTCCTGATCATGCCATAAAACAATTCATCTTTGCTCCTTTGGCCGAAGAGAATCCATAGCCATAATCATACCAAAAATGTCCATCAATGCACTACGGGCCAATGAGGACTTTTAATTTTCACATCATTTGTAACATTACGGTCATGATTATACTGAATAATCCCTGGTCATAATCATACCAAGTCCATCTATGCACTACAGGCCACATATGACTTTGCACAAAATATAAGCATGAGGATGATAACAATGATATAAGAATTCAATAAAACAAGTTCAAGAATTAATTTATCCAAGAACTGATAACGTTCAAATTGTTAACATGATATTGCTTTGTAGAGTAAAATTCAAGAATGATCAGAAGAATATTTCCATGAAAAGATACTAGAAGAAGCGCAAATATCAAGAATATTCTACTAATTTCATGGAGTATAGAAGTCAAAACTTTAACCAACTGAGTATAATAAAGAATGGAATAACAAAAGAAATCACCATGCATGCGGTACTTCGCATCGACAGGTTATTCCAATAGAATAATAATAACGGAACCAGGTCAGGCCAAATTTGCACCTACAGGATGTTCCAACAGAATAATAAAGACGGAACCAGGTCCGGTGTAAAACACACAGACAGGATGTTCCAACGGAATAATAATAAAGACGGAACCAGGTCCGGTGTAAAACACACAGACAGGATGTTCTAACAGAATAATAGAAGAATGTCACCAAGTATAGGGTAGCCCGCGTATACAGGTTATTCCAACAGAACAATAAAGAAATGGAATAACAGAAGTTCTATTCTTGAATACAAAAGAATAATTTCCCTTACCGTAACAGAAACTGGATATAGGAAAAGAAAAGTTAAGTAGCAAAAAGCTTTTCTTCTATCTCTCTATAGTTTCTCTCTCTAGAGTTCAGTGAATTCGTAAGAAAATAATGAAGGAATGAGCTTCTATTTATAGGAAAATGGAATGCATAGTAACTAATCCATGAACGGTCCAGATTGATTTACTTTAATCTGACGGTCCATATTTAAAGAAAAATCTTTTAAATAAAATATAATATATTCTATTTATATAAAAAGATTTTTACTATGCAAACACTATGCAAAACACTATGCAACACTATGCATAATAAAATATAATATATTCTATTTATAGAATAACTTTAATAAAGTATTCTGTTTTATATAAAAAGATGTTTCTTTTTTATTACGTTAATAATACGAATAAAATAAAACGTCATCATCGCTATAATAATTCATATTATTAATCGACAATAATTGAATCAAATTGAGCGACTTCTCACATAAATATTAATAATCAATACCGTGTGCTACTATGCAACAACGTGTATTACTGTACTTTTACTACCCAGTAGTTCAACAGTATCAACGGTAAAACTTCCGCCGTTATTTTCAATAAAATATTTTCGTCGTTTTCTCAATCCGACAATAATTCCGTTGTGGGGTCCACCAATAATTGTACCGTCGTATGAATATTTTTCGACACAAAGATTATTTCCTGACAAATCGAATATAATATAACAACTTGCATACTTTGCAAAATTTATAAATACTACCCACAACTATAATATTATCTCAAATTCACACCATAATATTAAAAAATTATTTCGAGAAAATTAATTCTTTATTCATAAAATCTGGGGTTTCACATTAAACCCTAAACCCTAAGGGTTAATATGAAAGACCCATATCCGGGTCCCAAATCACCGCGAATCTGGTACAATGATTCTATTTCTATAATTCTTGCGGAAGATATAAACATAAATTGTTTATACAATACACTTTACACACTATCACCAACATCGAGAACCTTAACATATAACACAATTCATAACCTAATCGACATACAATGGCATTATCATACTATACTATTACAATTAAGCTGCACATATAATTCCAAGCTGAACTTGGCGTTGACTTTTCCTTGTATCCGACGTATTCGCCTTAATCTGCAATGGTAATCATGATATAACAAGGGTGATCAACAGGTTTTCCCAGCAAGTTTAAGTTCAATAAATTAAGGATATATCATGATTGAAAGAATTGAACAAAAGCTGGCTACAGTTCTACAATATAGTTGTGAACTAGTATGAACAAATTTTTATAGATGAACGAACATTGAACGTGAACATATCAATTATATCTGGACCGAATGGTAATGACGGTGATCAGCTTTTCATACCTGATGAATACATGCAATATGCATTGAGTACGATTCAACAATTCATAGACATGGAAATCAGTAATGATTAACCACAAGTATATTTGAATAAACAACTCAAAGTTGATTTAAGGAAAACTTGCATGTTCCAATGTTTACCGTTACGCATTCTATTTAGCGGAGATAACACATAACCCTATGAGTCTATAGAACACACAAAACCTAACCTCAAGTCAAACTTTTACAGTCTAAGTTGAGTTCCGTACAATTCTGACATCCCGATTGCCTAATCGGACAAATATCGAGTTTAAGTTCAATTAAACTCTGCCTAAACACTTAATAATTATCTTAGATAATTATATTATCGGTCAAAATAATTTTCCAAGTCTCATAATAATTTTTACATAATGATTATAATTTATCATGATTTTCAATCATTAATATCATATTTATATGATTTAAATACTTTGATCTCATATATTATAAGTTTTTCTTTAACATATAAAAGTCAAATACCAATCCAGCAACCCAGATTTGCAGTCCAGCAACCTGGATTCCAAATCAAGTATCTAGATGGCCAATCCAGCAAACCAAACAGCAATCCAGCAAACTGGATTCCAAATCCAGCATCTAGATTGTAATTCAGCAAGCTGGATTCAACATATTTTCAATTCAGTAAACTGATTTTCAATCCAGCAAGCTGGATTCATCATATTTTTTCAATACAGCAAACTGGATGCATAAATTATTCAATCCAGCAAGCTGGATTCTATATCCTTTTCACGAAAATACCAAATCAATTTAATATTTTTATATTCTTTGTCCAAACACATACATATATTTCATACACAAAAAATATTATTCCATAATTTTTCAACTCCCTTTAGTATTTTTCAAAAATTAATTTTAGTGTATAGCTTAAGGAATTAGCCCCATCATACTTAACTCCAGAAATTCCTATCTCTTGACATAATCTTATACGTGTTAGCATGAGCCTACAGTTTAAATTTCCTGGCCATCGGAGTTATAGAACTCCGAGTATAGCGATTTTTGTTCGAAAAACCCAAATATTGAAATGGTCATAACTTGCTCATTTTAAGTTGGAATGAGCTCATTTTTGGACAGGAGGTACTTAATACCATATATTTTCATGTCCAAAAATGCCAGAATTTATTTCATAAATTAAGTAGCCGAAACATCCCCTACAAATTTCTTGGCAGTAGCTTTTTGCAATTTTTTACTTTTTCGTGCTTTGTTAAAAATAGTCCATACTGAAATCTACAACTACTTTTTTAGTGATTCCACTTGGAGATGTTAGAAAACTTATCATATTATCCTTCCAAATTTTCCAGAATTTTTGAATGTCAGAAAAAGGACGAAATTACCCCTACCCTTGACTGTCCAAAACTGTCTATTTTTCCTTAAAAGACACGAAATTGTTTTGGAGTCTTTTACAGAAACGCTTGTATTACAAGATCCACAACTCCGATTGAGGCCCAATCAGACTCGTTGGATCCGTATCTTCTTGAACTACAGTTTTTAGTTATCAAACACCAAATTCCAATCTATCTATGTCCCGGAAATCAGGCCATAAGTGACTGGTCAGGAAGGTTTTCGTCAACAGTTGGTTCATTTTCCAGATTTGGGGTTCTCAACGGAAACACTTATAAAACGAAATCTACAAATCGGATTTAGGTCCAATAGGTATCGTTGGAGTCGTACTTTCCCAAAATACAGTTTTCATATATCAAACATCAATTTTGGTTTTGTTTTGGTCCCGGAAAAATGGACAGAAGTGACTGATCAGTAGCTTGTGTTCAACAGTTAGGGTAGTTTGGGATTTAATACATAACTTGTTCATTTCTTAACATATTTGAGTGATTCCAAAGGGGTTTTGCCCTTAACTCATGCATCTAGCATGCTAACATGTTTTAAACCATTTACCACATGAACCCAAAGAATCTAACATAAAAATATATATAGCATACAAAGGAAAGCTTTTTCTTAAACCTTTTGGTACAAAACTTGATTTTCTCACTTTGGATCTAACTTTTGATTTCAAAAATACTTTGATACACATATAAAATGACAATACCCATCTAAATCATGGGTTTTTAAAGATCCAAAACAAAATTTTCTTGGTTCATAAAGATCTAACAAAAGAGAGCACAAAATATGAAAATTTTCATTTTCTTACCTTTTTCTTCTTGCAAACCTTCTTGATCCTTCAAAGTAGCTTATGAGTTTAAGTTGTATGAAGATCCAAGACCCCAACTAGACTCTCTATGGCTGCAGATTTCGGCAACCCCCTTTCTCTCTCTATTATTTTGTTTTTCTTTTCTTAGCAACTTGGAAAGTGAGAGAGAAAATGAAAGAGAGAGAAGTGAAGAATTGGATTTTTTGTTTAGTGTAATAATCCAAGGAATGTATTTTGAACATGAGTCGTTCTCGCCTGATGTTGTATGAATTGCATAAAGCCTTTGAACATCCCATCATTCATCATTTGGTCAGCGTTGTTGTTTTCTTGAGGATTATTGACATCTTGATGCATATTATCCTAAGTATTGATCGTTGGTGACTCAACGGTCTCATGTGCTTCATTGCTTATCTCAACATTTTCTGATGCCATTTTCAAATACTGCCACAAAACAATGGTTAATTGACATGTCACATATTATCCATATACTCTGACTGACCAATTAAATACCAAATAAACTTAGGTAGGTCATACTTGCGAAAGAATTCCCCGTCTCTCCCCTCCTAGTTCTTATCTCACATCTCACCTAGGGATCATATCCCTAAGCTTTGAACCCAACTGTGATGCCCCCAAAATAGGTATACATCACCCATCTTGAGTCGCCAAATACATGGTACAAAATTTAAATACAAACTTCTTTTATACAGTACGACAAAACGTAGCTGAGAGTTTCAAAACGGATAATGTCTCGTAGAGAGTATCCAAACTTAAATAAAGTCCTCATTACAATTATTATCACATTATTTCACTGAATAGTGGGGACTTCTAATGCAAACATCTGGACCGTCACTCCGTTCCCCGACTAGTCTCAGCTACGTTCTCATTTCCTGAAGAGAACAATGAAAGTAAAACGGTGAGCTCAACTAGCCCAGTAAGAAATATTATGACTAAGATAATGTGTTGAGAGAGTGCTTATTTTGATTTGATGTTTAATTATAAATGCTCATGATTATTTGTAAAGTCATTTAAGGAATATTTGTATAAGGACTTAGTGATAGATCAAATTTGTTAGGTTGATCTAAGCTCTTAATGTATATCATTCTGTAAATGAATGTATAGAAAAGAAGATCAAACTTGTTAGGTTGATCTTGAGATGTTATAGATAGGCTTCGAAGAGATCGTAGTGTATCAAGCTGATCAAGATTACAGAAGCCAAGGTAGAATGTAGAGCTTCGAGAATCGTAGTGTGCCTGCCTTAAGGGCCTCTTCAGAAATCGTAGAGTGGTCCCAACGTTTGTCGAGCCAACTCAGAGATCGTGGTGTGCTCTCGGAAACATAGAGCTTGCAAAGCAAGTAAGTGAAGATCGTAGTGTGAAAGTCTTCAAAAGAAATCGTAGTACTCTTGTTTGATAGAACCTGACCAAGCACCAAGGTAACAAGACACAACGATCTGGATCGTAGAGTATCATCTGTCGTGTGTCAGAAGCATCGAGCCCTACCTTTTTGTTTGAAGATATATCTCCAACAAATATGGAATGGGTTTCAAACGTTGAAGTACTCACCAGTTCCAACGGTACAAAAGATATCCTCAGTATGCAACAAAGAAGCGTATTGAAGAAGCTAAGGAAAGTACCATTGGTAAGAGGAAAAAACTTTTTCAGGTGTTAGGTGAGAAAGCAGTCTAATGTGTCAGTGGGCCAGAATGCAATTCAGAAGATGTGCAGAAAAGTCTCCATCAAAGTATAGAAATGTCAAATGCATTTAATGCTTCAACGGATGAATCAAACGGATAGATTTCAAGATCACATATATGCAAAACATATGCAGATGAGAGAAGCAAACAAGCATTGAACAAAACGTAGAAGAACTCTCAACGCTCAACTCTACGATCTGAGAAAAAGAAAATCTTGCTCAGCTACTCAGTTCTTTCGAATAAGTGTTTAACAGCAACTGAGTAGCAACCATCAAGAACTCAACAACTACCAATCAACTGAAGTAAGAGTTCCAAGTTAGAAGGACTTGAAGAGTTCTAAGTGAACTGTGAAGAGCCAAGTCTGCTGGACTTGAAGAGTTCAAGAGTGAGCTAAGAAGTTCCTAGACTGCTGGTCTAGAAGGAATCTGAGTGATTCAGAAAAGTGTAAATGACATCCTTAGTGAATTTCCTACTCGAGGAGTAGAAGAGTGGACTAGGAACTTTAAGTGCTCTGAACCACTTAAAACGACTGTGTCTATTACATTCTTACTATAACTGTCATATATGTCATAACTGCTATAACTGTCTCACTCTCATAAACTCTTTATCTTAAGGGAGATTAAAACAAATATTAATTTCGCTAAGTTTTAATCACTATCAACTAACAAGTTAAAACGAAAATATTTTTAAATATCTATTCAACCCCCCCTCTTCTAGATAACTATTGTGCCTCCGGGAACTAACAGTTGGTATCAGAACAGGTTCTATTATACAGCCTACAAAGCTTAAGTAGATCCAATGGCACACTTACCAAGCAAATCAAGGACTGGAGGAGGTAGCAAGCCACCAATGTGCAACTAAAGATAAATTTGCAAACTGGAAAGTTAGGATGCAAGCATACATGGACTCAATAGATAAAAATCTATTTGACACTGTTCAGAATGGGCCCTATGTTCCAACAAAGCTTGCACCAACTACAGACGATCCAAACATAATACAAATCAAAGTCAAAGAGGAATGGACAGACAACGAGAAGAGGGTTGTCCAACTCAACAAGAAGGCTAAGAACATTTTTTTCAATCATTAGAAGATGATCTATTTGAAAATGTGGTCAACAGCAAAACAACTAAGGAGGTTTGGGAAGCACTACTCATCATGCATGAAGGAACGGAAGAAGTAAGAAAAAACAAAAAAATCTCTCCTAACACAACAATATGAAATATTCGCACACATTCAAGGAGAGAACGTCACTGCCACCTACGAGAGATTCAACGTTCTACTTAACTCTCTACGAGCATATGGAAAGATTTATCCAAACAAAGATCTAATCATAAAGTTCATGAGTGCCTTACCAAGCAGATGGGATGCCAAAATAACTGCTATCAGAGAGTCAAAGAATCTCCATGAGATGACTGTCCAACAATTATATGGAAACCTTCTGATGTACGAATTGGAGCTGACTCAACGAGCAGAAACTATATCAGAAGGAACAAAGAAGGATAAGGGTGTTGCTCTCAAAGCAACAGAAAGTACCTCAAAGGTTAACACTGAAATTGACTCTGACTATGATGAAGACGATGATGAGGACTTTGTAATGTTGGTAAAAAGACTAAGAAGGTTCATGCGTCAAGGCAAAACCAGCAAGCCAAAGAAGGTCAGCAACTACAGCAGCCAGTAGTAAATGAATGATCTATGCTACAACTGCAAGAAGCCTGGTCCATTTCATTGCCAACTGCAACAAACCTCTCAGAGAAGAACTAAAGAAGAAGTCACATACAAAGAAGGAATATAAAGGCAACAAAAGGCCTTAGAAGAGAGATAAAGGCCTTATAGCTGGAAGATCGTGGACTGATTCAGTCAATGACTCAACTCCCGAATCTGGAGATGATGAAGATCCTCAAATGGCTAATATGTGCCTAATGGCCAAACATGCAAAGGAAAAACTGAACTCCAACATACATGAAGTAAGTATAGATGAGGAAAAGAGCTCCACGATCACGACCTAGTATCTGGACAGTGGATGCTCAAGGCACATAAGTGGGAACAAAGCCCTTTTATCTAACTACATAGAAAAAGAAGGTCCCTCAGTCATCTTTGGAGACAATGGCTCCGGTAAGACAAGAGGATATGGCTCAGCTTGAAATGGAGCAGTGTCCTTCAGTAGAGTAGCTTATGTGGAAGGACTACAACACAATCTTCTAAGCATTAGACAACTCTGCAACAAGGGTCATCAAGTAACATTCCTCAACGATCAGTGTCAAGTCAGAGATTTGAAGACATCTGCCATAAAGCTAACCGGAACAAGAGAAGAAAATGTCTATACAGTGACTCTTGGACAGCTAAGCTCAGATGAAACAATATGCTTTCTGGCTAAAGCATCTGAAGAAATGAGTTGGCTATGGCATAAACGATTGTCTCATTTAAACTTCAAAAACATGTCCAAGCTAGCCTCAAAAGATCTTGTTACAGGCCTACCCAAGTTCAACTTCGTGAAAGAAAGGTCATGCAATGCCTGTCAGCTTGAAAAGCAAACCAGAAGCTCATTCAAGAGCAAAACTGCCAACTCAATCGACAAGCCTCTGCAACTACTCCACATGGATCTATTCAGGCCAATTCTAACAACAAGTCTTGGAAGGAAGAGATACTCACTGGTCATAGTCGACGACTACACCAGGTTCACATGGGTGTTCTTTCTAACCTCTAAGGATGAAACTAGCTCCCAACTGATCAAGATGTTTAGGCTGGTGATGAACGAAAAAGGGGAGAAAATCAAGGCTATAAGGAGTGATCATGGCAGAGAATCCGACTTCTCAGAAATGGACCAGTTCTGCATAAACAATGGCATCAGTCATAACTTCTCAGCTCCACGAACTCCTTAACAAAATGGAGTAGCTGAAAGAAAGAACAGAACTTTGATAGAGATTGGAAGAACGTTACTAGCAGCAGCCCATCTACCTGAATACTTCTGGGCAAAAGCCGTCAACACTGCATGTTACACGCAGAATAGATCACTGATACACTCTACGATCAAGAAGACACCCTACTAACTGTGGAAATGAAGAAAGCCAAATGTCAGCTACTTTTATGTATTTGGTTGTGCATGATACATTCTCAATAATGGAAAGCAGTACTTGACAAAATTTCAACCCAAGTCAGACAAAGGAATCTTTCTTGGATATGCCACAGACAGCAAGGCCTACAGAGTGTTCAACAAAAAGACACTGAGTGTTGAAGTCTCGATTCACATCATCTTTGATGAAACAGACTTGGACAAAATAGTTCCTCAAGACACTACGACAGATAGCTCAGACACTACGAATGAGGTCGTCGAGCTCAACACTACGATCATAGTGCCAGATAGTGAAATCGTTGAGCAAAGAAATGAGATCGTAAAGAGGCCTATGCCACAATGAACCTCCACACCAAGAAGAAGAAATAGACAGATGTTCCAACAGGAAACCGATGGGAAAGAGATCAAACTCAAGATCTAATCATTGGAGATCCGAGTGCAAGAGTCAAAACAAGAGCTGCCACCCAGAATGAATGTTTTTATCTAAGCTTCCTATCACAAATGGAACCTAAGAAGGTAGAGGATGCTATGGAAGACTCCAGCTGGATAGAATCCATGCAGGAAGAACTCAACCAATTTGAAAGAAGCAAAGTATGAAGATTGGTACCAAGACCAAAGAGTCATCCTGTCATTGGAACCAAGTGGGTCTTCAGAAACAAGATGGATGAAGATGGAGTAATAACCAGGAACAAGGAAAGACTAGTGGCCAAGGTGTGACAACCCCAAAATAGGTCCATTCTATCCAACCCATTCTGAGTCGCCACATACATGGTACAGAAAACAACTACAACTTTATTACAACAATTATCGTGCAAAATTCAACAACACATATGCTGTGAGTTTGGATACAAATATATACCAACTATGAATCGTGTCCCAACCGTAATGTGACAAATGTCCCATCAGTGGACAACACCTCACAGTGATACCTACATAAAGGTATAGTCAAAAACTATTTTAGAAATTAGAATATTTGGAAAGTGCTCAAGGAAACCTTCATACATGGGAGGCCATGCGTCTACGTTATAATAGATATCATATGGCCACAGAATTATCCTTGGTTGACCCAATAGACCCCAAAGAAAAATAAGAAGATTACTATCATATTCTTTCCAATGGTGAGTCTTCTCTTGACATATCATTATATCCATTGTCTCTAATCGTGAATTATACTTCAAACAAACAGCAAGATTATATAGATAGTGCGCGTAGATATACTTAGTAAGCGAATGTGCACAACCCTGTCTTATGATGACACGATGTTGTATGTCTTTAGACATCTTGTATGATAGTGGCAAAACACCCTTCCAACGTTGGGTTCACCTCACCCTATTTGATTCATCAAATATAACTACTAAATGATGACCACCGTTCTATTCCCCTGTTACCCCCACTCGACCCAGCTACACTCTTATTACCTGAAAGGAATTGTGAAGCAAAAGGGTGAGCACAACTAGCTCAGTAAAGAATATCATGAGTAAAGATAATTAAATTATCAACATCCATCATCAATAATAAATCAGAGATTTAGAACATATGGTAGATGATAAAACTTTTCAACCATAGTTGCAGCGGAACGAGCAATCCATTAGAAGAGTCAAATAGACCATAAAGTCTACTATCTTCTCCACATTAAAAGTACACCAACAATGTTTTATCCCTGTAACATCACTCAACAGTTCCTTTCCACAATTATATGAATAACTCATAATCATAATTGTGATTCTAAATTCCTCTTCGCACCCAGGACGAAGATAATTTTCATCACCTGTCTTTACCTGAAACATCAAAGATCATGGTTATACCAAATCACAGTTCCTGTTTATAATCATACTAATAAATTCATCTTTGCACTACGGGCCAAAGATATTCATTAACAGTTAATCTTTGCACTACGGGCCAAAGATATTCATTAACAGTTCATCTTTGCACTACGGGCCAAAGATATTCAAAAACAGATCATCTTTGCACTACAGGCCAAAGATATTCATCAACAGTTCATCTTTGCAATACATGCCAAAGATATTCATCAATAGTTAATATATAATCATTTCAAAATCTATATAAACCATAATTATAAACTTGTTGATCAATTCACCTTTGCACTTAAGCTAAAAATATTCAATTATAAATTCAATGGTCATGATCATATCAGTCAACGATTCAATTTTGTACTACTGGCCAAAGAGAACCCATAGTCATGATCATACCAATAATCTACCCATCTTTACACTCAAGTCAAAGAGAAATTTCATCACCATGATTATAAAAATGTTATATATGATCAAAACACAGATTTAATTTCAAGAGTAAGATTCATAAATCAACGATAATTTGGTCAGAAAAAGAAACCAATTTTGTCATGAATAGTAACTCGTGAATAGTAACCCATGAATAGTAATTTCATAAATAGTAACTCGTGAATAGTAACTCATGAATAGTAACTCGTGAATAGTACTCCGTATTCGTACATAGTACCGTACACGTAAATAATATCATATACGTAAATAGTGTCATATACATGAATAGTGTCGTACACGTGAATAGTGCCGTATACGTGAATAGTAACCCTGACTCAAAAAGGTAGAAATTCCACAATAAGATCCATACCAATATGTCAGTATAATGATATTGAAAGAATAACATCATTATGAAGAATATAACATCCCTTAATATCCCTTACTATCCCTTACCTCAAAAGAGCAGCACTTCTGACTGGATATCGGATGTGACGCTGAAGGAAACTTGCACTGATGAATAGCAACTCACCAAGTATCTAAATACTCACAAAATACACTCGATGATCTAGAGAGAAAACTTATGAATTATGGTGTGATTTTTAATTCTAACTTAGCCCTTTATTTATAGGAAAATATTAGCACGCCGAAGTAAACTTGACCTGCTACCTGATGGCTTTACCTGCTACTATTCTACCCACCAAAAATCAGCCATCTTCCCCAACAACCAAAAGTGGGGCCCACCCATTTCTAGAATTTTCCACCAAAATCATTTATAAGCCTAATTCCTGAATCAGTCACCTCTTAAAATTCATAACAAATCATTCGTTCATTTTTAACGGTTCAAAATTTGTGAACATATACTCAACTTATATATGTATAACATATTCAAAAATCACAACGATCCAACGGTCAGATTAAAAATTATAACTCACACAATAAAGCTATAAGAACACTGATTTGATCTTTTAATACCTCCAGTCCGATAAAATACTGATAAAATACCTCAACATTAATTCCTTCATTTATAACCACATAAATAAATCCATCATTTATATCCACATCAAATAAATATTTCATTATCATATAAATCAATAATTAATTATTCACAAATAATATTACAGAATCACAATAATGACAACCAGGCAGTTCCCAGGAAAGAGGGGGTTTTCCGATAAAGATTTCTCCTTACTGGCGCGCAAGTAGGTGACCAAACCTCTCCTTGATAAAACTTTCTAGACATTGCCAATAATGCTATCTAATAATATTATTCAAATAATATGAATTATTGATTTCATAATGGAGATGTTGTGCAGTGACAATTATTAAAACAACAATAATATAAAATATCAACGCAACAATTATTGAATCAATAAAAATAAAATATTGAATAGTAATTACTGTAACAATTATTGAGTAGTGTCTTCTCACGTAAGAATCAATAATTGAAAAAAATAGTGTGCAATACCGTGTGCTACTGTGCAACTACGCGTATTACTGTATTTTAACCACCAGGTATTCCAATAGTGTTAACAGTAACAACTACGCCATTATTTATAAAAACTCAAATTTGTCGTTTTCTTCATCTGACAATTATTCTATTATGGGGCCCACAAATGGCTGCGTCGTCGTATGAATATTCCCCGACAGAAAGAATATTCCACGACTAAACGAATATTCCCCGACAACAATGAATATTTTATAACCACTTGCTTATTTTGAAAAAATTCATATATCACTCTTAACTTTAATCTTTTATCAATTTAACCATTTACTAAATAGGAAAATTGAATACTTTTATTTCATAAAATTCAGGGTCTTACACAAGGGCTACTCTCATGAAGAAGGCATTGACTACGATGAGACATTTGTACCTATTTCCAGACTAGAAGCCATCAGAATCTTCCTTGCCTTTGTTACTCACATGAAATTCAAGGTCTTTCAGATGGATGTCAAAAGTGCATTCCTGAATGGTGAACTTCAAGAAGAAGTCTATATAGAGCAACCTCTAGGTTTCATCAATCCATCTCATTTTAATTATGTTTATAGATTAGACAAAGCCTTATACAGTCTTAAACAAGCACCAAGAGCATGGTATGAAACTCTAACTAATTTTCTTATTGAAAATGGATTCACTATAGGTAGAGTAGATACCACATTATTCCTTAGAAAGCATAAAGATAAAGTCTTATTGGTTCAAATATATGTTGATGATATTATTTTTGGTTCTACTGATGAAAAGCTATGTAAGAGATTCTCCAAGCTTATGCAGAGCAAGTTTGAAATGAGCATGATGGGTGAGCTGAACTTCTTTCTTGGACTGCAAGTAAAGCAGACTGATGAAGGATTATTCATAAACCAAGCCAAGTACATCAAAGATTTACTTAAGAAGTATGGCATGAAATCAGCCTCTCCCATGAAAACCCCAATTGCTCCTGCAACCAAGGTTGACAAAGATGAAAAAGGTAAAAGTATTGATATAACTCAATACAGAGGTATGATAAGCTCTCTTCTATACCTAACTGCCAGTAGACCAGATATAATGTTTGCAACATGCATATGTGCTAGATTTCAGACTAATCCTAAAGAATCACATTTAACTGCTGTAAAGAGGATTTTCAGGTATCTCAAGGGTACACCTCACTTGGGGCTTTGGTACCCCCAAGGAGTCCTCTTTTGAACTAACAGGATACACAGATGCTGATTTTGCAGGCTGCAAAATAGATAGAAAGAGTACCAGTGGCACCTATCAATTGCTAGGAAACAGACTTGTGTCCTGGTTTAGCAAGAAGCAAAACTCAGTATCTACTTCAACTGCAGAAGCTGAATACATTGCTGCTGACAGCTGCTGTGCTCAGATCCTATGGATGAAAAATCAGCTAGCTAATTATGGGTTTGATTTCAAATCCATTCCCATTTACTGTGATAACACAAGTGCCATAGCAATAACTCACAATCCTGTCATGCATTCTAGGACTAAGCATATAGAAATAAGGTATCACTTCATTAAGGATCATGTGCAAAATGGAACTATATCTTTACAATATATCCCTACTGAAAATTAATTTACTGATGTCTTTACAAAACCTTTAGATGAATCCAGGTTTAACAAGTTAATAAGTGAGCTAGGAATGCTTAATTTACAACCGTGAAATATATGCTCTAGTATGTGCTAACCATACAGATACAAAGGCTATGGTTGAAATCGTAAACATGATCAAGGGAAGTCCATGATCGTAGAGCTGAAGTGACATGAAAGACAACGATCGTAGCATAGACTCAACAATAGTAGTGCAGACTCAACGACAGCAGAACCCCATCAACAAAACAAGAGGAGCATCCTGTGATGATATGTTTAAAAACAAAGTAATCTCTCTGATAAACGCCTCATGAACAAACCTAACCCTTGACTCACTCCAAGAGGTTGGCCCTTCCGAGCTACCTTAAAAGAATGCTAAGTTAAAAACTCATCACAAGGATCCGGGCAGACTCGACAATCGTAGTTCAGACTCTACGAATATTGGACAAACTCGACGATCGTACCTCAGACATGACGATTGTTAGACAGACTCGACGATCGTAGTTCAGACTCGACGAATGTTGGATAGACTCGACAATCATAGCTCAGACACGACGATTGCTGGATAGACTCAACGATCATAGTTCAGACTCGACAAATGCAAAGTAGACTCAACGATCACAAAGGCTACCTCAACGATCGTAGTCCTCCCTAAGGACACATTAGCTCTGAAGGAGCTAAGGGGAAATCAGTACAACCCTCCTCAGTCAAATTCATAGAGCCAAGCAGAATTTGACACCTGCCCCACTAAACAAAAATAGAGAGAAGGAAACTACAAGTATAGTTCAAAAATGCCTTTTTGAAATCGAAAGTTCAAAAGGCCCATCTCTCTTCTCTCTCTCTACAAGCAGAAACCCTAACCCCAACGAAAGATCAAACAACAATACTCCCTTCAACGATAGAAATGGCAGCCTCCAACATCGTCTCTAGCTACAGACTATGCTTCGATGAGTTCAAAACCGCTGAACCCAAATTTCACAAGATTCTGACATTGTTGAAGAATGTTGGTCTCGAAGACGCTCTGGGTACGAGCACATGGATCTACCCAAAGTTAATAAAGGAGTTTTACAAAAATGGAGTATACGAAAAATGAAGTCCTCGCGACAAGAGTCAAGGACGTGGAAATCAAGCTAAAGGCTAAGAAAATCAACCTAGCCCTAGGTTTCAAATCCGAAGGTTTTTGGTTTTTAGATGGCATCGATTTCCATGTAGGGATTAAGAAGATGCATCACAAGAAATCCCCCACTGTCAAAGGATATAAGAAGAAGGAGTTTCCTCAGAGGTACAAATTTCTGGCTGACATTATTGGGAATTGTATATGTTGCAAAAGCACTGGTGTCAGGAATAAGCATGTGAATTATATTCCTATTTACATATTATTTGGTTATGATATATATATATATATATATATATATATATATATATATATATATGAATAATATGCAAGTATGCTTGCATTAAGAAAAGTTGTAAAGTCCTTCGATAGATAATAGAAACAAGTGTACAAGGACTTAGAATGAATTGATCAAGTATGTTAGGATTATCTTACATAAGCAAAACAGCTTTATAAAGTCCTTAAAAAGAAATGATGTATGAGGACTATAAATATAGAAAGATAAAGCATGTTAGGTTGATCTTATGATGTAATAGATAGGCTTGTCTGATCGTCGAGCACTGCACCAGCAATCGTAGTCTGCCATGAGAGTCAAGGATAACTCGAGAGCTATCGAGGCAGAATTGTAGTCTGCAAGATAGTAGATCTCGGAGTTCGTAGACTGCCAGGAGAAACGATGAAGGATTGTGGTATACTGAGAAGAGCTTCCTCAGGATCGTAGTGTGCTAAAGAAGTCATATTTAGAATCGTAGAGACAGCCTGCCTACGAGCCGACCGAACATCTTCCGAAGCCAAGTCAGAAAGTTAGACTACACTCGGAGTCGTAGAGTCTACCGATGCCGAAGCCATGTCAAGGATCGTAAACAACACTCTAAGTTTGTAGAGTCTATTGATTACATGCAGAGTTCGTAGTCGAGCAAGATCAGATAAAAACAGCAAGCGTAAGGCAGAAACTGTAGAGTGTCAAGATCTGATCTCAGGATCGTAGTGTCTGCACAGCCGAAGCTGAATTGTAGAGTGCAGAACAACGACCTCAACAGAAGTGCTCACAATGAATAGGCAAAATTGTAGAGCAAGTACAATTCTCAACTAATGAACACTCCCAGAATATCCAAAGGAACAAAGCCTCTGGTTGGCACTGCAAAGATACATCCTACCTGAAGGGAACCAGAGAGCACTCAACGAATGGCATGCAAGCTAACAGAAGATCTAAGCACCAACCCAATCAGTATCAAGATTGAGTTGTAAAGCCATTCGAGATGAAGTCTTCCACAAGATTATCATAAGAAGACTTCAGTAACTGACTAAGGAAAGTCAGCAAGTGCAGTAGCTGTCAAGTGAACAGAAGACAATGATCTTGGAAGCAACTGAGATCGTAGTGTTTGCCAAACAAAGAAAGAACTGATGGAAAGTGAACCGGGATACTGGTTAGTCTCTGAAGAACAAGGCTAAAGTGATTAAGCATAGGGTCAATCAATTGATGATAAGTGAACGGGAGATCACAAGAAAAAATTGAGCTGGACTCGCCAAAAATCTGAAGTGTCTTGCTATTCAGAGGGGACCAGAGCAAGGAGTTAGGTCATTAGTCTCTTAGAACAGTCGAAGCAAACAGAAGTGTTGAAGCACTGCACAATAGAAGGAAGATGTGTTCTACATTGAAGATCCAATCTACACTCCTCAAGATCGTAGTGTTAACTCTACCAGTCAATGAGCAACACTCAACAAGACACTACAATCAGGTCCTCAAAGACATACATCAGAATCCTAGAGTTCGAACACCCGAAGATTGAAGCATTGGCAACGATTCAAACTGAAGGACGGTATTCGGACAAAAGCTTATTGAGAGCATCGATGCAAAAGGACAAACTTTGATCGAGAAATTAGAAGGAGGAAATAAAGTCTTCAACCTGCCCAAGACATTAAAGTGACATCTCTGACGGGTAGGTGAAACAGTAGACCGCAATGTCAGATAAAGTATGACATGTCACATCAACAGTCTACCTCTGTCTACTCGAGATCTGTGAAGATATTTGAATAGCCTTCAACGGCTACTTTCCAACAAAAGGATTGGGAAGGAGTATAAAACAGGAAGAGCTTCAAAGATCGAGGGTTACTGGAGTTGTCGAGTTTTGGAGTAAAAGGTGGACTGTTCTAAACCAAGTGAAAAAGTGAGTCCGAAGGCTCACTCTACGATTCACCAAGAACACTCAGATACATGCAAAGGAAGAAGTAGAAGTGAGAGTTTTGCTATGTAGAAGTGAGAGTTATACTATAAGAAGAGTGTTCTGAACTGCCGAGAGAAAGAAGAGTATCATGTCATCTTGGTGTCCATCATCAGAAGACTCTAAGTCCAATAGAGAAGAGCTCACAGTCATCTTAGGAAGTCCACCATGAGAAGATATCGAGTACCAAGAAAGGAGATCACAAACGTCATCATGGTGGCAAGCATGAGAAAGTTTATAAGTACCAAGCAGAAGAACTTACAGTCATCTTGGAAACCTATCATGTGCAGCCATCATGTATCAAGAGAAAGATCTTCAAGGCAGTTCATCAAGGGATCATCCAAAGTGGTTGAGTAACTGAAGAAGTTGAACATCATGCATCACTCAACTGCACCTCAAGGATGATCATGCCAAGCTACTAAGTATAGAAGATGTTCATAGAATGAAGACATCTTAGCAGCTCAACACCAACTCCAACAAACCAATAAACAAACAACGAAAGATAGGGCCTGAGGGGTCCTTGTCCGAAGGGACTAAATGAATCCAGGGCCAGAAGGGTCCTTGTCCGGAGGGATTAAATGAAGTTCCAAGCCTGCTGGGATTGAAAAGTTCCTAGGGAACTAGAGGAGTCCCAAGGCTGCTAGCCTTGAAGAGTTCTTAGTGAACTGAAGTCCCAAGGCTGCTGGCCTTGAAGGAATCTTAGTGATTCAAGGTGCTTCCCTTATTTATTGGAAATCCTGCTAGTTGAAAGCAGAAGAGTGGATTAAGAGATTGAGTCTCTGAACCACTTAAAACCCCTTGTGTCTTTTACATTATGTCATTTATATTATGTACTATAACTGCTATGTATGTTTTAACTACTTACAACCAAACTAACTCTACGAACAATGTATGTTTGATTATGAATATATCAATGAATGAGATCTTTTACTTATTCCGTTGTGCTTGAAAAGAGTCTTGTGTTTGTCATATGTTAAATTATGAGCAATACAAAGTAAACCAGAAAAGTATTTGAAATAAAAAGTATCTATTAAACTCCCCCCCCCCTTCTAGATCTATTGTGCTTACTGGGAACTAACAATTGGTATCAGAGCAGGTTCTCTTACTATATTCAAAAGATAATCGCTTTGAGTCTGATCCCAGGCACAAACATTGTTCTAAACTTAGTTTAGTATTAAGTAACTTGTTATATGCAGATGAGCTCACAAATTGGAAATATTGTGTATAGGTTAAATGTGTATATACACCTGAAGCTGCTTAGATTGGTTCATATTCTCGATTATCACATCAAAAAGACCAATCATTGCCTGCAGTCAATCTTGTAGTCTAAAGATCAGACGAGAGAGCTCAAGAGACATCAATGACAAAGAGTCGAGCATCCACCAGCCTGAAAGATGAAGAGGCCACACATGTTAAGAAATGCTTATCAAGAGGAGAAAGAAGATCTTCTCAAACCTATAACTGGCCAACCAGCAGCTGGGTGCAAACTCTGTAAACTAAAGGATGTCAATGATCTTAATGTTGAGATTCTCTTGGTATACATCTTCAAGACCATCACTGATTGATTAAAGGTCAACAAGAGCAACAATCTGTCAAGAGCAAATGTAAAGATATACACATCATTTCCTAAACTCAGTATATCTAAGATAAATGACTGGTAAGAGACTGATAGTAAAAAGGTACGGTTCCTCACTATTACATGTGTTCATCATTAAAGCACCTTCTTATGAACCATAACAGTATTCTGTCAAGAAGTCATAATCTACCTAAAAAGGTGAAGACAGAAAGTACCCTGAGGATGGAAACTCAAATATCTATAAACTTTCTCTCAATCCTAGTTTTAGGTTGAAGATGATATCTTGAAGGAAATCTGAAATGGGTCATAAGAGCATCACAGGTCAAATGAATTCTATATGAAGTAATCTTTGTTGGTGGGTTAGTATGTATGTACAAATCCTTGTTCTAAGTATTTGATAAAACACAGAGTATGATCAGTTCTATAAAAGTATCTTTATGATGTGTAGAAATTGATCACCTCCATGAATCAACTAGATACTCCTAAATCATAGAGTTGATTCTCACTTTGTAAACACTTAAACATTGTGAACATAACCCAGCAAATGATGAAACCATCAAGATAAAGAATGTGTTATTAAATATCAAATCTTACACACACTCACCTTCATGCATATCAAAATGTATTATCTAAAACTAGTTTTATGCATGAATATGATGCTGGTGATAAATGTGATGATTATCCAAATAAGAGGAACAGGGGTTTAGAAAACTAACCTAGCAGGACCCATTTAATTATGGGTACCAAAAATAGAAATATATTTAAACCTGCAGGTACTTGGTCAGTCTGACCACACTAAGGAATGCTGAAGCAGAAGACTTCAGTCAAGAAGACTCAACCAGCAGAAGGCTAAGGACTGTTCAGAGATGACTCTGATAAAGTTCCTATATGTCTAAGCCTATCCTTGAAGACCCTCTGAGCTAACCAGAATGGAGCTCACATGACTGCTAATATATGTGTGGAAGCAGGCCAGTCAACTGAAGGATCCTATGTGCTCAAGAGCAAGCAAAGAATGCTATATGAGAAGAATTCTCAATGAAGCTCACAACAAAGGATTATCGAGCATCAGAGTAGAGGACCTCATCGTGGAAGCAGAACTTCACAAACACAAGACTATCAAAGGAGACTATGATCGTAGTCTGATAAAAGATCGTAGAACGATCAGTCCTAAAAATATCTATGCATACGATACAAGGAGATTTGAGTGATAATGATGATTCCAATCAGAAGGAGATATGCAGGGCTGCCTTCAAATGAGTCTAAAGCAAGGGAATCACATCTATCCGAGAAGACAGTTTCAACCATAGGGAGCAGTGATCTGTTGAGAAACAACATCTCTGAGTTATACTATGAGGAAATATTCCAGCTATAAAGTCCCAAAACTTTGTGGCTGATGAACCAAATAAAGATCCATAGTCAGTAGGAACAGTCTCAAAACGTACTACTGATAACCCTTCAGCCACCCAACTAAAAATCGTGGAGTGCCTACGATCAAACATTTGATCGCAGTATAGAAGCAGGAGGACACCACGGTTACAGCAAATGCAATTGTCCAAAGTTGGTAGAGGACCTCCCCATCAGAAAAGGTCGAATGAGATGTCATTGCAAATTACTTCTATAGCATTTCATCTGGAAAGCGCCTCAGGGACAAACCTGACCCTTAGCTCACTCTAAGAGGTTGGCCCTTCCTGAGCTACATTGTCCCAGAAAAATTGATTGATCAAATTCATCTCAAGGACCAAGTCAGTCAACGATCGTAGAGTCGAAGTTGAAGAGAACTCTACGATCGCAGTGAAACCTCAACGATCGTAAAAGATAACTCGACGATCATAGTTCTACCAAAGGGTACTCCAGTTCACAAGGAGCTTGGAAAATGAGACAATTGCTCAACCATTCAAAATGAGGAGATAAGTTCGAGCAAATTAGTGATCAAACTATACTGCTTCAAAATGAGGGTAGAAGTCAAAGTCATCCACTGCAGCATCTCTCAAAAGTTGATCGTTGAGTCAACAAAGGAAATCGTAGAGTCCATAGCTGCCTTACCATGCTACTCTACGAATCAAAAGGTCAACGGTCAAAGCCACGTCGTCTAAACATCTACTCCTCTAAAAGGAAATATCTAACTGAAAAGTTATGGGGAGTTACAGCTCATTATTGGGCATCGTGCAACCAATGGTCGGTTGACACATCACTGGTTATGCAGAGTTAGAAGGAACTGCCATAAAGACAATTTCAAATCTGCAGATAGTTATCAAAAGCTATCGAACCTTTCTTCCTCCCATTTTTAAACCCTAAAATCCTCTCAAGAGCCAGAACAGATTAACACTCCAAGAGCTTTATCAACTTACAATCAGCCATCTCTTATAAACCTCTCCGAATCAAATACCCACATTCTTCTAACTTCTCAAATGTAAAACTGGCGAGTAATCATTGGCATTCAGCTCAGGAACCAAGTCATTCGAGAAATCCGAAAAGAAGTTCAGAGACATTCTCGAACTTGTGAGGAAAGCTGGATTCTCAAAATGTCTTGAGGCTAACACTCGAGTATATGTATACCTGGTAAAAGAGTTCTACTCAAACGCCTCCATAAACTCTAGAACCCTTTCTACCAAGGTCAAAGGTCAGTATCTAAAGTTGAAATCTTCTGACCTCAATCAATGCCTAGGTTTTCCTAACCAAGGACTGAAGAACCTTGATGATGTCAATACTGAACAAGCAAAAGAGGTTATGGGATACCAAAGAAACCCTAGTCTGAAAGATATGAAGAAGAAGGAGTTTCTTGAAGACTACGAATTCCTTGCTAAAATTGTTGGAAAATGCATATTGTGCAAGGACACTGCACATGACACGGTGCTTGACCAACAATTGAAGATAATGTCAGCAATAGTTCTAAAGAAACAAATCAACTTTGGAGCTATCTTGTTCGATCAAATCTCCAAGTGGGTGGAGAAAGCTGAGGTGAAGAAGTCCACCGAAAAACCCTGACTAAGGTGTTTCATGGTAGATTGCTGAGTATTGTGATGAAGAAAAAGCTAGGAAGGAAGATCAAGGATGATGAGGGAGAGCCTTTGAATGTTCACAAAGTGATGTCTCCACAATTATTTTTGAACTGGAAGAAGAACCCTAAGGAGAACCGAAGGCTGACAACCAGGAGCAGCAGCAAAGCCTCTATAAAGAAGAGGAAAATAGAAGAGGCAGAGAGCTCTGAGTCTGATGACTCTATGCCAGCAGAAATCACACCAGCCAGAAAGAAATCCAGAGGTGTGAAGAAAGCTGGTGATGTGAAGAAAACCCAGACCCTATAAAGAAGAGTCTCCACCAAAGTCAAAGATGAATAAGAAAAGGGCCTAACTGTTGAAACAACAAAGAGGAGAAGTAACAGATTACTTCAAGGTCCATTCAACAAGAAAGCTAAGGTGGAAGACAAATCAGTCTCAGCCTCCCAAAATAGTACATCTGCTGAAGAGAAGGACGTAGAGTCAGCAGAAGAAAAGGAGACTGATGTCAAGGCTGAGTCCTCTCAAACCAAATCTAGCAGTGAAAGTGAAGCTGGATTAATGAATGAAAATTCAGCATGAATAAGAATGCTCAAGCCCCATGGCTAATTCTCAGAGTAGTCACTCTGCAAATGAAGAAGAAATTCAAGATGACCCAATTACATCCCAAAATGCAATTGCCCCAACAAGCCCAGATAATGGGTCAAATGATGCTGATTCTGAAAAAGAAGAACGAGCCCCTTCCAATCCTGGAAGTCCTCAAAATGACTCAAAGAATGATGAGTTTACAGAAGAAGGGACTGCCCTTGCCCTTGCTGAACCTGAAGGAAGTTCTTCTGATAAACCAGAGGCTTCCAAGTCTAAAGAAGAAGAGGAGTCTGACTCTCCCATAGCTGAACCTCCAAGAAGAAGGAAGAGCTACAGACTGCAAGCCAAGTTTGCCTCTAAAAGGAGTAGTGATCACTCCAATACTATCATTGAACTGAGTGATGATGAGTTTGTATCAAAGGATGAAATTGCTAAGGAGAGGACTAGCAATGAAGAAGATGAATCAGAGGAAAATCTTGCTGAAAAAAGCTCTGAGAATGAAATACAACAAGAAGGATTCTCTGCTGGAAATGATCAAGATTGTTCAAGTTCCGAGAGAGAAGAAATTGAAAAAGAGTCTGGTTCTGCACCACAGGAAGCAGACGAACATGAAGACTATCCAGTTCTCTCTCCCTGCAAGATTTAACAGAAGAATAGTGGTGGAAGTTTCAAGTGAATTGCCAGAGGCACCTTCTGAAAGATGGGTAAACTATGGATATGAGCATCTCAAGGTAGTAAGAATGACTACCTTTAACATAGCTAAAAATTAGAACAACATTGAAGCTAGACTGCTGGACCATTCTCTACAATCCGGACGATTTGCTGATGAGATGGTTCTTCCAGTGGATGCCATGGCTAAAGGCCCATACTGAAGGAGATGGAAGCTATCTCAGCTGGTGCTTCTCTTAATTTCCAAGCATGGAGCTGGTGGCTCAGAACTTCCCTAGGGTGAAGAAGTTTGCAACCAAAACGATCAAAGACCAGTCTCACTTCAAAGTCTATCGATAGTCTGGCAATCATTATATCCCCTACGATTGTAGAGTGAAATCTGAAGGAAGAAGGAACATAATCAAGGAGATGATCGTAGAGTCTGGCCACTCTACTGCTGAGACTGCTCAAATTCAAAGTTAGAAGCTTCCAACAGCCTAGTCACTGCTCTCTGACATTCCCTCATCCTCAACCAGCAATTGGTACTCAACGATTGTTCAGATTCTTTAAGCTTTCGAAAATCTGTCCAAGAATGAAAATCGTAGAGTCCAATCCAATGCTCAACCCGAAGCTACCCAACAAGAGGATCAAACTATTTTGGAGCAGAAACTACTGAAGAGTGCTGATGAACTAAGTGAGAAAATATCTTAACTCACTGAAGAGTCACAGAAGCTGGCAGCAAAAGGAGATAATTCACTTTAGAACAAACTTCAAGCTACTATGGTTGATGTATCTCTCAAACTCCAAGAGAGAGATAAAATCTATCAGAAGTCCATACAAGATTAAAAGGCAGAAGCTCTACGAGTTCAGAAGGCCAATGAAGAGCATATTCAAGCCCTCTCTGATAAGATTGACGACTTGAAGCAGTCTTTCTCAGTGCAACTTGAGCTAGGCCAACAGGAACTCAAGTTTGAAGTTGCCAACTCCTCCTACCTAATGGAGCAGCTTATGTCCAACATGGAGCAGCTCTCACAAATGATTAATGACAAAAAGTGGGAGAAAAAGAGGCATAGAAAGAAGAGGAGCAAGATGCACTCAAAGAAGAGCAGAGGGATAAGAGAGAAGAAGTTAAAGAAGAAGACAGTAGCTGCAGAAAAAGAATCATCATCTAAGGGGGAGCCAAAAGATGATGATCACGTGATCGTAGAGTCTGAGGGGGAGCATGTTCAGAAAGAAGCTGAAAGTGAGAAAAGCAAAGATAGAAGGTCATCATCCTAGGGGGAGTAAGAGCAAGAAGAAGAAACAGATGAGTAGCTGATCATCAAACATCCTGGAAACACACATGGAGCCAAAAAAATGTACATCTCTAACTAGTTAGGTATGTTCTGGATCCAGGATGTAAAGTGTCTTAAAGTATAATTTTTCATATCTCTATAAATGACATTCATGATTATCTATTTTAGAAATACAGCCGCTAACTGTATATAAGATTCATTCATAACATGTATATGCTGTGAGACCCCAGATTTTATGAATAAAGATTTTATTTTCTCGAAATATATTTTTGAATATTATGGTGTGGATTTGAGATAGTGTTATAGTTGTGGGTAATATTTATAAATTTTACAAAGTAAGAAAGTGGTTATATAATATTCGATTGGTCAGGGAATATTCTTTTTATCAGGGAATATTCGTACGATGGCACAATCATTGGTGGACCCCGCAATGGAAGTATTGTCGTAGTTAAAAAATGACAAAATTATCTTTCTATAAAAATAACGACGGAGGTGTTACCGTTAAAATTGTTGAACTACCCGGTAGTAAAAGTACAGTAATACGCGTGATTGCATAGTAGCAAACGGTATTGATTATTGATGCTTACGTGAGAAGTCACTCAGTTATACTCAATTATTGATACATTAATTGTTGCATCATATCTTTCATATTATTGATTCAATTATTGTTATAGTATCATCTGCATAATATGATATATTATTAAATCAATAATTGGGACGTTAAAGTTATTCATATTATTATGTGCAATATTGACAATGTCTAGAAGTTCTGTCAAGGAGAGGTTTGGTCACCTAATTGCGCGCCAATAAGAAGAAATCCTTATCGAAAAGCCACATCTTTCCTGGGAACGACCTGATTGTTAAATATTGTGAATTATAATATTAATGATAAATAAGTTTGTGTTGATTAAAGATGAATTTTATAGTTCCATTGTGTTGGAATTATTTGTGTTAGTAGAAATCGACATTTATTTCAATAATAATTTATATCTGGAGGTTATATTGGCCAATCGGGTATTCGGGGCACTTTTTGTGTCGAGTTACTATTCACGAGTTACTCTTCACTAGTTACTATTCATGAGTTACTATTCACGAGGTACTATTCACCCGTAAGATATATTTCTTTTCGGTCCAAATCATTTTTGGGTACAATATTATTCCATAAGGAGATGTGCTAATTTTTCACACCGTTGGTTGAAGTTATAATAGTAAATCAATATGGATCGTTGGTTGAAGATATAATAGTAAATTAATATGGACCGCTAGTGGAAAGTTATAATAGTAAATCAATATGGATCGTTGGTTTAAAGTTTTAATAGTAAATCAGTATGGACCGTTGCTTTAAGTTTTAATGGTAAACCAATATGGGTCGTCCGTTTAAAAGTAAATCAATCTGGACCGTTCATGAATTAGTTACTATTCAGTCCATTCTCCTATAAATAGAAGCTCATTCCTTCATTATTTCGTACGAATTCACTGAAACTCTAGAGAGATAAACTATAGAAAGAAAGAAGAAAAGTATTCTGCTACTTCACTTTTCCAATATCCAGTTTCTTCTAATGTAAGGGATATTATTTGTTGTACTCGTAAGGGGTATTATTCTTTCGTATTCATGAAGAGAGTTATTTTTTTCAATTACTCGTAAGGGTTGTTATTCCATTTCTTATTATTCTGTTGGAATAACCTGTTAGTGCGGATTATGCACGCCTGGTGAATTCTTCTGTTATTCCATTCTTTAATTATTCTGTTAGAATAACCAGTTTGTGCGGTCTATAGCATACATGGTGATTTCTGTTGTTATTCCATTCTTTATTATTCTGTCGGAATATCCTGTCTGTGTGTTTACGTCGGACCTAGTTCCATTATTTATTATTCTGTCGGAATATCATATTTATACGTTTATGTCGGACCTGGTTCCATTATTTATTATCCTGTTGGGAATAACCTGTCTGTGCAGTCTATCGCACGCATGGTGAATCCTTCTGTTATTCCATTCTTTATTATTCTGTTGGAATAACCTGTCTATGTGGATTACCATATGCATGGTGAATGATCCTTCGTATTAATTCCTTATTAAATTGTGGAAATGATCTGTCTACGTGGATTACCGCATGGCGGGTGAAAATCCATTTACAGTTTCATATATTCTATTATACTCAGTTGGTTAAAGCTTTGGCTTCTATACTCCATGAAATTAGTGGAATATCCTTGATATTTGCGCTTCATCTAGTATCTTTTCATGAAAATATTCTTCTGAGCATTCTTGAATTTTACTTCACAAAGTAGTATCATGTTGACAATTGGGACGTTATTGAGTTCAGGATAAATTAACTTATAAATCTTTAAAATTTATTCTTGAACTTGTTTTATTGAATTGTCATCATCCTCATGCTTATATTATGTTGAAAGTCATCTTTGGCTCACGTGCATAGATGGACTTGGTAATGATTATGACCAGAGATTATTCGGTATAATCATGACCGTAATGTGACGAATGATGTGGTAAAAGTCCTCATTGGTCTGTAGTTCATTGGTGGACAGTTGTTGGTATGATTATGACCATGGATTATTCGGTATAGTCATGACCATTGTTGATTACATTAATATCCTTGGCCGTGGAGCAGGGATGATTCGATTTTATTTATTAAGCTGAGTCTCAGCGATAAAGTTGATGAAAAACTTTTTAAATCATAGAAGATAGTAGATTTTATACTTTACTTGACTCTTCTAATGGATTGCTTATTCTGATGCAGTTTTTGATCTAAAACTTGTTGTCTATTATATTCTATTAGTTGCTATATTATTGAAGGCTAATGATAATTTATTCTGCATTATCTTAGTCATAATATTTCTTACTGGGCTAGTTGAGCTCACCCTTTCTTTCACTGTTCTCTTCAGGAAATCAGAACGTAGCTGGGACTAGTCGGAGAACAGAGAGATGGTCCTAGATGGTGCATTAGTAGTCCTCACTATTCTATGAAATAGTGTGATAATAAATGTAATGAGGACACCATGGAGTGTGGATATTGTCTAGATGACAATATTTGTATTAAAACTCACAGCCTATGTTTTGTCGTATTTTACACGACTGTTGTATAATTAAGTTGTATTTGTATTCAGTACCTTGTATCTGGCGACTCAAGATGGGTGATGTAAACCTGTTTTGGGGGCGTCACATATGCACTTATTGTTTTTGTCATAATCAAATAGGGGGAGATTGTCAGGAATAAACATATGAATGATATTCCTATTTACATATGATTTGATTATAATATATATATATATATATATATATATATATGAATGAATAATATGCAAGTATGCTTGCATTAAGAAAAGTTGTAAAGTCCTTTGATAGATAATAGAAACATGTGTATAAGGACTTAGAATGAATTGATCAAGTATGTTAGGTTGATCCTACATAAGCAAAACAGCTTTGTAAAGTTATTAAAAAGAAATGATGTACAAGGACTATAAATATAGAAAGACCAAGCATGTTAGGTTGATCTTATGATGTAATAGATAGGCTTATCTGATCGTCGAGCACTGCACCAGCAATCGTAGTCTGCCAGGAGAGTCAAGGATAACTCGAGAGCTATTGAGGCAGAATTGTAGTCTGCAAGATAGTAGATCTCGGAGATCGTAGACTGCCAGGAGAAACGATGAAGGATCGTGGTATATCGAGAAGAGCTTCATCAGGATCGTAGTGTGCTGAGGAAGTCGTGTTCAGAATCAGAGAGACGGCCTGCCTACGAGCCGACCAAACATCTGCCGAAGCCAAGTCAGAAACATAGACTACACTCGGAGTTGTAGAGTCCACCGATGCCGAAGCCAAGTCAAGGATCGTAGACTACAATCGAGATCGTAGAGTCTACTGATGTCAAAGCCATGTCAAGGATCGTAAACTACACTCTGAGTTCGTAGAGTCTATTGATTACATGCAGAGTTCGTAATCGAGCAAGATCAGATGAAGACAAAAAGCATAAGGAAGAAACCGAAGAGTGTCAAGATCTGATCTCAGGATCGTAGTGTCTGCACAGCCGAAGCTGAATCGTAGAGTGCAGAACTATGACCTCAACAGAAGTTCTCACAATGCATAGGCAGAATCATAGAGCAAGTACGATTCTCAACTAATAAGCACTCCCAGAATATTCAAAGGAACAAAGCCTCTGGTTGGCACTACAAAGATACATCCTACCTGAAGGGAATCAGAGAGCACTCAACGAATGGCATGCAAGCTAACAGAAAATCTAAGCACCAACCCAATCAGCATCAAGATTGAGTTGTAAAGCCATTCGAGATGAAGTCTTCCACAAGATTATCATAAGAAGACTTCAGTAACTTACTAAGGAAAGTCAGCAAGTGCATTAGCTGTCAAGTGAACAGAAGACAACGATCTTGGAAGCAACCAAGATCGTAGTG
The DNA here is from genome assembly GCA_020205505.1 of Panax japonicus. NCBI lineage: Eukaryota > Viridiplantae > Streptophyta > Magnoliopsida > Apiales > Araliaceae > Panax > Panax japonicus. The sequence continues at coordinate 15,969,702 of CM035111.1, forward strand.
TTTGCCAAACAAAGAAAGAACTGATGGAAAGTGAACCGGGATACTGGTTAGTCTCTGAAGAACAATGCTAAAGTGATTAAGCGTAGAGTCAGTCTATTGTTGATAAGTGAACGGGAGATCACAAGGAGAAAGCGAGCTAGACGCGCCACAAATCTGAAGTGTCTTGCTATTCAGAGGGGACCAGAGCAAGGAGTTAGGACATCAGTCTCTGAGAACATTCGAAGTAAACAGAAGTGTTGAAGCACTGCACAATAGAAGGAAGAGGTGTTCTACATTGAAGATCCAATCAACACTCCTCAAGATCGTAGTGTTAACTCTACCAGTCAATGAGAAACACTCAACAAGACACTACGATCAGGTCCTCGAAGACATGTATCAGAATCGTAGAGTTCGAACACCCGAATATTGAAGCATTGGCAACGGTTCAAACTGAAAGATGGTATTCATACAAAAGCTTATTAAGAGCATCGATGCAAAAGGACAACCTCTGGTCGAGAAATCAAAAGGAGGAAATAAAGGCTTCAACCTGCCCAAGACATTAAAGTGACATCTCTGATGGGTAGGTGAAACAGTAGACTACAATGTCAGATAAAGTATGACATGTCACATCAGCAGTCTACCTCTGTCAACTCGAGATCTGTGAAGATATTTGAATAGCCTTCAACGGCTACTTTCCAACAGAAGGATTGGGAAGGAGTATAAAATAGGAAGAGCTTCAAAGATCAAGGGTTGCTGGAGTTGCCGAGTTTTGGAGTAAAAGGTGGACTGTTCTAAACCAAGTGAAAAAGTAAGTCTGAAGGTTCACTCTACGATCCACCAAAAACACTCAGATACATGCAAAGGAAGAAGTAGAAGTGAGAGTTCTACTACAAGAAAAGTGTTCTGAACTGCCGAGAGAAAGAAGAGCATCATGTCATCTTGGTGTCCATCATGGGAAGACTCTAAGTCCAATAGAGAAGAGCTCAAAGTCATCTTAGCAATTCCATCATGAGAAGATATCGAGTATCAAGAAGGGAGATCGCAAACGGCATCATGGTGGCAAGCATGAGAAAGTTTCTAAGTACCAAGCAGAAGAACTTACAGTCATCTTGGAAACCTATCATGTGCAGCCATCATGTATCAAGAGAAAGATCTTCAAGGCAGTTCATCAAGGGATCATCCGAAGTGGTTGAGTAACTGAAGAAGCTGAGCATCATGCATCACTCAACTGCACCTCAAGGATGATCACGCCAAGCTGCTAAGTATAGAAGATGTTCAGAGCATGAAGACATCTTAGCAGCTCAAAACCAACTCCAGCAAACCAACAAACAAACAACGAAAGCCAGGGCCTGAGGGGTCCTTATCCGAAGGGACTATATGAATCCAGGGCCAGAAGGGTCCTTGTCCGGAGGGACCAAACGAAGTTCCAAGCCTACTGGGCTTGAAGAGTTCCTAGGGAACTAAAGGAGTCCCAAGGCTGCTGGCCTTGAAGAGTTCTTAGTGAACTGAAGTCCCAAGGCTGATGGCCTTGAAGGAATCTTAGTGATTCAGGGTGTTGCCCTTCCTTAGTGGAAATCCTGCTAGTTAAAAGCAGAAGAGTGGATTAGGAGCTTGAGTCTCTGAACCACTTAAAACCCCTTGTGTCTTTTATATTATGTCATTTACATTATGTACTATAACTGCTATGTATGTTTTAACTGCTTACAACCAAACTAACTCTATTAACAATGTATGTTTAATTATGAATATATCAATGAAGGGGATCTTTTACTTATTCCGCTATGGTTGAAAAGATTCTTGTGTTTGTCATATGTTAAATTATGAGCAATACAAAGTAAACCAGAAAAGTATTTGAAATAAAAAGCATCTATTCAAACCCCCCCTTCTAGATCTATTGTGCCTACTGGGAACTAACAACTGGGCACAATTCTGTAAATGAGGTGCAGCTAAAGCTCGTGACTGCCATAAGCTGTGGGATACAGCTTAACTATGGAGCTCTATTGCTGGAATGTATAGGAAAATGGATTCTTAACTCGAAGAAGACAAAGGGATCTCAAAAGGTGCTCTACGGGTGATTTATAAGCATCATCTTACAATCTACTCTGGGTGATAAGATTAGGAACAATGAAGGAGAGTCCATCAATCCAAACAGACGAATGACCCAGCAACTGTTTGAGAATTGGAAAAGGAATTCAGCTGAGTATGTACGCATGATGACTGAGTCCAGTGGAAGAACTGGTAATCTAAAGGAATCAAGGATTCCAGGAAATATGTAAGTCGTCAAAGAGACTACAGAAGAGGAGGAAGAGACCAAAAAGGGAGAACCCTCTGCCCTTATCAGAAAAAGCAAGGGCAAGAGGAAGCTTAAGGCTAGGATGGTAGAAGAACCTCAAGGGTCCACCACTGACATACCTATAGAGTCCTCTGATATTGAGACTCTGAGGATCCTTAGAAGGAAAGACCAGCAGGCTGAGGCTGATGAAGATAGAGCTACCATAGCATAGCTGCTGAAGAAGAAGAACAAAATCAGTCACAAGTCAAAGAGGCCATCCGTCTCTTCGATCGTAGAGTCTCTACCGATCGTAGAGACTATATTGAACACCTCGAGCAAGGAAGCTGCTACACCTGATAGTCTGGCTGATCAACAAGACAGAGTTGAAGCTGAAGAAAGTCCTGAGGCTGTGGTTCAGCCTAGAAAACCAAGATAAAAATTGGTTAAGAAGTACATTCTTATCAATGAAGGAGTACTCAAGGAGGAAGACAAAAAGATGGCTGATAAAAAGGAACTGAACAAAGAAAGCCAAGAGAACATAGCTTAAGCTGAGGGGGAGATACCTGAAGTACTCACCTTAGAAAATACTTAAACTGAGGAAATACCTGAAGTTCTCGTGATAGAAAATATTCCAGCTGAGGAGGAGCCATTAGTCCTACAGATGGATGATCATGTTGAGGGGGGAGCCTCATGATATCCCCTTTACAGAAGAAGCTGCTCATGCAGAAAATGAGGGGAGCCTGAGCAAGAAAATTAAAAGGAAGTCATTGACATAGTGGAATCATCAAAAGAAGATGGAGAAGAAGAGGAATACAAAGATGATGATGAACTTGAGATCACAGGCGTGGGCCATGATGGGTATAGGAGTTATCTTTACAATCCGCTGTTCTCCTATCTCCCCATGATGCCCTATTATCAAGCTCAAATTTTAAACTCCTGGAGCCACATGTTTTGGAGCTTCAAGGAATATCCAGCCATCTCTGTGCTAGCCCATGGATTTCCAGGCAACTTCAACTTTTCCAAGAAGCTCATCACAAATGATCCCTCCTCAAGAATGGTGCACGGGGTATTAATTATCCCAATTCTTTATAGAGTGAATCACTATCCACTGTCTTTTTCCAACCAATTTTATGAATTTCTAAGCTGGTTGGAAGTGGTTTCTAAATCCACCAAGTCAATCCCTAGTTACAGAATCCCAAAATTCTGTAACTGATGAACCAAACGTTCCAAACTTCATATTGATCCCAACTCCCATCATCTCTACGATAACTGACTCTAGCCCCATCGTAGAGTCCCAAGGAGAAATCGTAGAGTCACCTACTCCAGACACCCAAACACAGGCCCCTCCATCAGATATTCCCTCTTCATCCACAAATGAATACTTCAACCTTGATTTTGCCCTCTACTCCTCGCAGGATCAATTCAAGAAAACATCCCCTCATTTAAACAATCCTCAAATCAGTGATCTACTCTCAAATCTTCCCACTAAAGCTGAGTTGAATGAAGTATCCAAGAACATGATCAAGGACATCGATGAGAGCCTTGAAGCTCACTCAGAATTCATTCATCTCAGACTGACAAACATGATCACTGCTGCAAAAAATCTCCCAGACACCCTAAATGCTGAGCTTACTAAGAAGCTGAGGGAGATTATCAAGGAAATGATTAAAAGCATAAAGGACAGGGATGATATTCACTTCATAGCCGCCAAAAGACACAGAGATGTTGTTCTTGCATTACAGACCTCTCAAGAAGCTCAGAATAAGCTTATGCTGGAGAACATCATGAGTTTGAAAACTACAGTCAAAGAATTTCAACAAGCCTACGTAACCCAAGGACATCAAACTAACAATGTTCTAGCCGTTCTCAAAAATAGGGACGCTCGATCTGAAACTCTGATAAAGGAAAATCGAGAAGACATAGCTCAAACTCAAAGCCAACTCAACGAGCTCGTCCAAGGAGTGACTCAACTATCCGAAGACATTCGAACCCTTGATGTTGACATAAAGGGGGAGAATAAAGGGAAAGGAGAAGGAGGCCAGGGCAGCGGCAGAGGAGTTCAAGGAGGCCAGGGCAGAGGCAGATGAAGGAGTCCTCCCACAAGGCAACTCCACCAACAGACTCCACGATCCAGCCATCAAACTCAACGACCTGATCAGCAGGAAATTTTAATGGCTCAGCCAATAAAGAATTTAGGGCCAGCTACCAGCTCACAAAATGTCACCACCACAGGCCTTAGAATGCCAACTAGAGATCATGCATTCATGAATAGGCATGATCAAAATCCTAGGCTAAGCCCTAGTGAGCTGGAAGATCTAGCCAGGAAGGATGAAGCAAAGTAGGAAATGAAGAGCTGAGGAGTATACCAATCCTCCTGGCAGAAGAATAAGGAAATAGAGATAAGTGAAAGCTTTAATTCTTATTGATGTAAAGCTAAATTTAAATATTCTTCGAACATCAATAAATTCATGCTTATTCTCTAGACATTTTAGTTTCTCACTAAAATACTAAGTCATGTTTACTTTCCTGCAATTGCATCTAGAAACTAATAATCATAACCACAAATCTCCTTGGTTATGTCAACATCAAATAGGGGGAGATAGTTGGGAGAGTGCATATTTTGATTTGATGTTTAATTATAAATGCTCATGATTATATGTAAAGTCCTTCAAGAAATATTTGTATAAGGACTTAGTGATAGATCAAATTTGTTAGGTTGATCTAAGCTCTTAATGTATATCATTCTGTAAATGAATGTATAGAAAAGAAGATCAAACTTGTTAGGTTGATCTTGAGATGTAATAGATAGGCTTCAAAGAGATCGTAGTGTATCAAGCTGATTAAGATTACAGAAGCCAAGGCAGAACGTAGAGCTTCGAGAATCGTAGTGTGTCTGCCTTAAGCGCCTCTTCGAAAATCGTAGAGTGGTCCCAACATTTGTCGAGCCAACTCAGAGATCGTAGTGTGCTCTCGGAAACTTAGAGCTTGCAAAGCAAGCAAGTGAAAATCGTAGTGTGCAAGTCTTCAAGAGAAATCGTAGTGCTCTTGTTTGATAGAATCAGATCAAGCACCAAGGTAACAAGACACCACGATCTGGATCGTAGAGTATCATCTGTCGTGTATCAGAAGCATCGAGCCCTACCTTTTTGTTTGAAGATATATCTCCAACAAATATGGAATGGGTTTCAAACGTTGAAGTAGTCACCAGTTCCAACGGTACAAAAGATATCCTTACTATGCAACAAAGAATCGTATTGAAGAAGCTAAGGAAAGTACCATTGGTAAGAGGAAAACACCTTTTCAGGTGTTAGGTGAGAAAGCAATCTGTTGTGTCTGTGGGCCAGAATGCAATTCAGAAGATGTGCAGAAAAGTCTCCATCAAAGTACAGAAATGTCAAACGCATTTAATGCTTCAACGGATGGATCAAACGGATAGATTTCAAGATCACATATATGCAAAATATATGCAAATGAGAGAAACTAGCAAGCATTGAACAAAACGTACAAGAACTCTCAATACTCAACTCTACAATCTGAGAAAAAGAAAAGCTTGCTCAGCTACTCAGTTCTTTCGAACAAGTGCTTAACAGCAACTGAGTAGCAACCATCAAGAACTCAATAACTACCAATCAACTGAAGTAAGAGTTCCAAGTCAGAAGGACTTGAAGAGTTCTAAGTGAACTGTGAAGAGCCAAGTCTGTTAGGACTTGAAGAGTTCAAGAGTGAACTAAGAAGTTCCTAGACTGCTGGTCTAGAAGGAATCTGAGTGATTCAGAAAAGTGTAAAAGACATCCTTAGTGGATTTCCTACTCGAGGAGTAGAAGAATGGACCAGGAGCTTTAAGTGCTCTGAACCACTTAAAACAATTGTGTCTATTACATTCTTGATATAACTGTCATATTTGCCATAACTGCTATAACTGCATCACTCTCATAAACTCACTATCTTAAGGGAGATTAAAACAAATATTAATTTCGCTAAGTTTTAATCATTATCAACTAATAAGTTAAAACGAAAAGATTTTTAAATATATATTCAACCCCCCCCCCTTTCTAGATAACTATTATGCCTCCGGGAACTAACAAAATGCAGAATAAATTATCGTTAGCCTTCAACAGTGTTAAACTGATAAAATATAATAAACATCAAGTTTAACTATAGCGGAACAAGCAATCCATTAGAATAGTCATGTAGAGCATGATATCTACTATCTTCTATGATTTAAAAAGTTTATCATCAATTTTATTGCTGAGACTCAGCTTAATAAATAAACCACATCATCGAATCATCCCTGCACTATGGGTCAAGGATATTCATGTAATCATCAATGGTCATGATTATACAGAATAATCCCTGATCATAATCATACCAACAACTGTCCATCAATGCACTGCAGGCCAATGATGATTTTTACCACATAATTTGTAACATTACGGTCATGATTATACCGAATAATCCCTGATCATAATCATATCAATCAATAGTACATCTATGCACATAAGCCACAGATGACTTTTATCATAATATAAGCATGAGGATGATGACAATGATATAAGAATTCAATTAAAAGAAAGCAAATGATAAATTTTTAAAGATTATAACTTAATTTATCCAGAATTCAATAATGTCCAAATTGTCAACATGATACTGCTTTGTGGAGTAAAATTCAAGAATAATATTGTATCAAAAATGATTTGGACAGCAAAGAAATTAATTTTTGTCATTAATAATTCCCGGGTGAATAGTACCTGAGTGAATAGTACCCCGTGAATAGTACTTTAGGAATAGTATCCCAAGAATAGTACTTTATGAATAGTACTCATGAATAGTACTTTATGAATAGTACCCGTGAATAATACTTTGTGAATAGTATCCTGTGAATAGTACTATAAAAATGAATACTACTCACAGACAGTACTCCGGCATGAAAAGTTTAAAATTTAACAAGAATGTGCAGAAAATAACCTTGTGAAATGATACTAGATGAAGCACAAATTTCAAGGATATTCTACTAATTTCACGGAGTATAGAAGCAATACTTTAACAAAATGAGGGTATGATCAGGAATACGAGATGAAATAATATTACTCACATACTACAGAGTATGGAAGACAATATTATTCCTATGAATACAGAAAAATATAATATCTCTTAACTCAGAAAAAGATTGGATATATACTGGAATAGTGAGGTAGCAGATTTCTCTTCTACTTTCTCTCTAAAGCTTCTCTCTCTATAGCTTCTCTTTCTATAATTGCGTTGGTGAGTCTTAGTGAATTGGTGAGAATGAAAGAAGAATGAACTTCTATTTATAGGAAAACATATTTTGATAATTACACATTTTTTGGCTCGAAATATTACAATATAATACCTTCATCTTTTCCTTCATTATTAATTTATTCCTACAAGTATTATCAAACTTACACCACCTCCCCTAATTATGAAACCCCAGATTTTATGAATAAAGAATTAATTTTCTCGAAATAATTTTTTAATATTATGGTGTGAATTTGAGATAATATTATAGTTGTGGGTAGTATTTATAAATTTTGCAAAGTATTCAAGTTGTTATATTATATTCGATTGGTCAGGGAATATTCTTTGTGTCGAAAAATATTCGTACGACGGTACAATTATTGGTGGACCCCACAACGGAATTATTGTCGGATTGAGAAAACGACGAAAATATTTTATTGAAAATAACGGCGAAAGTTTTACCGTTGATACTGTTGAACTACTGGGTAGTAAAAGTACAGTAATACGTGTTGTTGCATAGTAGCATACGGTATTGATTATTGATATTTATGTAAGAAGTCGCTCAGTTTGATTCAATTATTGTCGATTAATAATATGAATTATTATAGCGATGATGACATTTTATTTTATTCGTATTATTAACGTAATAAAAAAGAAACATCTTTTTATATAAAACAGAATACTTTATTAAAGTTATTCTATAAATAGAATATATTATATTTTATTATGCATAGTGTTGCATAGTGTTTTGCATAGTATTGTATAGTGTTTGCATAGTAATTTTTTTTTATATAAATAGAATATATTATATTTTATTTAATAAATAAAATTTCTTTAAATATGGACCGTCAGATTAAAGTAAATCAATCTGGACCGTTCATGGATTAGTTACTATGCATTCCATTTTCCTATAAATAGAAGCTTATTCCTTCATTATTTTCTTACTAATTCACTGAACTCTAGAGAGAGAAACTATAGAGAGATAGAAGAAAAGTTTTTTGCTACTTAACTTTTCTTTTCCTATATCCAGTTTTTGTTACGGTAAGGGGTGTTATTCTTTCTTATTCATGAAGAGAACTGTTGTTATTCCATTTCTTATTATTCTGTTGGAATAACCTGTATACGCGGTCTACCCTATACTTGGTGACATTCTTCTATTATTCTGTTGGAACATCCTGTATGTGTGTTTTATACCGGACCTGGTTCCGTCTTTATTATTATTCCGTTGGAACATCCTGTCTTTGTGTTTTACACCGGACCTGGTTCCGTCTTTATTATTATTCTGTTGGAACATCCTGTCTGTGTGTTTTACACTGGACCTGTCTTTATTATTATTCTGTTGGAACATCCTGTCTGTGTGTTTTACACCGGACCTGGTTCCGTCTTTATTATTCTGTTGGAACATCCTGTCGGTGCAAAATTTGCCTGACCTGGTTCCGTTATTATTATTCAGTTGGAATAACCTGTCGATGCGAAGTACCGCATGCACGGTGATTTCTTTTGTTATTCCATTCTTTATTATACTCAGTTGGTTAAAGTTTTGACTTCTATACTCTATGAAATTAGTAGAATATCCTTGATATTTGCGCTTCATCCAGTATCTTTTCATGGAAATATTCTTCTGATCATTCTTGAATTTTACTCCACAAAGCAGTATCATGTTGACAATTTGGACGTTAGTAGTTCTTGGACAAATTAATTCTTGAACTTGTTTTATTGAATTCTTATATCATTGTCATCATCCTCGTGTTTATGTTATGTTGAAAGTCATCTGTGGCCTGTAGTGCATAGATGGACTTGGTATGATTATGACCAGGGATTATTCGGTATAATCATGACCGTAATGTTATAAATAATGTGAAAATTAAAAGTCATCATTGGCCCGTAGTGCATTGATGGACAATTTTTGGTATGATTATGGCTATGGATTCTCTTCGGCCAAAGGAGCAAAGATGAATTGTTTTATGACATGATCAGGACCGTTAATGAAAACACGATTATCTTTGCCCCGTAGTGCATGGATAATTCGTGGTCGTGATACTAAAGAATATCCTTGGCCTGTAGTGCAGGGATGATTTAATGATGTGGATTATTTATTGAGCTGAGTCTCAGCGATAAAAGTGATGAAAAACTTTTTAAATCATAAAAGATAGTAGATTCAATTCTCTACTTGACTCTTTTAATGGATTGCTTGATCCTCTGTTGTTAAACTTGATATTGTTATATTTTATCAGTTTAATACTGTTGAAGGCTAACGATAATTTATTCTGCATTATCTTAGTCATAATATTTCTTACTGGGCTAGTTGAGCTCACCCTTTCTTTCACCGTTCTCTTCAGGAAATGAGAACATAGCAGGGATTAGTCGGGGAACGGAGTGACGGTCCAGAGGATAGCATTAGTAGTTCTCATTATTCTGTGAAATAGTATATTAATAATTGTAATAAGGACTCTTTTTGAGTTTGTATAATCTCTAGTAGACAATAATTGTATTCAAACTCACAGTTATGTTTTGTCGTATTGTACACGACAGTTGTATTAGTAAGTTGTATTTGAATTTTGTACCATATATCTGACGACCCAAGATGGGTGATGTATACCTAATTTTGGGGACGTCGCACTAATAGTACATCTTGTGAATCAATAGTACAATCATGTGAAAAAAATAATTACAGTATAGTACATTCATCTATACCTCTATTTTTAATTTAGTCATGCAAGTATTATCAATCTTGCACCACATCTCCTAATAGTACATGGATGTGAATCAATAGTACACACATTTGAACAAATAGTTATAAGCATGTGAATTAATAGCAATTAATTACTCATTTATCCGATTAATTACCTGATTGGTCAATATAACCTCCAGACATCCATTATTATCAAAATAGATGTCGATTTCCACTAACACTAATAATCCCAACACAATGGAAATATCAATTTCATCTTTAATCAACAGGAACTTATTCATCATTAATATTATAACTCACAATATTTAACAACCATGTCATTCCCAGGTAAGAGAGGGCCTTTCGATAAGGATTTCTCTCTATTGGCGCGTAATTAGGTGACAAAACCTCTCCTTGACAGAACTTTCTAGACATTGTCAATATTGCAAATAATAATATGAATAAATTTGTCGTCTAAATTATTGATTTAATAATATAAGATATTACGCAGATGATACTATGACAATAATTGAATCAATAATATGAGAGATAGTATGCAGCAACTAATGTAGCAATAATTGAGTATAACTGAGTGACTTCTCACGTAAGCATCAATAATCAATACCGTGTGCTACTATGCAACCACACATATTACTGTACTTTTACCACCGAGTAGTTCAACAGTTTAACGATAAAATGTTATTTTTATAAAAAGATAATTCTGTCATTTTCTAACTACTACAATACTTCCGTTGTGGGGTCCACCAATGATTGTGTCGTCGTACGAATATTCCCTGTTAAAACGAATATTTCCTGACCAATCGAATATTATATAACCACTTGCTTACTTTGCAAAATTTTGTAAATAATATCCACAACTATAACATTATATCAAATACACACCATAATATTCAAAAATATATTTTGAGAAAAAGTAATCTTTATTCATAAAAGTTGGGGTCTTACATCTCCCGTCCAGGATGATTTCTTGATTCTTTGTTTAATTGATCGGAACTAAGTGCCACTTGAAATTCTTTAAAAGTAAGTCTTTCTTTTAAAATTTTAAAAAAAAAGTCTCAGCAAAAAAAAGTTGACAAGCTTTCTGGATTATAAGTTAACAGCTATTTCTTCTAAATTTCAATTTGTTGGTGGCGTTGTCATCATTAAGAATTGTAGCCTTGCATTTAAAAATAATAATAATAATAATCCTGCAGAACATTAATCAGGCGGCGGATACGCAAGGAGGTGTAATCATAAAGTAGTTTTTCTACTTTTTAGGGTTTATCATTTTAGTATTATCCGGCCCCTCTGAATAATAGCAGGATTAATGAGGTACTCCCCCTCTGAATAATAGCATGATCAATATATATATATATATATATAGCAAGGATCAAGAGCATTCTCCTTAAAAAGTATTCCTCCTTAAATAGCATTCTTTTATTAAAACTAAGCTGTTTTGGAGTGACCGCGGTGGTATTTTTGTAAATAAAAGAAAAATAAGTGGGACCACTCTCTTTTAAAAGACTCCAAAACGACATAGTTTTAATAAAAGAATGCTATTTAAGGAGAAATATTTTTTAAGAAGAATGCTCTTGATCCTTGCTGTGTGTATATATATATATATATATATATATATATATATATATATATATATATATATATATAAAGTGAAACAATCAATTTCATAACTTTTCTTATTCATCACATCATCTTCCAATATCCGTACTGTCCCACTTTGATATATGTAGATCACTTTGGTATATGTACATAATAAAAAAAAGCTTTTTATTCACCTGAATAGTTGAACTTAAAAAGAACTGTAATTGATTTCGGCGCAGCCTTCTTTTTCTGAATTACTTTCTCTTCAATACAATACTACTAATATTGTATTCCTTCATTAGCCACGAAAAAAAACTCAGCCTTTCCTTTCTATATATACACAGATAGTGATAAAACACAAAGTATCACATTAAAAGTGTTATTCTACAAGAATCAATCTCTACGAAATTATTTTGTTTTAGAACTCTAATTGTGGGTGTTTGAAGTTTGAACCAATTTCAAAATAATAAATTTTTTTAAAAAAAAACGTGTTAAGCACTGTTTTTGTTAATAGAATATATACTTGTATATCCTAATATTTTATTTATATGATGTCACTAGTTTTTTACCCACAAAACTAAATTCTTCTTGAGGCATGCTTTACTGTAACATTTGCCCTTCTAATTAATGCATATTGCCAAGTATTGTCAAGTATTCTATTATGCATCTTCATTTACGAATTATGAATAATTTATATATATATATATATATATATTATTAATTGTTGCAACTAATCCCCTGATTGATAAGTTTTCAGATTTAATTTGATTGAGCAAAATTTGGAAACAAATTTGATAAATGATTTTCAAAGATATATTGGGAGAGTTCTCTTAAAGTTTCTTTCTCATAAGATTTTTGTTTCTTTTCGAGGCTTGCAAGATCGAGCTCCGCAGATTATTCAAAAAATTTGAAGCAAGATTCAAAGACTCAAAATATTTTTGCATGATCATCACTCTGAAGGCGCGACTCACGTGCATGGGGCAATTGTGAGCCCAAATACAAAATTAGGGCTTATGTGTGATCTAAAGAATTAAATGAGCCGGGAGAAGTCTCCATGTGTCCTGAGGCAGAAGTTTCGTGGAGACGACTCATTTTGGGAATTGATTGAAGGATTGAATTGGTGGCTAGAAGGACATGATGATTTAGGCATTACTTAAGTAACTAAGGGTATTTTTGGAATTTCTGCTGAAATCACATGTTATGCACAAGACCTAGACATGTGTCAGGCACGTGACCATTTTCCAGGAAAATCTATAAATAATCCATTCATTTCAATAGAAGGAGACTTTTGATTCTCTCTGAACTGAAGACTTTAAAAAAGGCTCTTGAATCCTAAGAGTTCTGTCACGTGTTACTCGAGCAATTGCTTACATGTTCTTCTCCCCTCTTCAACCACTCAATCAAAATCGTACTCTTTGCGAATTTTTCTCCTCCTCAGTCAACAGGAAACCCTAATCCTAGTAAAGTACGGTTTCCTTACCTACAAGTACTAATACTAATACTAATACTAATACTAATAATAATAATAATAATTCTTACTATTACTATTACTATTATTATTATAATTATATTAATTATTGTTATTATTATTATTATTACTATTATTATTATCATTATTATTATTATTATATATATGGAGAGACTATTACTACTACTACTACTACTATTATAATAATAATTTTTATTATTATTATAATAGTAGTAATTATTATTATTATAATTATAATAATTTTATTGTTATTATTATTTTTATTTTTATTATTACTATTATTATAATTATTATTATTGTTATTTGATTTGAGCCGGAATTTTAAGGGTAAATTTGATTTGGACAAAAATTTTTAGATTATGTTAGAATAATTGAGATGAAATATGAATCCTTCTTGTGTTTTGTCGACAGAAAGATTTATAGATGGAAACGGTCAAAACCTTTTTCTCGTATGCTGTTGACACGGTGGAATACTATCTGTTCTTCAATCAACGGTAACATAATAGAGAACCTAACATCATCCCGTTAATTACAGTCAAACTTTCATCTCAAGTCATCCAAATCAACAGCCGAAACAAAGACTAAGAAACTCACGAGAAATACCGAAACAAATCCAACTTCTTTAATTGTAGAGTTGCAGCCGTGCAAGCAAATAGGAACAAGATAAACGGCCCGTTGTACCAATCATTTACTCACCCAAATTGGGATTGGAGTTCACAAGTCAAAATTCTGAGCCAGCAATGCAAAGGTCTAGTTTCTTGAGGGTGGAATATGTTCTTATAAAAATTATATATGTGAAAATCTAACTTATCCATGTCCAATTCTTGTGCTCATTTTGAGTTCTGATATTATTATTTTTCCTTAAATTTATTTTGGGAAATTTTCAATTTGAAACTAAATAGTTGTTACTTTTTGAGAAAATCTAATTGGGTTTAGTTTTAACTAATCTCAGAGATGATTGGAGGGAGTGGGCTGGGCAGTTAGATGATGATGGTCTGGACCCAAATTGGACTGACCTCTTAGCTGATGTAGAACCAGACCCAGACCCAGAATCAAAGGTTTGTTTTCTTTTTTGAATTACTATGTCTTGATGCCTGATTTAGTGATTTTGTAGCTGAATTTCGAAATGCATGTGTATTTTAGTCTTTTTTTTCATTATTATGTTTTGATGCCAGATTTTTTTTGCTGAAATTCGAAATGTGTGTGTATTTCGGCCTTTTTTCATTATTATGTCTTGATACCTGATTTTGTAGCTGAAATTCGAAATGTAGGTGTATTTGGGTCTAATCTAACTGATATAATGATGACATTTTGTGTTTCTGCCTCTTTCGTTGACAAGTATTCTGTTTCTGGTTCTTCTTCTTTTTTTTTAATCTTTTAGCTGTTTTAGATTTTTTCAGTCGCAAGTTTGAGAGTTTTTCTTAGACTTGCAGATGGTTAGATTGATCTTCTATATTGTCAGGATACTTTTCCTCACTTAGATTTTGTGTGTCATCAGTTGTCTTGTCCAAGTCCTCACTTGTACAAAAATTCTAAGGGGACTGGGAATTAGGGACCGGTCTAGCAACCGGCCCAATTTTTTTTTTACCTTTTGACTCCCAAAATATTTATAATATTTTTTTAACTTAAATTTTTACAGAATCCAGTTATTTAGGGTATATGTATTCAAATTACACATAAATCACTGAATTTTGTAAAAATTTGTGTTAAAACAAATATTATAATTTTTTTGGGATCAGTCCCTAATTCCCTATCGCCCCAAAAAAGCTCTCACTTGTATTGTGTTTCTTGAAGTTTTTGTGAATATAGTCTCCCCATTTGAAAGTAAAAAACTAGGCGAGTAGCATTAACTTGGGTGAGGCTCCGCATCTCACTACCCCAAGAATCTATAATTTGGTTAGTGCGGTGAGAATGTATAACTTAGTGAGGCTCCGCACTTCACTAACCAATGATTTCTCATCTGCAGAATAGAGAAAAATCATTCATAGCTCAAGATCAATAGTCTATTTAATGAATAATCATGTGGGGATTGTATGGCTATTTAAAGAGACTCGAAATTCTAATATTACTTGGGGGTTCAATTAAAATATTAAACTACTAAATATCCTAACTAAATGATACTCCCTCCGTCCCAAATTAATTGCTCAGTTTTGACTTTTTAAAGTCAAATTGACCATTTTTAAAACTAATCTTTTTATTATTTTTGCTAAAATATAGGTGAAGAGATTATAACTAAAAGAAAGTATATACAATTTATTACTAATCCTAAATTTTATAATTTTAGAAATATATTTATATATGCTTAATTATTAATTCTAAAAATAGTCAATTTGACTTAAAAAAGTCAAAACTGAGCAGTTAATTTGGGACGGAGGGAGTAATATTTAATCCTAAACCCCCAGTAATTAACATTTATATAAGTAAATATATCAATTTCTCCCAAATTAAACATAATGAAATTTTCATAAGATAGATCTCGGTTTTGGACTTGTTGTCTTCATCATCAAGATTGTTCCAGAAATTTAGCATGTTCAGCCATCAAAACACTGACCAAAGCAGACCTGGACAAAATTGAAAGTATCATTTGTCTTTCCCATAAGTTTCAAAGGCGTAGTTGCGCACCGAGGCTCGAGGCAAGGAGAGGCGTACAGGGCGCAAGGCTTGGTGAGCCTAGGCAGTTAGCCTGACCTATTTTTATTATTTAAAACAACCCAAATGAAATGAAAAAAATCAACTGACAAACCCAAAAAATACAAAAACAAATTAGAAGCAGAAAAACAAAAAGCGAGTTACCTGCGTTTGTCGGAGGCTAGCAGGTAAGCCTGTAACGATCGAGAAATCGTACTTAGTTTGTAACTAGGGTTTTATGAATATTATTGAATAAAATGAAGTTTTATAAATATTATTCTGTGTTATGTGCTTTAAGGTCGTATTATGACATAAGATTTGTGTTACGTGTAAGAATTATCAAATTATGGTTTCGAAGACGAAAATAACATTTTTCCGAGAAAAAGGCGTAAAAATACTATTCACCCGAAAATACTTTTGCGTTTTTTTGATTTTTCGAAGAACGCACTAACGTTAATTTTTCGAGGAAAGACATATTATCTAATAAAATTCAGAAACTGCGGCTTGCGAGAAGAATCGGGAAAGTCAAAAAGTCAATAAAAGTAAGATTTATTATTAAGACTTTGGGCTTTGACTGAGAGCCCGAGAGGAAATGTTAGGAGGCCCAAGCATGATTTCATTAAACACCCAAACAAATGTTAATATAGGCCCAAGAAATGGCACAAACAAAGTCTAAACCAAGCCCCAAACCAAGGTCCAACCCATGGGTCACAAAGTTGGGTTAATGGGTTGGCAAAAGTGAAGTGAGACAACCCAAGGGGGACTTGGGGGAGGTGGGATCCGGCCACACCAAGCTTCCCATGGAAGCTTGGCCAAATATCTTGCAAGTTGCAAGTTCTAGTTAATGCTAAATGCCCCAAAAGTCATGGTTGATCATTTTAACTCAATCATGGTTAGATTGTTGTGGATGATGAGGGGATGGTTTGTAAGATGGGGAAAGTTGAGGGGATTGACTATACAAGACCCTAAGCTAAGTGACCAACTCATAAGCTTTACCAAAGTTGTCTTAATGACCACAATACCCCAACTCTTGCATCTTCTATAAATAGAAGCCATTTTCCTTTATTTTCTTCACCAATTCATCAAGTATCAAGAGAATACTCTACTAAATTTGAGAGAGAAGGGAGTGATTTCATATCATTAAGAAGGAAGTGCTAGCTAAACTAATCAAGTTCATCAAGTAATCAAGAACTCAAAGGTAAGAGTAAAGAACCCTTTACCTACATTTCTTTTATGCTTTGTAAGTTGTTATGAAGCGCTTTGTTGGTGGATGTTAGTTGATTCATTTGAATCATATGAGTTCTGGAGAAATAAGGAAGAATTAGTGGACTAAAATCATTGTTAATATGTATGTCAAGTGAAATTGTAATCTAATGAACGAACTAAACGAAGAACGAATGAAAAATGTGTTAGTTGTTGTTAATGAACAAATTTAAAACCATTGTACTTAAGTTAGTTTTACTATCCGAGAAGAAAGAAATAGAAGTGTATGAATTGTTGAAATGTTCCAATTGGAATGGAGTAAAAATATGCTATAATGAAGTTATGGCGAAAATTTTAGTAAAAGACGGCAGTCGACGAAAACCTTAGCTTGATATGACTTTCGTATTAAGTTAGTGAAAATTAATTACTTCCGGGAAATTATGATTTCCTAGGAGTTTTGTAGTTCATGAGAAATAAGAGACGTAGGCTCGAGAACGAACTCATTCCGACTTCAGATTAGAAAGTTACGAAGAAACGAAATATAATCGTTAAAAACGCTAAGTTAAGAAACTGAGCGATATGAGATTTTTGAGCCAATTGAAAGGCTTATTAGAAAATCCAAAATATTATTCTGTCCGTGGGGATTTGTAGTGTGTAATAAGAGCAAGAAATTGACTCGGGAACAGATTCATTCCGAGGAGGGATGATGAAGTTACGGATTTGTAGTTAGCGTCAGAACCATTTGTACAGAAATTGAACTTAGGAAACTAAAAATCCGGCATGGCGCCGCAGCACCGCTATTTTAGTACAAACCGGGCGCCGCAACGCCGGGTCGAGTCAAGACACAGAAATGAGTTGTTTAAAACTCAGAAAATAGGAAGTTGCGTAGAATAATTAAGGACATAAATGTTCAAGTAAGGTATCACCATGACAAGTGAATTAAAAACGTATTCAATGGTTGAATGTAAATTAAAAGAATAAACTTTTTAAATGTAAAATACTTTAAACAATGTAACTGTTTAGTATACGCGTAGAATGAATGTGCTTAGCATACATGAGAGTGTATAGCTTAGACGTTAGCATAATGGTGTTGGAGTATGACGTTTAGACATCAGAAAGCTGTAATGAATGATAATGAATTTAAAGACTACTTCGGTTTAATGACTTGGATAGAAGGCGATAGTAAGAAAAGTTAATGTAAATCATATGTGGAGTCTATTTGTGGCTAATTGGTGTGTCATCATGATTATATCATGTAGGACATATAAAAGACCGAGTTAAAGTAAATATTAGAAGAATGCTCAAGGCAAGTTTTCTAACTTCATCTTATTATATTCTTACGAAGTTTATATGATGTTTTTAATATCAAATGAACACAATTCTTCTATGAATGTGTGAATTTCATGCTTATACAAATCTCTTAATATTTGGGCAAGTATTCAAGACATTTATGATATGAATTGTTTAAGGAAGTGTCGATGTCACTTGTTTTGGCTAGCCAAATGCTAAAATGTTTTATTGATTTATTAGTAAATCTTTTAAAATATTATTGATGTTATGTTAAGTTATCAAAATCTAATTGTTTTGGTATGGATTCAAAAGTAAGTCTGAGAATGAACAAACAAATGTTTTAGTCGAGTTTTCGACTGACACACAAGGTGTCAAAATTAAACTTATAGTCGTTTAACGGATGAGTGTTGTACAACATAGAGTACTATAGGAAGATCACCTAGACGTGCTCGTAAGTAATATCGGATTTACGGTTTTAATGTCGGGTTATCCTTTTCAAAGAAAGTTCTCGGTCCTTTGACCAACTCAGTATAAATGACCAATATGTCGTTTCAAAATGATTTCAGAGAAAGAAAAGTATTAGTTTTGTTTATTCATAATACTTCACAACTATTTGTACAGTTGTTGAATAATGATCATATGATTCTTGATTTGTTGTTATTGAATTGTTATACTTGCTGGGCAATTAAATATTCATCCTTGCTTGAATTATATGATTTCAGCTAAGGTCGAACGGATTAAAGGATCCGGTAAGGATAATGGAAAAGTGAAGATGGATAAATAAGAAGACTATGTATTAGTTTAGTAGTATTGTGTAATAAACAATATTATGACAATATGAACATGTAATGGTTATAGAAATGAGGAGAATGAACGGGTATGATGTAATAATATAGTAATTACATTCATGTCAATAAGATATATAGTTAGATATATGTGTATGTTGTAGTACCGTGTAACACCTTATCCAGGGTTTAAAGATACCCGGATTTGGGGCATCGGAAAACCCGCCTACTTTTTTTCCTTCTTTAGTACCGGAAGAGATGGGTTTTTTGTTATATGGAGCTCATTTTTAATAGATTCTTAGTGTATTACTTTTGGTGCTTAGTGTTCTACGTAAATCTCCCTTTGTTTTTTTGAAAATAAAAAAATCCCCTACTAAAATCACATAAAAGACTTAATATATTATGTTCCAAGCCCATTAATATCCAAAAAAAGTTGTTTGTGCATGTTGGAACTTGGAAGTGGCTTCCACCTTAGCAGTTATGGTCTTTCCCTTAAGAAAAAAGGAACTTTTATACTGGGGCAGGAAACTCAATTTATTACGACCAGCACATTTTGTTCATTTTTCAGTGATGGTCAGAATCATAGAGATATAGACGGTTATGTTACTCCCACCCAGCTGGAGGCCCTTCCTTTTCAATAGGAAATCTGTACTTTTGCAGATGGAAGAGCTCGGAGATTATTAGCTTCAAAGCTGACCTTATTATTATGAAAAGGAGAAGGGAATTTTTAATAGAGAGATTGAATAAGGGGGTGAAACTTGAAGACCCGAGTTTTCCAAGAACGAAAATTGAATTCCTTATTCTGTTCTCGAAGACGATCTAAAGGGATAAGACCAAGAGCAAGCAGGAGTAGTAGTTCTATTTTCTTAAGAGGATTCGTACAGAGTGGAGTCATTTCCTGGACGGGCTGGACCCCAAAATCTAGTTTTTATTACAATCTCACACACCCTCAACAAATTCTTTTAATGTCTTAAAGAGAATCTAAATGAGGCTTTTCTATTTACCATGTGGCTGAATCTGACTCCATATTTATAACAAAAAAAATGTGGTATTCATCCGTGTAACTAGTGAGAAAATAGAGGCGCTGCAACATATTAAATGATATAATAGGCATTGTCATGAGCTGGACATGAACCATGACTTCTAGAACCACAAGAAGGATTCATCGAACTAACCTTTATTCCAGTTACGTGGCTCTCCTTCTTTGACTTGCAATGGCTACATTCGGCGCAAATTTATGTCATCTTTAAACTTGAATTTTTATTTAGTTTTTTGTTTCCTTGGTGTTAATTTGTTTAAATACTAGACAATGAAGAACGGGTGTGGGATTGGACATGGGGTGGGGAGAGGGGGGGGGGGGGAGTGATGCTTGCTCTTTCTTCTGTGTTATCTAACTTCATATCTCCAAATGATTATAGGGAGCATGGGGCTTTATGATCTAAAATAAATGTGGAACCTCTCTCCAACAGTTTTAATTGTCAATACATTGGGCGGAAAGAAAACAAGTGATCTAATGCTTGGGTTAATTGGATTTAGCAACTGACTCAGTTCCCTAATGTATTACACTTGCGTTTTTAGAATGTTTAAGATAAAAGTAGAAATTTATTAGAAAGGTAGAAAAATACCATGATAGAGGACAAAGAATCATAGGGGAAAAAATCGAAGTCCTTTTTAAGACTTCCCTCTGATCCATATGAATACCCAATAC
Organism: Panax japonicus; assembly: GCA_020205505.1. Taxonomy (NCBI): domain Eukaryota; kingdom Viridiplantae; phylum Streptophyta; class Magnoliopsida; order Apiales; family Araliaceae; genus Panax; species Panax japonicus. Next base: position 15,990,582 of record CM035111.1, read on the forward strand.
AGTCCAAAAAACATTCAAGAGATGATACTTCATCCTACAAAAGATGACACGGTAGGGTTCATAATAAATCTACCCTAGACTGACCATGTGATAACTCCAGTAAAAATTGGTGCATACCAGAAAAGGGTCGAAATTTTGTTTTCTTCTTTCATTCATTTATTGTTTCACCAGGAAAATGAATGAGTTAATGATCACCTTTAAAAAAGAGATTTCTGTTTTTCGACTTCTAATTACTCGAGCTACTGATAATAATGAACTACGTAGAAGAACTATACTTACCACCCCCTCTGCATTCTCCTGAATTTGGATTAGCAGTAAAGTTTACTCCGGCAGAAAGTTGTAGGCCAAATTAAGGTTTAGAATTGCTTCACACAGTCCAAAAGAAAAACACAATTGCTGGGGAATATATCTATTACTTGATATCTTTCGAATTGGGTGCATTACTTGTCTTATATTTTCTTTTTGACATACATAATCTCAATAAAGTGACAAGAAGGGGGTGAGCCCATGTGCACATTGTTAAGTTACCAACTTATCTAAAAGCTTAATTTATTAGAGACTAGAGAGAGACCCCCAACAATGTATATCCAGCTAACATCCCCCTCACGTGCATATGTGGAGGGACAAATTAAATGCATTTGCATCATCAATATTAAGGGAATTGTATATCTGAACACAAGATCTTGCATATCTAGAGTTTCGATACCATGATACATTAACAACTCATCTTAAGGCTTAAGCTGCTAGAGAGAACCACAACAATGTATATCAAGCCAACACACATGACGTATACTTTGCAGCTAAAGAGCATTTACATGCATTGGACTTCATATGTATCTTTTATATTACTGAATAATCAAACCTTAAAATGTCAGTAGATGGCGAAGTAGTAATATAGATTTTCAGTAATCCAAAAATGTACGTCTTTCTTTACTTGACATGCCTTCTCGTTATGTGACATACATGTATAATATAGCTCATGTGATAGGGTGTATTAGACAAATAGTTCAGACACATGAAATGTGATTTAAAATCTCTTAGGTGATCATAAAGATTGCATCATTTCTTTATGTTCTCTCAGTTTCTAACATTATTTAGAACTAAAATGCATATCCTGTGTTGGAAATGTGTTCTGATGTATCTGTGCACCAGCCCGAAGTACATCATTGTCATTCTATGCCACCAAGGGAAGTTTGTCTTGTTGCTAGCCCATCGTCTACTGCAACACTGACTAAGGCTCGCATGTGTTGGACTCCAGAACTTCACGAGTCCTTTGTGGATGCTGTCAGTCAGCTTGGCGGTAGTGAACGTGTGTTTCTCTCTCACTTGCACTACATTTTCTAATCTCTTTAGGATCTAATGACTCATGGCATTCTTTATTGTATTGTCTGGTAATTTTAACTTATAGGAGCTACTCCAAAGGGTGTCTTGAAGCTCATGAATGTTGAAGGATTGACCATCTATCATGTGAAAAGCCACCTTCAGGTAGAAGAAATTCACTAAGTTGATTTGTCTACCGTTTACACATTTGTCATTTCTTTATGTTCTCTCAGTTTTTAACATTATTTAGAACTAAATGCATATCTTGTGTTGGAACTGTGTTCTGATGTATCTGTGCACCAGCCTGAAGTACATCATTGTCATTCTATGCCACCAAGGGAAGTTTGTCCTGTTGCTAGCCCATCGTCTACTGCAGCACTGACCAAGGCTCGCATGCGTTGGACTCCAGAACTTCACGAGTCCTTTGTGGATGCTGTCAGTCAGCTTGGCGGTAGTGAACGTGTGTTTCTCTCTCACTTGCACTACATTTTCTAATTTCTTTAGGATCTAATGACTCATGGCATTCTTCATTGTATTGTCTGGTGATTTTAACTTATAGGAGCTACTCCAAAGGGTGTCTTGAAGCTCATGAGTGTTGAAGGATTGACCATCTATCATGTGAAAAGCCACCTTCAGGTAGAAGAAATTCACCAAGTTGATTTGTCTTCCGTTTACATATTTGTCATAAATTTAATTATTATTATTATTTCAACTATTTTTATTACTTCAAAATTTTCAGAAATACAGAACAGTTAGATACAAACCAGAGCCATCAGAAGGTAGAGTGATTGCCTCCTCTTATTCTACAATAAATTTTTTTGTGTGGAAAGGATCTTATGTACTCCCTTTGTCTCACAAAAAGAGTCCCATTTAGGGTCTTCCTTTTATTCAAGTAGTATAAAATGTCACAATGTCCTAAGTTTACCATCATAATTTCATCATTATAGCACCACTTCTAAGCTAAAAACTTTATTATTTTAATAATAAACATGGAACAAAAGACATCTTTAATGTTTGCAAAACTCCCAAATGGGACACTTTTGTGGAATAGAGGGAGTACTTGATCTTGAGTTTTTGACAACCCTCTACATTATTGAACCATTAAAATCATGTCTTATTAGACTTTTAAAGTTCTTAAACCTGCCGTTTAAAATCAATTATCGTCCATTATTGCCAAGTACTCGCTCAGTCAAAAAATGAGGCTCACATTTGACTTTTTGAGTATTTCTTGTGCATATGAAGGATATGAAGGTTTGCGCAGGATAAAGATAAACATAAGTTTTTTTAATAAAAATTTATCCAAATTTAATATTAAGAAAATCTTGTAACAAAATTATGTCTAAAAGTGTCCTAGGCTAACCTTTATATGTGAAGAAAAAAAAATCTAGAAATCAAAATGAGACTATCATGTGTGGATGGAGGGAGTAGGAGTATATATCTTATGTTTGCTAATAACCAGAAGCTACATCATAGAGAAGAACACATTGTACCTTCATCTTGTTATTGTGCTGTTTGAAGTAACTAGTTTCTTGTATATATGTTACTCCCTTACTCTTATTTTATCCAGAAAATGTTGTGGAAAATGCATTAGAATATGTAAAATTGAAATGAGTTGTTCTCTTCTCGTTGCAGGAGCTTCGGGAGAAAATTTGGCACCTATTGAAGAGCTGACATCTGCAGATGTGAAAATCAAGTCAGAGTCTCTCCTCTCTCTCCCTCCTTCCTTTGCCTGTGTTGTTACTTCTTATCCCACCCCCTTGTGTGCTAGGCCAAGCAGGTGTTTCAGAAGAATAACTTTACGACATAGGTGTTCAGTTTCAATTAAAAACTGGTTCAATTCCTAGTTCTGAATCATTCTATCTACCAGAAATTATAATGAAATAGTAAAATGTGCTAATGTTATTTAGTTGAGTTTTTTAGTCATTATACATTAGGAATGGCAACGAAACTTTTCTTTTGTCCGGACATGGTAAAAGGCAATATGGTTATATCCCTTGTGTTAGAAGATATGACAGAATATACCATAATTGTAGCTTACTTAATCAGTATGTACACATTACTGTAATTTAGGAATTACCATAAATGTAATTAGGTTGTTTTATGTATATATATATATATATATATCAATCAATGTAATAGAAAGAAATAACTTAAATGAAATAAACTTCTCAATTTCTACATGGTATCAAAGCCTGCTTCCTTTTCCAGAAGCTTTCTTTTTCCTTTTTTTTTCCGCTGCCGTTCACAGTTTCAATTAGAAAACTAGTTGAACGACTTGATATGGAGAAATTGAGATCATAATTGGGTTCTACAGTACCAGGCGACCCAACATGAGTTTTCAATTTTTCAACTCGCCGCCACACCAGCCCCCACGCGCTGGACCGCCGACGCCACGCGCCGGCGCGTGAGACCTTTCCGACCATTTTTACCGAGGCGGTTTTCTTTCAAGTTGGTCGGTTTTCTTCCCTCTCGCTATCTGTAGTGGTATTGAAGTGGTTAGCTTCGATCTACAGACTTGATCTTCCTCAGTTGGTCTGGTCAGCAACGTGCTCTGTTTCCACTGTGTTTGGCTTCGATTTTTCGATTTTTTCCCTCTCTTCAGTAGGTTCGTTTGGTTCCTTGTTTACTTCCGTGATATTGCAATTTGTTAGCCCGTTCATTCATAGGACAATACACTTTTCTTTCGTATCCTTTTGGAAGGTTTATTCTCATAGGATATATAGTGTTTTTTTTATCTGTTATATGGCGGAACAAAGTGGTGTTAGCAGTGGGATGCATAAGGGTAACATGGAACAACAACAGGCTGTTAGAAGCCATATACTTGATTCAACACTGGTTCTAAGTCCCTTCAAACTGGATAGAACCAACTATTTGGCATGGTCTCAAGCATGCCGCATGTCAATTGAGGTCAATCGTATGCAACACTTCATCAATGGAACAATCACTATGCCTGAGAAACCGGGTCTGATCCAAGAGGAATGGAAATCTGATAATTCCATAGTAAAAACATGGATTTTTAATTTCATGGAACCTAGTATGCGGAGTAGTTACATGTTCGTAGACACTGCCTATGAGTTTTGGGAGGTTATCTTTCAAACTTTCTCTGTTTTTGGTGATATGTCTAAGGCATATGATATTCGTAAAAGGATTCGTGAGCTAAGTCAAGGGAAGAAGACTGTGGCTCAGTATTTTGCAAAAATTAATGTTCTTTGACAGGAGCTTGATCATTATCGGGTTTTTTCAGCCAAATGTCTGGAAGATGCAGCTGCTTATCAAAAGTTTGTTAGTGCATATAGAGTTGTGGATTTCCTGGAAGGTTTAAATATAGAATTTTATCAAGTTTGAGCACAGTTGATTGGTCAGACACCTTTTCCATCGTTACGAGAGGCTCATGCTAGGGTCCAACAAGAGGAAAGTAGGTGTCGGGTGATGGTTTTAAATTCTGTTGACCGATCCTTTATGGTTTCTTCGTATCCTAAGTTTGGCTCCACTACTCAGTCTCCTGTTGAGAAGGAATCCCGTGAATGTGATTGATGTGGGGGAAAGAACTATACCAGAGATCGTTGTTTCAAGCTTCATGGACGTCCTAAAGGGTGAGGGGGTAGGTTTGGTAGTGGTCTTGGACGTGAATCTCAGGCCTATGTGACTACTACAACACCTCCTGTTGATACCTCCAGTTCTTTAAACACTACTTCTGCACTCACTCCTGAGGAAATCTCAGCTTTTCGGAAACTCTATTCAAAATCCACTTCTTCTCATTACGACCAGTCAGGTATACAGTCTTGTGCTCTTAATGTTTCATTAACTTGCTCTAGTTAGATCATTGACACAGGTGCCTCCGAGCATATGACCGAGTCCTCCACCCTCTTTACTTCATACAAGCCTTGTTATGGAAAAGACAAGATTCGCGTAGCTGATGGTTCCCTCTCTTCTATCTCTGAGAGAGGCTCTGTAGTTTGTACCCTTTCATTGACATTGTCATATGTTCTTCATACTCCTTCATTCACTGCAAATTTGTTATCTGTTCAACGTCTTTCTGAATCCTTAAACTGTTTAGTAACCTTTTTCCAATCTCATTGTGTTTTTCAGGACTTGGTGACGGGGCAGAAGATTGGCAGTGGTAGTGTAGTTGGTGGTCTCTATTACTTAGATTTTCCCTCGTCCAATATGTTCCCTACTCAGGCTCTTCACTCTACTTATAACTCAAGTTTGACTCCTCTCCATCAGTGGCATCGACGTTTGGAACATCCATCTTTTTCTATATTAGAGTCTTTGTTTCCATCTTTAGTTAAACAATGTAATAAAACTCAGTTTTTGTGTGAACTATGTGAATTGGGGAAACACAAACGTTCTTTTTATTCTGCTATTAACAGTCGACATTCAGAATCTTTTGCTATTATACATTCTAATGTGTGGGGACCCTCTCGGGTTGTTTCCCGTTTTGGTCATAAATGGTTTGTTAGCTTTATTGATTGTCATTCTCGTGTCACTTGGATTTATCTTCTTCGTTGCAAAGATGAGGTGTTTGATTGTTTTCTGGAATTTCATAAAATGATTCAAACCCAATTTGAAGCTAAAGTAAAGATTCTCCATAGTGATAATGATCGTGAATATAGTAATAATAATGCTTTTGCATCTTATCTCTCTCAACATGAAATTATTCTTCAAACCTCTTGTGTCAAAACTCCAGAGGAAAATGGAGTGGCGGAAAGAAAGAATTGCCACTTACTAGAGGTAGCCCACACTCTTATGTTCACTATGAACACCCCTAAATTTCTATGGGGAGATGTTTTGACTGCTGCATTTTTGATAAATCGATTTCCTTCTAGAATTCTTGGGAACAAAAGTCCAATCTCTTTGCTTCAACACACGACAAGTCCTTCTCCTTCGCCTCGAGTCTTTGGTTGTGTGTGCTATGTTCATGATAAATCTCCCACTCGGAGAAAATTAGATTCCAAGTCTCTTCAGTGTGTTTTCATTGGTTATTCTCCAACCCAAAAAGGGTATAAATGTTATCATCCTCCTTCACACAAAGTATTCATAACTCGGGATGTAACCTTTTGGGAATTTGAACCTTTTTATTCTTCTTCACCTTCTCCTCAAGGGGAGGATGTTATTGATGAGGAGAAGCTTCCTCCTGAGGCTGGCATTGCAAATTCTATTCTACCTTCTTTTCTTGTTCCATCTTCCCTTGTTCCTATTAATGTTCCTAATAATTCTACACAGGGGGAGTTACAGAATGAGCCTGAGTTGAGAACCTATGTTCGAAGAGGCAAGCATAAGGTCACAATTTTTGCACCACTACTCCAACCCTGCTTAGAACCTAGTCTTGATAGTGCTAATGGTGAGAATCCTAATCCTACTTGTTCATCTGATGATACTGATATTCCTATTGCTCTTAGAAAAGGGGTTAGAGCTTGTACTCAACATCTGATCTCTAATTTCGTAGCCTATGATAAATTGTCTGCATCCTATCTTTCTTTTGTTTCTTCCTTATCTTCAATATCTGTACCTCAGGGATGGAAAGAAACAATGAGTGATGAGAATTGGAAACATGCTATGATAGAGGAGATGAATGTCCTGAAAAAGAATGATACATGGGACCTAGTCTCACTTCTTTACGGAAAAAGACCAGTTGATTGTAAATGGGTATATACAGTCAAATAGAAGTTAGATGGGACAGTTGAGCGATTCAAAGCCAGAATAGTTGCAAAAGGGTACACTCAAACTCATGAGATTGATTACCAGGAGACATTTTCTCCTGTGGCAAAGATGAACTCTGTTCATACCATAATCTTATGTGCAGCAAACTTCGGCTGGGATATTCAACAGTTGGATGTGAAAAATGCATTCCTTCATGGTGACTTAAAGGAGAAAGTATATATGGAAATACCCTCTGGTTTTGCTTCATCTGCCACCAAGGGTAAGGTTTGTAAACTACGAAAGGCTTTATATGGGTTGAAGCAATCTCCCAGAGCTTGGTTTGGTAGATTCCACAAAGTAATGATAAGATTTGAGTATAAGCAGAGTAGAGCGGATCATACTCTATTTGTCAAACAGATAAACGGTAAGACTACCATTCTTATTGTTTATGTTGATGATATTGTGGTGACAGGGGATAATATAGAAGAGATAGTTAATCTCAAAGCAAGTTTGGCCAAAGAATTTGAGATCAAAGATCTTGGTCCTTTGAAATATTTCCTTGGTATTGAAGTTGCAAGATCTGCCAGTGGAATTTTTCTATCTCAAAGGAAGTATGTCCTTAATCACTTAACAAAAACTGGCATGTTGGGATGCAAGCCTGTTGATTCTCTTGTTGAAGTTAATCATCATCTAGTAGGTGGCACAGGACCTACGGTTTGATAAAGAAAGATATCAACGTTTAGTGGGACGATTGATATATATTTCTCATACTAGACCTTATATATATTATGTTGTGGGAATAGTGAGTCAGTATATGCATGATCCTCAATATTGTCACATGGAAACTGTTTACAGAATTCTGAGATATCTCAAGTCTGCTCCCGGAAAAGGGTTATTGTCGCATCACATAGTCATATAAGAGTTGAAGCTTTTTCCGACTTAGATTGGACTGGCTTTATAGAGGATTGTCGTTCTACATCAGGTTACTATTCATTTGTTGGAGGTAATCTTGTTACTAGCGTAGTAAGAAACAATTCGTGGTAGCAAGATCTAGTGCTGAAGCGGAATATCGAGCTATCGCCTTGGGTATATGTGTACTAATGTAGCTTCGAACCTTGTTAGAAGATTTGGGTGTTACAACTAATATGCCTATGTAGTTATTTTGTGATAATAAGGCAGCCATTAGTATTGCGAACGACCCAGTACAACACGATAGAACGAAGCACATTGAGATTGATAGACACTTCATCAAAGAAAAATTAACTAGTGGTTTTATTTGCTTACCTTTTGTCAAAACAGAGAATCAGCTTGTCGATATTTTGACTAAGGGTCTTAGTAGTAAGATGTTTCATCCACTATGTTTCAAGTTGGGTATGCGAGACATCTATACACCAACTTGAGGGGGAGTGTTAGAAGATATGACAGAATATACCATAATTGTAGCTTCCTTAATTAGTGTGTACACATTACTGTAATTTAGGAATTACCATAAATGTAATCAGGTATCTATGTAATAGAAAGAAATAACTTCAATGAAATAAACTTCTCAATTTCTACACCTTGTGATTAACATTTGTTAACTTTTTTGGGCTTTATGAGAGGAAATCAATCAAGGGATTCAGGTTTTAAAAATCATTGCCTTGGGGACCTTATAATTTGGGTTTATGGACTTGCAGTATTTACTCTGTACTATTAACCTGCCCTTAAATTTAATTATTAACATTCTTCTCTAAATTATCATGCATGTGCATGTCTAAAAGTTGATGCGAATTAATCTAAAGGCAATCCTGCTCAGATAACATCTGACTCTAAATTTTGTTTACTGTCTCAACACTTGTGAATGTCAAATTGATTTCTATTCTCATTTTAATTAGTTCTTCTGATTAATATTACTCAAGTCGCACATTGAAATCATAAAATGTAACTCATATAGTTGCTTTCGAAACTTAACTTTGCTATATTTGCATCACTGTTTCAATTCCATTTGACTTCTAAAGATTGGATTTCACTTTTTTGATAAAGTTTGCAAGTTCTCAACTTGGAAAACCGTTTTATTGAAACGTCTGTGGCTGTGATTACAATGTCAGGAGTATGGGGATCACTGAGGCACTAAGATTGCAGATGGAAGTTCAAAAGCAGCTCCATGAACAACTTGAGGTATGGAAATGATATGAAGATATTGTCTTCCCTTGAAGTTATATTGTTGGGTCCATTCACCAAGTTTGGGCTTGGAACTTTGCAAGGAGCATAATTAAGAGTCTTTCTAAAAATTGGCTGAAGTCTTCTCGTTTTAGACTTCATTTACAATTTTTACTTCCTCAGATGAAATCATTATAGGTTTTACGAAATGCTCCCCTCCCTCAAAATTTTATCTAAAAGTACATTTTGGCTCTAGACATTATCTTTCAGTTCTTATGGCATCAAGAATCTATTTCACCTTTTAATGTGCTACCTACTTGATTAAAATGTCAACTGGTTTATGCTCATATCAGTGACTTCATGTTGGCCAGCATATCTTTTTGTTTATTCAGTGACGCTATAGTTCCTAACCTTAGGTGCAGACTAATGGTTATGATTTCTGATGCAAAAGTTTAGGTCTCTTAGATAGTTAGATAATTATCAAGATTTAATCAGCTTTATTTTATTTTTTTTCTTTTGTGATACTGTGTTAGGTCCTAAATAAGCAACTCCATTCAGCTCCTTTCCTCCTAAGTCCCCCTCCCCCACCAAACAAAATAAAAAAGGCCCACTCACCTACCGTAACTTAAAGATCTATTGTACTGAGAGCGCTAACTTAGGAAGCATGGGTGTGGCAGTTTAGCAATGTACTGCGCATGGAGTGCATCTGGGTGCGTCCCTGTGCAGCAATCGCCATATCCCCAATAGAAAAGGAAAATAAATAAAGGTTGACAGGGAAAGGTAGACGATGAAGAATTCCATAGATGTTGTCGTTCTTGTTACTACTGTCTCCGTCGCGTGATCTAAAGCTGCCTTCACCTTTCCTTTTTCCTTTTTCCTTTTTCAAAAATAATAAAAATATAAATATCCTAAATCCCCATTTTGAGATAAAATATATAATAATTAATTATATTATTAAAGTAATTCTTTCCAAATACAAACAGAATTTTCAGTTACTTTAACTTTGTGGTTCCCATCACCATTTTATCAGATAATGGTTTAAGATATTTGGTCCTGTGGCCGTGGACAATTTCTGTATCCAGTCTGACTTTAGCCAATAATTTCTGCTGAAAACTGAGTAGCTAGATCATGATTACTGTTATTATTTCAAGTTGTTTGGAATCGTCAGATTCTTAGATTTCATTATAGCCTTTTGATCCTGATCTATCAGTATCGCGGTTTGAACTAACTTGACCTTTGCAATTACCTAGCCATCGGACGACTAGTGGTCTTATGTTGTTAGCTAAGGTAACTTTAGCATGTCCCTGCTTCAGATATTTGGTGGTTTAGGTTGAAGTACTGTTGGAAACAAGGCCATCTCTCTATTACTTTGATAATTCATTAATTCATTCCCGCTTGATGTAGATTCATCCTACCATGTACAATAATTAATTTTTTTAAATTGTATTAAAGAGTTTCAGATCGTATTTTTAGGAATCTTATATATTGCTCAATAATCAAGAGTTCTCTTCTTAAAAAATTTCTGTGAATTTCTAGAAAATTCATGTAAGCAGACTTCTTAGTATACACTGACCTAGAAGTTAACTAAAATTTAACACTCGTGAGGCAAAGTTAATAGAATTACCCAATTTCAAAATATTAATTAGTTTAATGGGGTAATTTGAAAATTTAAAAGTTCAATGGTGTAATCAGTAAAACGTGCCAACTACAGTGGGTTATTCATTAGTTTTATTGATTAAAAATTAAGGTCCGTTTATTTTTTTTTTAACGGAATGACCCAATTTCAAAATACTCCCTCCGTCTCAGGATAAAAGTCCTGGTGGATTTTTTACGCATATTAAGAAGAGGAATAAAATGACAAAATTGTCCATAATAATGTCATTAAATATGGAGAGAGAATTAGAATAAGAAAAGTATGAGATATTTAATGTTACGGGTATAATAGGAAAAAATGTGTAAAAGTTTGGTTATTAAAAGAAAGTGGACATTTAACATGGGACAACCTAAAATAGTAATAAGGACTTTTATCCTGGGACGAAGGGAGTAATAATTAGTTTAGTGGGATAACTTGAAAAATTAAAAGTTTAATGGTGTAATCAGTAAAACGTGCCAACTATCGTAGGTATTTTATTAGTTTTGCCAAAAGGAAAGAGTAAAAAACTTATATGTTTTCTTCATGTTGTTACTGAGTTTATAAGGGAAAAGAAATGAAAACTTAGTTTTACCCTTATGTTTCCCCGTTCTATATTATAAGACCATTACTGACTTTTTGAAGTAAACTGAAGATATTTTTAAAATCAAAATTGGCATAGATTCTTTTAATTTTAATCAATACAATGATGAATATCGCAAACTATCTAAAAAGTATTACTCATTGTAAACTTTATTATTTCATAATTTTTAACAAGTCATCTCAATTTTGAGTTTGAAAATATCTCAAGTTGACTTCAAAAAGTCAATAATGGTTTATAATTTGGAACGGAGGGAGTATTAGTTTTGTTTTTGTGTAAAGGAAATATAATAGGGGGTTATAAAAGATTTGTTTATGTTATTTAGTTTTTCATCCAAATTTGTCCATCTTTGAACTGGAAAACTTTGGCAAGAAAAATGACCAAGTTTTCCATCAATTTCTTTCCTTTTGTTTTTTACATTAAAAAACTGTAACAAGGTAATTGGATAGAAAACTTAAGTTTTCTGTCCATTTCTTTTCTTTACCATCCATTAAAACTCAGAAAATGTCAGTTGTTTACCATGAATAAAAGTTTCTTATCATATTTCATTTCATCAGATTCAGAGGGATCTGCAGTTGCGAATAGAAGAACAGGGGAAATGCCTCCAAATGATGTTCGAGGAACAGAGGAAAATGGAGAATGAAAGATTGATGCCCTCGTCGTCTAATCCAGATGAACCCTCTGCTACCTTGTCAAGTGTAGTGCAGACTACCCGTGCCAACACTAGTTCGGAAGCCGCAAAGCAAGATCATATCAAAGAGACAACTGAAGTACGTAATGCCAATATGTCATGTGAGCAGCAGTGCAACCATGCCAGTGACAGACCTGAAGCCGAGCAAGATCTTGTTGGAACAGAGACTGATGCAAGTGAAGTCAACTTTTCACATGGAAAAACAAAGTAAAATCCAAATGATAATCAAAGTTCAACTGAATCAAAAATCTGTGAAGGAATTGACCAAGATACCAAGTTATCTAGTTCTCCATCTACAAAACGTGCAAAAACTGATGAAACATCTGTATCGTTAACCAATCTAGGATTTTGATTGTAATGTTTTATTGCTATGTTATATAGTAGTGATCGATATCTTTTATGTAGATTGTATGGACACAACATGCCAATTTGGAAGAATGATTATGGAATTTCAGTACAATTCTTGTAAATTATTAGATGTCTTCTCTCTTTCCCTGGTGGATAATTTAAGTCTCTTCTTCTCTTAGCTATTCTTTCTACAAACATTTAAATATAAACTTTCTATGAATTGCTATTACGGACATAACTTAGAAGTAAATAGTTTGCAACCCTTGTTAAACCAATTGTGATATGAGTGATAAATTTTAAAGAAAGAATCACTCGTGTCATATCCTTTTGCCAAATTCTAATTTTACGAAGCTACAGTTCTATCAATCTGATTGTTAGAATCATAGAATAAAAATTGGCATCCTACAAAAAACATCTCTACCAACCTATCCACCACGTACCCCTCATGGATAACTAAGAAGTGAGCAGATTTGGTTAAACGATCTACCACAATCCAAATGACGTTATTCTTTCTGAGATTCTTTGGTAAACCAGTCACAAAATCTATTGTAATGTGCTCATACTTCAAATTAAAATGTCTAATTGTTGCAACAATCCACTAGCTCGTTAATACTTTATCTTCACTTGTTAACAAGCGAGACACCTTCCCACAAATTCGACACGTCTCAGTCCATCCCATTTCACCAAAAATTCTCCTGTAAGTCCTTGTACATCTTCATATAACTCGGATGTCGACGTTGGAATTTTTATTTGTCCTTTTTCTGTTCTTGTCTTTTGGTATTCTCATGTTAGGTGAGATTTGTTTAAAAAAATAAGTTGTGAAAATGTCCGACATGTATATGTCGACGATTGGGCTGTAAGAGTCGCCAGTGGGTTTTTTAAATGGTTGTACCAATACAACCGAGAAAAGATTTGCACATTGACCCAGTGATGTGACACTGTTTGACGGGTTTGTGAAACCGAGATTCGTTAGGGTCCGGGGACTTGGTTATGCGGAGGAAAGGTGTTAGGCACCCCTCCGACATCCGTGTTGCCACGATGACCGCCATTTTTCAATTAAACTGTTATATGAATGTGTGTATGTGTGTGTGGATCAATGTGCAAGTATTTGGAAGTAGTGCTATGTCTTGTTTGCACTTATATACAAAGGGTTTGAATTTGTGTAAAAATTCAATTTTAAACAAGATATAGCAAAAATGTTTTGTAAAAAGAGGTTTTTTAAAACCCTTGTGCTCAATAGTAATTAAGGCATTCCATTTTATTAGGTGTTCGTCTTGATGACTTTTTATTTTCGAGATGCGAAGCATCTTCGAGAAAATAATATACATAGCAAAGCCGAATAATTTACAAGCCGTGTACAGCTGAAAATGTCCATCACGGGAACCGAATCTAGATTCAGTAGACTGAATCTGTGATCACATGATTCCTAAGCTCACATGATGTAGCAATGTATATGAAAGTTGTCAGCAGTTATATATAAAAGTTGTAAATATATATATATACAGACATGATCACCCACCACGAAGCACCTCCATCGGGGATCATAAATGTAAATAAAGAAGTAAAAACGATCAACCGCCACGAAATAAACTCTAGGCTGGACGAAATGTAAAGAAAGCTGTAAAAGGCCACGAAGCAAACTTCATGCCTGATAGAAATGTATGTATATATATATATATAAAAGCGGTAAACGCACATGATATATATCGATCCCAGCTCGGTTTATCATTTCGGCGATTTGTCGCTATATATATATATATATAAAACATTAAACACTCAGGATGTAAAATCTAACCTCATCGAACAGAGTTCGACAACAGTTCATATATATAAGTATATATATTTATATAAGAAAATAAACGCTCCAGATGCAAAATCCAGGCTCAATCGAGACATAACTCGATAGTGTTAGTATATATATATATATATATATATATATACAAAAGCCGCCGACCGAAGTCCGGGCATACACGTAACATGACTCTCAACGTGAAGAATGGTGTGTGTAAAGATGAAGAGAAAGGCTATAAAGTGTGTAAGAAGGCTTACAGTGGACTGCCAAAGAAGACTTCAATGACTTGAAATGGATGAACACTCGGCTCCCGCCGGTAAAAATATAGCAATATATAAGCTCACAAGTGTTTAAAATGAGAAAGCACTCAGTTTATAGTGTGTACAGAGCAAACTGGACAGGGCTTCCTCGCTTTTTCTCTATGCAAAATGGCTGCCCCAAGCCCTCTATTTATAGAGGAGGAAACCGCAGGTATACCTACGGCAGCCGCAGATGCACCTGCGGCTGCCCGGGGTGCCCCGGGTTCCGCGGGTCCTGTCGTCTCGAAGTATGTGCACGCATGCAACGTGTTGTCTGCTCGAATTTTCAGAACTTCAATCCGGGAATCTGATCGAGGTGTATAAGACCTTTTACAGCATGCTATTGTCGAGATCTACACAATGACATGTGATTAGAGGTTGTACGAAGTCAGGAAGATGGGACCATGCCCTAGGTCTTCAAGCTTCAAATTCTATCCGTTGTGCTGTCTTATGCAGTAGTCACTCAGGATTGGCACTCTTTGATTCTTGTAGGACATTGCTGTGTAAAATGTATGTATGTTGTTGTTGAGACGGCGCAATGTGGGTTTGGGATGGACAATATGACGATTCTGCCCTTCACCGGGGTTATCTCTGGTTTGAACTGATTTAGCGGTCGTTGCTCAGGGTTATCTTTGAGATTGGATTGCTGCAGGTGTTGACTGTCCTCAGGGTTGTTTCTGAGGTGTGTCTTACTTCACAGGGTTATCTCCGGGCTTGGGGAATGAGTTCCTTGGGGTTTTTGCCGAGTGTTTGAAGCTGTTTGCATGAATTTGAAACAAGCATTTCCGGGGTTATCTCCGGAACTGCAACTACATGCCTCGGGGTTGTCTCCGATGTTGACACTGTCTTTCCCAGTGTTGTTTTCGGGGCTTAGACTGAGTATATCGGGGTTATCTCTGAGATGAGACGGTCTTCTCCAGTATGATTTTCGGTATTTGAACGACATTCCTCGGGGTTATCTCCGAGGTTTGAAACTGAAACTCCCGGTGTTATTTCTGGGACTGAGCTGGATATCTCGGGGTTATTTTCGAGATAGTAAAAACTAAATATCCCAGGGTTGTTTTCGGGATTGAACTGAGCTGTCTTCCAGGGTTATCTTTGAAAGACGATTTTGTCCTCCTGTAATGTTAGTAACATGTATGCATAAAATTTCGAGTGTCCCTCTTTATCATATTCATGCAATGCAATGGCATGGATAGGATAAAGAATACTAGACACTTGAAATGTAACAAAATAATCATGATGCAATGTACAGTAGCATGATGCAAATGTATGTGGTTTGTTGGATTGTTCTCCAACATGGTGGGATGATTACCGGCTCCCCTTGACTTCTACTAGGGATTAGACGTATCTCTCATGTACAAGAGACTTTGTGGGGATGCATTTGGTCGGTTGAGGATGTGTATAACATATTTCATCATCAGTCCTCCCCGATGAGGATGCTCTGTTGGAGTTACTGCCAACAGTCTGTGTTGTCAGGATTGCATGACCCTCCCTGAAATGTACATCAACGGATGAAATCCTTGCTGGGGATAAATGCCAAGGCTGCTTGACCTCTGTTGACGTGTGCATCAACTGATGAAATCATCGGATGGCTTCCGACGCTTCGATGGGTTTAACTGCCATCGGATGAAGTAACGTCAAGGTTGCTTGACCTTCATTGACATGTGCATCAACAGATGAAACGCGTGACACCCCCGCCGGGGACTTATACTTTGGCAGATGAAAATGCGTGATACCCCGCCAGGGAATCTGTATCTAGACAGATGAACATGCGTGACACCCCCATCGGGGATCTGTATTTGGACAGATGAACATGCTTGATACCCCCGCCGGGGAATCTGTATTTGGACAGATGAACATGCGTGATCTGTATCTTCGCTGACGTGTGCATCAACGGATGAAATCATCGGATGGCTTCTGACTGCTTCGTTGGATTTACTTGCCAACGGCTGAAGTGATGTTAAGGTTGCTTGACCTTCGTTGACATGTGCATCAACGGATGCAAATGCGTGATACCCCCGCTGGGGATGTGAACTTCAATAGATGATAACGCAGTGATACCCCCGCCGGGAATTGGAACTTGAGAATGCGTGATGCCCCCACCGGGGATGTATTCTTGAGAATGCGTGATGCCCCCGCCGGGGATGTGTACTTTGGAATTACGACCCCAAACTGACGACATCGGACCTTTGTGAGGTATTGCTGAATGTGATTTGCAACTATTGAGATCATCGGTATAGTATACCCTATGTTTGGGCGAATACCAATAAATGATATGAAAGCCACAGTTTAGCCCATGGAAAACTAGGATTTCAGGCTATTCTGCTCAATCGCGTAGCATTTTATCCCTGATTTGGCCTTTTAGCTTGTGAGAACTCCTTTGCAACTCGAACTGGACCGAACCAGGAGGGGTGGTACCCACTTAGGGGAGCCGCAATTACACCTGTTGTAGTCGCAGGTACACCTGTTACAGCCACAGGTGGACCTGCGACCAGCCGTGGATGTCCTTAAATTGGCTGGTTGCTTTCATAAGTCATTTTCAAGTTGCGTCGCGTAAGGAAATCTAGCTACGAGCTCTTCTTCAGATCTGCTGAGTTCGGGCGTCTTTCTGCAAATTCTGTTACCGTACAAGTGTTCTACACTGTCCTGGTAACGTATGCATGCCTTTTTTTCCAGTTTTTATCCGTTGGAAAATGACTTTTTATATGAAATGCGTATAAACACACAGTAGTGAATATGCATGCTCATATGTTTTGATAAAAAATGTTTAACATAGTAAATGTTAGTATAAAATTATGTTGAACATAATGTTGTGAAAAAATTTGACTTTTGAAACAGTTAAATTGACATCTTTTCTGCTATTTCTTAACCTATTTGAGGACAAATGAGCAAAGGTGGTAATGCAAAGTAATCCTGGTAATTAGGCTACCCTTATGGATTAATGACTGACTTTTTAAAGCATATAGTATGTATATGACTGTGGGAATGTGTATTATTGAATAGCCACCTAGTCATGCCTATGTGCATGTGGATAGTCCTATTTATAGAGGAAATTATGGCAAAATTTTTCCAAAATGTAGGCATTGGATAGTCATGCATTTTTAACTCTACTATAGACGTATGTTAAAATAATGCATGCATGCATGTAGTCATAAAATGTATTTTGAAAAGCTCCAAGTTAGAAAATATCACACCCTTTCTGAGGTGATTTGGAGACTTTTTGTCTAGATATTATGAATTCGGATCAACCGAGTAGTTCCCGCAGGACCACTTCAGGTGTGCGGGTGAGGGATTCTGAAGTGCCTCGACCCCGTTCTGTTAGACAACCTCGTCGTCTGGCGGAGGCAGTGATACGTCCTATCCGGGTTTATGTGCCGGATGTCGAGGACGATGAGGAGGATGTACCGGTAGCGGCTCCAGCTCCTACTGTTCATATTCCCCGTAGGGATTTCCCAGGCATTCAAGTGGCTATTCCAGATCTTCTGGGTGATTTAAGTCGCCACCCCTCAGTTTACTTGCATGCAAATGAGGTAAAAGATGGATTTGATCTTCCTTTTTCCTATTGAGGAGCAAGGATTTTGACATTGATTTGCATGTGATGCAGGTTCCCAGCTTTACACAGCCTCGAGGGAACTGGTTCAACATACACTCCCTGTATCAGGCTCTGCATCCAGATTACCGAGGTATAGTGCATGATTGGGGCTTTGGGGCGTTCTTTTCCATTCTACCCCGTCATTGTCCTCGGGGTTACCTTAGGGCATTGTCTGAGCGCTGGTTTCACCAGACTTAGTCTCTCCATTTATTGGACTGTGAGGTGATGATGACGCCGATGGATTGGCAATTTATCATTGGTATGGAGTTTGGAGGGGCGCCAGTGCCATGTACGGTGGATATTACCCCGACTGCCGTTAGATCCTTGCTAGGAGTTCCGGCTGAGGCGCTCAAGGGTAGGACCGTTCGTACGGGTCCTTTGAGTATAGACACTATGAGTGGTCTATTGAGTGAGCCCATGCCTGCTGATATGAGAGTCAGGGATCACATTCTTCGGCGATTGTTCCTGGTTATCATCAGGGGTTGTTTCATAGCAGATAACTCTTGTACGATGTCAGTCTCTTTGATTAGCGCCACGCGGGAGGTGGATCGTATTGGAGAGTATGATTGGGGTTCCTACATCTTCGCATATTTCCTCATGGGAATGCACATGCGTTCACAGGGCTTGACCGAGGCTTGGCTAGGATTTTACCCGTTTCTGCTGGTGAGTATTTCTCTTTTGATTTCCCATGTACAGGTTACGAGTGTTTACTGACAGCAGGTGTTTTGCCTTTTGTTGGTAGCTTTGGGCCTATGAGAGGTTTCCATGTTTGCATCCTGTGAGTGTGTTAGGTTTAGATACCTATCCACGAGGACGGCGATGGCATCACTCCATTTTGGCGGAGATTCCTGTAGCGGAGGGTTTCACCCATTGTCACTTATAGTTGGAGTTGTTGACAGCTGATGTCAACACTTGGGTTTCCTACTCTGGTGAACATTTGACCATTGGATTTGAGGATGGATTCCAGACTAGTGTCGAGCACGTGATATCCACTCGTAGGATTCCTCTCTTCACAGATGGAGGATGAGAGCTTTATTTAGGAGAGCGTGCTATTAGGAGCACCGCAGGAGATATTCGTGTACCGATCTTGCCTCCTGTTAGGTGTTATTGGCCTATGCTGCAGTCACCCGTCGATGACATCCCATTGATGGGTATGGACGGATATACTTTGTCAAAGGGTTCACATACTCAGGATACGTTCTATCGCTGGTGGTCCCCTCGTACTATTGGAGCCTAGACCCACACCACTCAGTTTATGGGGGATATGGTTCCTGGATCCGTGATGATGACGGATTGGCTGGCCTGTGTCCGAGATCTGACTCATTTGACACAGATTGATCGTTTGACCCTGCAGTTGGATAGGGCACATTTCTTTATCAGAACTTGGGTAGAGATCCTTCAGAGGCAGATACTTTTGATCTTTCCGACTCAGGCGCTGGCCCCTTAGGTGACCCATATTGCTTTGCCGGTGCAGATCCTCCCTTGTATAGGCCTGACATCCCTTTTGATAGAGATCCAGTGACTCAGGAGGAGTTACATCAGGTGGACAAGATTAATGATGTAGATATTGACACCATTGTCTTCTTCTGATGTGTATTTTTGTTATCTCTTTTGATAGGCCTCTGTTAGATATTGGGTGGCTGTGACCCTTCTCGCTATATCTTTTGATAGGACTCTATTAGTAGTAGGGCGTTTGTTCCCCATTTCCCTATATTTTTAGCTGTACAGAGATGATGTATGTAGATGCTGATGTACTTAGGAATGTATATACTATTTTCCATTCCATACATCATATTGTTAGGTTTGTAACATTCATGAACGCAATCAAATTGCACAAAATTAGCGGAAACGTGTAAAAATCAGAGTTTAAAATTTTTTACAAACCATAAACCCGGATCACCCTTTATGCACAATTATTAATTAAACGAAAACATGAAGGACAAGAATCATACCCTTGAAGATCCGAGCTTCCTCAGGTATAAGTTCACCTCCAATCCTTTTCGCGTTCAACTTGAATCCACCGGGTTTGGTTCCTTCCTTTGATCAACGTTAGCCACCCAAGTGTTTGGCCTCTAGAGGTGATCCACCAAGAAAGAATAGAGATTCAAGAAGATGGGTGGTTGGCTAAACCCTAGTTTTTCTATCTCTATAGAAAAAGACGTACTCTCCCAACTATTGGAATTACGTGTTCTAATAATACGTCAACAACCTCTACACCCATAATAAGACTCCTCTTATTTATAGATGTGGTCAACCCTCCTTAAATTAAGGAATTAGATTTTATTTTAATTAATTAAATTCCTTTAATTAATTAGGCTCCCTAATCTTATTAGAGATAATTAATTAAACTTTTAATTAATTAGCCTCCTAATCTTATTAGGAATAAACGAGAGTACTTTTATTAATTAATTCCCAAACTCCTTTAGGAATTAAATAATAATAATAGTAATAATAATAATAAGACTCCTCTTATTAATTT
This sequence comes from Panax japonicus, assembly GCA_020205505.1. Taxonomy (NCBI): domain Eukaryota; kingdom Viridiplantae; phylum Streptophyta; class Magnoliopsida; order Apiales; family Araliaceae; genus Panax; species Panax japonicus. The sequence goes on from CM035111.1 coordinate 16,011,119, forward strand.
ATATTTAATATTTCTAAAATATTAAATAATAAATATTAAGCTATTTAATTTATTCTATCACCATAGATTAAATTAAATATACTTAACTTATTATTACGATTATGCCATTAACTTCTTAAATAATTATTCTTCCTTTTATGGTGTGACCCTTTAGGTTCTCCATATTAAACCGGTTGTGAATAAATCAATTAGAACAATTCTAATCTTATTTAAATAAATAAATTAAACTAATAATTTATTTAAATAAATAATATTTATTCTACAATAGGGATAAGCCTCCCTAGCGATCAACGACTTTCCAGATAATATAGATTTCAACATTAATCATAAAAGAACCTTTGAGTAAATAGTTACCGTACAATTCAATCCTTCCACCATACAATGTCCCAATTAAATATAAGACATGGAATTACTGTCAAGTCTTATTTTATTTAATTATATGTATTTCGACTCTTAAATGCACAACACCAAATAATGCAAATTAGAAACACCTTTCTAATTTCATTCTGCCTTGGCCAAGGACTACTGGGTTGTCATTTATCGAATCACATAGGACATTTCTCTTCTTTTACTAGAAGTGGTAGATTCTTTATTGATCATACATTATCTCCATGTATAACTTATTATACCCAAGCATATCCTTTGATATACCTAAGGGTCTTAAGGAATAAGTCAAAGTATAACTCATTATACACAAGATACTATGATGATCTCAAGTCCAAGGATCACTTGTACTACTATCACTACAGGAATTCCTATTGACATGCAAGTAAAACTCCATTAGGTATTCCTTAGCGAGTCACGTTCAGTGAACTTATTCTCTAATAAGCACCTACATACTTGCTTTAGTGTCTCCACACAAATGATCATGAGATCAATCATCCTCATCCAATGAGCAAGCAACGTATGTACCAATCTATCCGGATTCACTAATCCCCAATTTAGTAATCCAACGATTGGGAACTATTTTAGTTTTAAGCTTTCTAAGAATTTAGATCTCATTAGAATGATCATCATCATTATTCTAAAAGCATTGCTTAAAACTATGGGTTTATCACATATTATAAAACAGCATCATGTAGATAATTAAAAGACTTTAATAAATTAATACTTTTTATTAATAAATGAATTAGATTGTTACAAAGTATATGCTTTATCATCAAACATGATTGGCTTGTGTGCATATTACTTTCAATCTCCCACTTTCACTAAAGCCAATCGTCATGGTATCTCATACTCTTCTTCTCTAAGTGACGATTATCCTGCTGTTGGATAAGCTTTAGTTAATGGATATGTAATATTGTTCTTGAGAGTCCACTATCTCTATAGTGATTTCCCATCTTTCAATGATTCTTATAATCAAATGAAAGTGCCACAACACATGTTTAGATCCAAGATGAGACTTAGGAACTATTCCTAGTTCTGTAATGAACTTTTCATCCAAACAATCAACTTGTAGCTTCATTTATAGCTATATACTTTGTCTTTATCACTAAACCAACAACTCTTTGTTGTTTGGAACCTTTCCAATTCACTGCACCACCGTTCAAGGTAACACTTTACCTTAAAGTGAATTTTCTGTCGTCTTGGTCTGTCTAAAAAAACTTGAGTCTGTTAAGCCCTTTAGTTTTAATTCAGACTCACCATAAATCTGATAACATCCTTAGTGCCAGTTAAGTACTTTAAGATATTTTTCACTGACTCACAGTGAACTTCTCCAGAATATGACTGATCAACATCAGGTCACGTATATTTCATTGCATACATGATAGTCACTCATGCGATCTCTCTTTTAGTGTCTATGGGGACTATTAAGAGAGATACACTCCATGGCTCATCAATATGAGACATCTATTGGAGTTTGCCATGCTAAACGACTTTAGCATCAAATGAATATACATTCCTTGGGTTAAGCCGAGCATCCTTTTAAATCTATCTATATAGATTTGCATCCCCAATTAAGATACTCTTCCCAAATCATTCATGGAGAAATGTTTAGACAACTTTATCTTTATTGATTTTAGCATTGGCATGTCATTCCTTATCCGTATTATATCAACATATAATACCAGAAATGTCACGACGCTCCCACTGACCCTTTTGCACACACTTGGTTCATTCTTATTTTTGATAAATCAAACTCTTTTGATTGTCTCATCAAAATGAATGTTCCATTATTTGAGAAACTTGCTTCAATCCATTTCTCTGAGTGTCTACAACTCTTACCTCATCGTATATAACTGGATCATCATCTTCTATGATACGTACCTTATCATCATCATCCATGATGAATCCATACCTCTTAGGTATCTTCGGTACTATTCCAGATTTACGATTCGGTTGTGGTACAATAGGTCTATCTATAGGTTCCTCTTATTTGACTTGTAGTGTTTTGTGGTTCTTGAACTTTTCAAGATGTATTATCCTCCCACTAGCCCTTTCAATGATAAACACCTTTATCTTAGAAGGCAACATGTTTCGCAACAAACACCTTTTGCTAAGTAGGATTATAGTCTATACTTGTCAAATCTTGTCCCAAGCTTATCCTTTGAAACCTTTTCATATAAGTTGGACAACCCCTTATCTTAACATACTTAAGATTAGGAATCCACCCTGTCCATAACTTTTATGGAGTCTTGGGGCCGGATTTTGAGGTTACCTTTTGTAGATATGCAGCCATTTCTAGGACATGACCCTAGAGGGATACTAGAATGTCGGTAAAATCATTATGGACCATACCATGTCCAACAAGGTACAATTTTTCTTTTTCAGATACATCAATCAATTATTACGTATCAGGAGGCGTCCATTATGAGAAAACCATTTGAGATGATCTAGAAACTTATTGCTCAAGTATTTATTCCTTGATCTAATCAAATAATCTTAATACTTTGTCAATTTATTTCATTTCTGAATTCTTTGAACCTTTCAAATAATTCACACTTGTATTTCAACAAATACATACATTCAACTCTTTGAATGATCATCTCCTTTTCTTATACTAGTTTGTTCAATTTGCAAAAATATATTTTTCACGTAAGTCAAGTATACAAAATCAATTAAGTAATATTCCAGTTCTATACAAAACATTATTATTATAAATAGAACAACAATTGTTCTTAATTATAATACAAAAGATTTCATTGTCCAACAATAAAATAGAAATAATGTTTCCAACGAGAACTAGAATACAATAACAACTTATTGACTTAATAGATTTGCCAGTAGGCAGTGCTAAACTATAAGTTTCTATGTCTAATGTTGCAACCTTTGCTTCATTTCCACACATAGGATTACTTATATTTGTTTAGCTTTCTACTTCTGCTTGGTCCCTTCATAAATCTATATTTATGATAACAAAAGTCGGTATCCAATACCCAAGTAGAACATTGACTTAAAGAAAAATTTATTTTAAATCATGAACAAATTTGTATTTGTAACCGAAACTTCACTAAGATTCTTTGGTTAGTTTCTGCAAGATGCTTCTCGCAGTTTCCTTCCAGTGTCCAGGCTTATTGCAGTGGAAGCAAACTCCTTTGCTATCCGTATCAGTTTTGTTCTTATTTTCCTTTGTTTACACCTTTCTGTTTACCTTCTTTGAATCGTTCTTCTTTTCAGAAGATCCTTTGGCCCCTACCAGTAAGACATGGTCTTTCTTGGTTGGAAAGTGACTCTCAACATTTTTCAACTTGTTAAGCAAATCAGCGAGTCTGATATTTAGCTCGTTCATATGAAAAATTCACAACAATTGTGAAATGAGTCCGGGAGTGAGTGCTAGATCAAATCTTGGCTCAACTCTCCATGCATGACAAAACCAGTTGTCCTAATTAATCAATCAAATTGATTATGTTAAGGACTTTTATCTGTACCGTAGTGCCATCGGTCATTCTATATCGGAAGAGCTCCTTAGATATCTGATATCTACCAGTCCTACTTTCCTCACCATCAACTACTTGATGTGCAGGAATATAATAGGAGCATCCATAGTTTCATACTGACGCTGAAGCTCGTTACTCATGGATGCGAGCATGATGCATTGAGCCAACTATGCATCATCTAGCCACTTTCTAAAAGTAGCAATATCTTCCTCAGAGGCATTGTCTGCAACCATTGTAGGGATAGGCGTATTAAGGACATAAGATAGCTTTTCAGCCATGAGAACTATTCTCAAATTCCTTAACCAATCTGTTTAATTCGGTCCGGTTAATTTAACATCTAATATGCTACACAGTGATAGTAATTTTAGACATTGTAAAATTCTGTAAATGAATTTGTAATTAACAACATTTTAACATACATTCTTTTATTAATTACCAAAATAATTTAGGTCTTGTTTTAAATTGGTATCTCCCACTATTTTCTTCAAACTATATTACCCTCACTTATATAGTTCGGCAAAATCTAATTAAAAATTTGCTAGTGAGAATAAGGATCCCATTTCAAATGTATATAGCCTTGTGTGTGCACAACAAACTATATATAAATAAATAGGTAGACAACTCTTGTCAATTACATCAACTATGTAACTCCTTGTATTTTGCCTCTTAAATCATAATGGTCAAGTGTGTGCACATCCGAACTAAAATGATTTAAGTTAAGTCAGACCCAGTATTTTCATATAAGTGAAGAGAAAACTACAGCCCTTGTGTGTGCACAACAAAGAAGTAATGTTCAATTCCTTATAAACATCATATGTAATAAAAACAACATCTTAAATATTTAATACTCGCCTTGTGTGTGCACAACAAACTCATATTAAATATTCAATACTCTATTGTTTCTATCATGCTAGAAGGCGACGTTCGATATTCCAAATATCTTTGAACGTTACAACTTAATATAAAATATTTGAGGGGTTTGTTATTAATTTGTCTCATCTTGTTTAGCGCGCATGCACATATATATATAAAATACGCGTCATATTAATTAACATGCGAAACGTGTTTGCATAATATATAATATATATATAGTATAAGCATGCACATATAGAATACTATATTCTATCTGGATTGATTATAGACTTTTATTCTAGTTTGGTTCACTAGAGCCACCAAGTGAACCAAAAGGTCAAACCCTAGGGGTGCAAGAATTAATATTTAAATATAACTATTACATTTAAACCCGGGCTCCATTACAAACGGGTCTTCACGCGCTCCTTGCTCCTTGATCTCTAATTCTTCAAAATAATTCTAACTATTCCTATTACAAAACTATTTAAAATAAATAGAAACCTTGATCAGCAGTCAAGAGGGAGTACATAAGAGGGAAATAGAATTTATATTAAGAAAAAATTAGAGAAGACGAGGTACGCAGACCCCATTTAATAAAACCTATACATTCATGCATCCAACTAAAATAAAATTCAATCACATTGGTCAATAGTCCATAATCAATCCCATTTATTATCATACATATCACTATATGCATCAATAAATAATATTCATTTCATGAATAATAAACATTTAATATATATATTGATATCATTTAATGGGCAAATTTAGTTAGTATAAAATCTATTTTTGAATCAAAATAAACTCTTTTATTTTAATCCAAATTTAAATCAAAATAAAACTATTTTATTTTAATTTATCCAATTTTGAATAAAATAAACTATTTTATTTTAATCAAAATCATTAATCAAAATAAACTCCTTTATTTTAATTAATTATGGAATCCAATTCCATGTAAAAAAAAACTTTATTAAAGGAAACATAGATTTTCTTTCCTATTCACAAATAAACTCTTTTATTTTGAATAATATGAAATCTTATTTCATATCTAAATAAACTCCTTTATTTAGGGAAATTAGGATTCTCTTTCCTATTCACAAATAAACTCTTTTATTTTGAATAATATGAAATCTTATTTCATATCTAAATAAACTCCTTTATTTAGGGAAATTAGGATTCTCTTTCCTATTCACAAATAAACTCTTTTATTTTGAATAGTATGAAATCTTATTTCATATCTAAATAAACTCCTTTATTTTGAATAATATGAAATCTTATTTCATATCTAAATAAACTCCTTTATTTAAGGAAAGACGGATTCACTTTCCTATTCACAAATAAACTCCTTTATTTTAGGAAACATGAAATCCAATTTCAACTCCAATTAGTTATCATGGAATCCAATTCCAACTCTAATTAGTTAGCATAAAATTCTAATTTTAAAATTAAAATAAATCTTTTTATTTTAAGATTAAAATAAACCTTTTATTTTAAAATTAAAATAAACTTTTATTTTAATTATAAAATTATTAATATATATTACATATATATTACGGTAATATTATATATATATATATATATATATATATATATATATAATATATAAGTATTAAATTAAATAAAAACGTGGTACTGCAGTACCTTTTTTTGTATTTATGATTACTTATATATATATATATATATATATATATATATATATATATATATATATATATATATATATATATAAGTATTACATTGAATCCCACGTGAAACAAGATTAACAACCATTGCCAGCATATACGGAATTTCGCGAATTGATGATCACATGTTTTTTTTATTATTTTAATAATTTTATACAATAAAATTATGCCCAATTAAATTGTTCTAAACACATATCAATATACATATCAAATTAAAAAAATTAATAATTCGCATAAAGGTTTGGCTCTGATGCCACTGTTAGGTTTGTAACATTCATGAACGCAATCAAATTGCACAAAATTAGCGGAAACGTGTAAAAATCAGAGTTTAAAAATTTTTACAAACCATAAACCCGGATCACCCTTTATGCACAATTATTAATTAAACGAAAACATGAAGGACAAGAATCATACCCTTGAAGATCCGAGCTTCCTCAGGTACAAGTTCACCTCCAATCCTTTTCGCGTTCAACTTGAATCCACCGGGTTTGGTTCCTTCCTTTGATCAACGTTAGCCACCCAAGTGTTTGGCCTCTAGAGGTGATCCACCAAGAAAGAATAGAGATTCAAGAAGATGGGTGGTTGGCTAAACCCTAATTTTTCTATCTCTATAGAAAAAGGCGTACTCTCCCAACTATTGGAATTACATACTCTAATAATACGTCAACAACCTCTACACCCATAATAAGACTCCTCTTATTTATAGATGTGGTCAACCCTCCTTAAATTAAGGAATTAAATTTTATTTTAATTAATTAAATTCCTTTAATTAATTAGGCTCCTTAATCTTATTAGAGATAATTAATTAAACTTTTAATTAATTAGCCTTCTAATCTTATTAGGAATAAACGAGAGTACTTTTATTAATTAATTCCCAAACTCCTTTAGGAATTAAATAATAATAATAGTAATAATAATAATAAGACTCCTCTTATTAATTTATATTTAATATTTCTAAAATATTAAATAATAAATATTAAGCTATTTAATTTATTCTATCACCATAGATTAAATTAAATATACTTAACTTATTATTACGATTATGCCATTAACTTCTTAAATAATTATTCTTCTTTTTATGGTGTGACCCTTTAGGTTCTCCATATTAAACCGGTTGTGAATAAATCAATTAGAACAATTCTAATCTTATTTAAATAAATAAATTAAACTAATAATTTATTTAAATAAATAATATTTATTCTACAATAGGGATAAGCCTCCCTAGCGATCAACGACTTTCCAGTTAATATAGATTTCAACATTAATCATAAAAGAACCTTTGAGTAAATAGTTACCGTACAATTCAATCCTTCCACCATACAATGTCCCAATTAAATATAAGACATGGAATTACTGTCAAGTCTTATTTTATTTAATTATATGTATTTCGACTCTTAAATGCACAACACCAAATAATGCAAATTAGAAACTCCTTTCTAATTTCATTCTGCCTTGGCCAAGGACTACTGGGTTGTCATTTATCGAATCACATAGGACATTTCTCTTCTTTTACTAGAAGTGATAGATTCTTTATTGATCATACATTATCTCCATGTATAACTTATTATACCCAAGCATATCCTTTGATATACCCTAAGGGTCTTAAGGAATAAGTCAAAGTATAACTCATTATACACAAGATACTATGATGATCTCAAGTCCAAGGATCACTTGTACTACTATCACTACAGGAATTCTTATTGACATGCAAGTAAAACTCCATTAGGTATTCCTTAGCGAGTCACGTTCAGTGAACTTATTCTCTAATAAACACCTACATACTTGCTTTAGTGTCTCCACACAAATGATCATGAGATCAATCATCCTCATCCAATGAGCAAGCAACGTATGTACCAATCTATCCGGATTCACTAATCCCCAATTTAGTAATCCAACGATTGGGAACTATTTTAGTTTTAAGCTTTCTAAGAATTTAGATCTCATTAGAATGATCATCATCATTATTCTAAAAGCATTGCTTAAAACTATGGGTTTATCACATATTATAAAACAGCATCATGTAGATAATTAAAAGCCTTTAATAAATTAATACTTTTTATTAATAAATGAATAAGATTGTTACAAAGTATATGCTTTATCATCAAACATGATTGGCTTGTGTGCATATTACTTTCACATATTGCCATCTATTATCTGGCATGAATTTATCATGTTATGCATATGTATGTATGTCCAAAGATATTCAGCATTGACCCTTGGATGGTCTTATGATACGGCCTACACAGATGTCTTCTTCGACAGTCAGCCACATAGATCACACCCTACCACTGTTGATAGCCTCCCGTCTGAGGTCGTGGTATAATAGTATGTCACCTACAGATAGGGTGACTGTAGATTAGCTATTACAGCATTCTATGACCCTCTTGATGTTTCAGGTTCCAGTTTAGTACCCAGGAGTTGACTCCTACATTGGAGGAGTACGAGCGATTGATGACCCTGCCCTTGGACAGACATTGCGCTCATATGGCTGTTGAAGATATGCACCGAAAGTTCGTGACCCTCACCGGGTTACGGCGTAGAGTAGTAGAGGATGATATTACATCCGGTCATGTATTGTCCCAACGTTTCCTGATAGATAGGTTTGGCTCATTGGACAGCTACCCACGACATTTTGGGGATTTTACCACACCAGAGGATCAGTGGCATTTGGCCAGAGTGGATGTATTCATGATGTGTATAGTGGCTTATGTATACATGCCACGATATATGGATGGGCTGGACATTGGTGTTATCATGGCAGTGAGAGCTCTGAGGGAGTGTCATACCATCATTCTGATGATTGTGGCAAAGACGTTGAGGTCGGCCACGTTTTGCAGCACCTACCTTGTAGGGGTATTTACAGTCAGTTCGGTCATGTTATACGTGTGGTTTATGTCACACTTGAGATTGATTGGTAGACACGGGTACTGCTTTACCCATGATATAGCTATGTCTTACTCCTTTCAGTCATCGGAGTGTATAGACGCTATGTCTTGGTCAATATTCCTAGCGGGGATCAGAGATCCATTTGGCATCCTGCCGTGTTCAGGGCTCAGCTCATCCTATAGCTTTATTACTAATGCTCTGGGCATGGATTATCTCCCTCTGGCTGGTTTAAGGGGCATGACTACCTACCACCCACTGGTCGTGATGTCACAGTTTGACCAGTTCCAAGACTTCCATCCTTTTGAGGGGGTGTTAGGTCAACATTTAGCTTCCTGCCATCTATCAACAGAGGACCGATCCCGGGTGTATGCATGTTGGGATCAGCGTGAGATAGCTGATTTTTCTGTTAGCGATTCGGGCTATTCGCGAGAGTATTCTGCGTGGATGGAGACATAGACTTCATTGGCTGCGGTAGTATCCACAGTGACGGGTATTGATTCAGATGATGGAGAGCCCATGGAGGACATTGATTCTCCCACCGAGAGGAGCCATTTACTGGGTCGCCAGCAGCTCTTTTAAATTCTCCCAGTACTAGCACTGTTGTGATCCAGCATTCAACACAGTATTTTGAGCAGAGTCTCCATCTGATGACCTTCGAGAGAGATCAGGCTAGAGTTTTGATGTTGACAACTCTTGATGGGAGAGACACAACTCTGTTAGAGAGGGACGAGGCATTATCTCGTAGAGATACCGCTGTTATTGAGCGGAATGAGGCTAGATCAGCCAAAGATGCAATGATAGTCGAGATGGATAGCGCTATATTTGCCCGGAATGTAGCCATCACAGATAATGCCACAGTGAGGTCCCTTACTACTGGCATGATTGCAGAGATGAGCACGTATATTGATGAGCACCGCGTCACCATGCAGATGATCGTAGATCTGTTAGCTCGTGTAGATACTCTTGTACAGGAGACCACAAAGTTACCTCCTTCTTCTGAGAGGGATGTCATGTTGGGCTTGATAGCTCGCATATACACTGATTTGTGATGGGCTTGTATTTTCTTGTACAGACTAGCTTAGCGATTTTGTCATGTACAATTCATATTGTATATATCAAACAACATTATATATAGTAGGGAAATATATTTCTGATCACTTCCCTTTTAGTTATGCCTTGTTGCTTGCTTGATATTTGCCTGTTTCTTCAGGGCTTGTGATCTTGATGTATTTTGAATTCCTCCTTGGTCGATGGACATTGAGTTGGCTTAGGATATTTCAGAATGGATCATTGATCTATGTGTATTTCCTACCATCTTTGGTGTCTTGGGACTAGTTTTCTATATGTAAATGTGGAGAGGAATGTGGCTTTCCTCTCTGAGGTTAACCGCATCACAGACGGTCGCCAATACTCCTATTTAAGAGGAGCCCAGTTAGTTCCATCTCTTATGGATTGATGTTTCTCTTTGAGGAGTCAACTGCAACTTAGATGGTCGCCAAGTATCCCGTTTACATGGGGAGGTCAGGTAGTTCCATCCCTTTGGTCTGAAGCCGATGAAATGTAGTGTATTGAAGGATGATCCCAGTACCGTTGACAAGTGTTTGTGTTTTGGTAGGGGGTTAGACCGAACCATGAATGGCTGCCTACGTACTCCTATTGAAGAGGAGATCAGGTTTGCGTAGTTCGAACCTGGTGTGGAGGTTCAACGTTGTATGTGAAAGGGTGTAGAGATGTTTTTGTTGTTTTTGTTTTTGTAATGAGAATGGTGTAGAAATGTTTTTGTTGTTTTTATTTTATTGCGATCAGGCCATATAAAATATGGTTGCCTACGTACTCCCGTGTATCAAGGAGATCAGGTCGATGTAGTTCGCCCCATGTTCAGGACGATTTGCAGCCAATGAAAATTTTGATCCCATGTTCAGGACAAACTGCGGGTGAGAAAGTTTAATCCCATGTACAAGATAAACTGCGGGTGTGAAAAGTCTTATCCCTAGTGGGGTAAAACTGTGGGTGTGAAAGGTTCAATCCCTGGTGGGATAATCGGAGTTGAGTAAGGGTTCAAAACCAAATGGGCAGAAAAGAATCTGGCGATACGAAACCAGGCTGCTGGTTAGAAAATGTTTTTGTCTCTAATGGGGAAGATGAGTACGAATAGAAGTTGTATGTAGTGAAGGGTTAAAAAACCTGAAATGATTGGGGATCTGATAATCCAAAACCAGGATGTTTGCTTGATGGTGACCTCAAACATAGTACTGTTTCACAGTGTTCGAGTTGATAAGTTGTGAAAATTCATCGCCATCCATTTCCGGTAATCTGAGAGCACCTCCTGTTAATACCTCCTTGACAATAAACGGGCCTTCCCAGTTAGGGGCGAATTTTCCCTTGGACCGATCTTGGTTGTCAATGATCTTTTTAAAAACCAAGTCGTGTTATTTGAACTGCCGTAGTCGGACCTTTCTGTTGTAGGACCTGGAGATCCTTTATTGATATAACTGACTGTGGAAGATAGCAGTGTCACGCCTTTCATCTATTAGAGACAATTGGTGATACCTATCTTGTATCCATTTGTCTTCATCCAGTTGAGCGTCTATTAACACTCTGAGGGATTCCATTTCCACTTCTATGGGGAGCACTGCTTCCATCCCATAGGTTAATGCATAGGGGGTTGCCCCAGTGAAAGTGCGCATTTATGTTCTGTAGGCTAACAAAGTAAGAGGCAATAAGTCAGGCCATCCTTTGTGGTTGGCAGACATCTTTTGCATGATCTTCTTGATGTTTTTGTTAGCCGCTTCAATAGCACCATTCATCTTTGGACGGTAGATGACAGAGTTGAGATCTTTGATGTGGAATTTACTACACAACTCCTCCATCATTTTGTTGTTGAGGTTGTGACAACCCGATATTTTCTATATAAATAAATAAGAAATTTTGTGTATAATTTTTTTTTTATATTAAGGATGAGGATTTGTACAAGATATTATGTATATGTATTTATGTGGTAAATAAAAATATATTTATTACATGAATGTTTACAAATAATTTTATTTTAGAATTATTGATTATTATAAAGTATATTCTTATAATAATTAATTTAAAGATCGAAATGTTTTTATTAATTATTTTCTATGAAAATATAATCTTATATTATTTAAATAATATATGAAATGATTTTAGAATAATTATAATGATTATTTCATTATATGAATTTTGTTCAGAATATTAAGTTAATTATTTTAACTTAATTATTAATGTTAAATATAAAAGATAAATCAGATATGGAATCCAAATCTTAATTTGGATTATTGTCAAGGTATGAGAATAAGAATATAATATTAATTATATTTTGATTTTCAGTGCTATGAATATGTACTGTATATATGTATTGTGAATGATTAGCCAATTATGGTGTTATGTGTTAAACCTTATTAATAATGTGTAAAACCCTAATTTAAAATACAAATTAGAGTTTAAAGTTATTGGACAATTGCGATAATGTGGTTAATGTCTGGTATTATAAATATAATCGCTAATTAGGAAAGCCCTAATTATGGTCGCAAAACCCTAATTGCGAAATCAAAACCCTAACTGATATTTTGGAACCCTAACTTGTAGAATAAACCCTAATTAATATTTCTAAAACCCTAATTTTTGGAAATGAGAAACCCTAATTTAAAATTCAAATTAGAGTTCAAAATTGTTGGTAATTGTGATTAGTTGATTAATTAACAAGTATTCGAATTACAATTGTTAATTATAGAAACCCTAAATTATTAAACCCTAATTACTAAACTATAACCCTAAATTAGTAATTAGAAACCCTAATTATAATTTGGTAACCCTAATTACCAAAAAGATAAACCCTAATTACTAAAATAGCAAAGTCAATGATAATTATATGATCTAAACAATAATGTTACTCTAAAAGGTAATTAGAAAATTTATCATAATTATGAAACCCTAATTTCAAAATTTTAAAAACTAAAATTTATTAAAATTTTTATTTTATTTTATTTATTTTTTTTGCAAACCCTAATTTACTAAATCCTACTAATAATTTGTGCTAAACCTTAGGGTTAAACCCTAAGGGTTTGCATGATGACAAAATTGCCCTTAAAATTGCTAGTCAAAGGACCATTTTGCCCTTTTGTGCATTAAAGAGCCTAAGATGTAGGTTTTGACAATAGATAGAGTTGTTCACCAACCTCCAACCACTCTCTTGACTTTAAATGACAACAACCTCAGCCAATACATGCATCTAGCATTATATATATATGGATTGGAGAGAGAAAATCATTTGATAAACTAAATTTTTTCCAAACTCTCATCCTTGAGCCTCTCTCTCTAAAGCCTACGAATTTCTTAAGTGTTTCAGTCCCCAATCCAAGCCGCACCATTACCCATAACAAAACAGCAACACAAAATCAGAATTTGGACATCAAAGGTATAAACCCTAGCCTTAAAATTTTTCTAATGATCTGTTGTTAGATCTTGTAATCTGTTGTTAAAACACGTTGTTTATAAGTTATTATGACGATCTGGGTTGGTTTTTGATAAATCCATAACATCAAAATATTCGGATTTGAGTTTTAGAAAAATCTGGAAAAAGGTTTATCAGTCGTCTGACAATGAATGTTAGTGGCCATAGATCTCTGTATGATGTGTTTTTGCTGTTTAAATGTTTGAAGTTGTAGTATGTCATGTTATTTTTCATATGAAACTTGAATCAAGACCATAGAGTCAGTAGATTGAAAGTTATTAAGGGTCAAAGGTCGTTGACCGACCGTGACCGAACGAATCTGGGTAACCCAGATTACCCAGAAAAGTTTGACAACCATTTTGAAGTCCATGGATCTTGTCGTGTTTAAGTTATTTTTCCATGTTGATGTTATATACTTGTTGATGGTCATGAATACTACACATTAAAACCTAGGTAACAACTAGAACGTATACATGATCAAAAATATGGGTGGTCAAACTAGGGTTGACCACCAGCCTTATGAATTTCTGGGAAAAACCCAGATTCGCGAAGAACTTTATTTCTGACATGGTTTGACCTGCGTGGATCTGATTGATCTTTTGTTTTTATGGTTATGTTTTGTGATAGATTTGTAGTGTTGCATGTGGGCTAGAACCTGGAAGTCATAGATCACTAAATCAGTGCATGATCCGAATGTAGTGGAGGTCCAAAGTGAGCCCCACGATCTGTTCTTCATTTCTGGGTAACCTAGAAATGAAGAACAACATCTGACAACTATTTTAGGCACATAGATCTCTTTTGATATGAATGATATGGTTATTCTTGTTGTTGGATATTGTAGTCCTGCACTAGTTCTACAAAAATCAAGTCATAGATTGTCCAGAAACTGCATGAATAATGTTTAATCATTGGTCAAAATAAGGCACTCGGTAACTGTGTATGAAGTTCTGGGTTTACTCAAGAACATGAAGAACACCTATAGCGACAGTTTTGTCACTATAGGTGACCTTTAGCGACAGACAGTATTTTATTTTCCGAAAATTAATAAATAAATAGAAAAAAAATAGTTTTTAATTATTAAAAATACAAAATAAATTATTAAAAATTATTTTAAATTCTAAAAATTAGTTTTTAATTATTTTAAATATATTTCATAAATATTTAATATTTTTGTAATATTAAAAGTATTTAATTTATTTAATTATAATATTAAATAAATTATTAAAAAATGATTTTAATATTTGAAAAATCATTTAAAATTATATTATGGTATAAGAAAATAATTTAAGTTATTTTTGATAACTTTTAATATTATGTGATAATTTTCATTAATAAATTAATATTAATGATAATTAAGTTATTTATTAAATGAATTAAAATTGATTTTATTAAATTAAAAATCATTTTAAATAATAATAAGGTATTTAAAAATATTTTAAGTTATAAAATATAACTTTTAATATTTAAAGGTTAAATACATTAATTAATGATTATTAATGATATTAAAGTTATTTAATATTTATATTAAATAAATTAGTTTAAAAATGATTTTATTATTATAAAAATCATTTAACATGAAAATAAAGTATTTAAAGATATTTTAAGTTATAAAATATAACTTTTAATATTTAAAGGATAATTTCATTAATAATTTAATATTAATAATTATTAATTTATTATTAATGATATTAAATTTATTTAATAATTATATTAAATAAATAGTTTAAAATGGTTTTATTAATTTAAAAATCATTTAAAAGGGATATAAATGAACTAAAAATATTTTAAGTTATAATTAATAACTTTTAATATTTAGATAAATAGTACATTAATATTTTGATATTAATGGTAATTATTTAATAATGTTTTTAAATGTTTTAAAAATCATTTAAGGGTAATATAAATGTTTTAAAAATATTTTGAGTTATTATACATAACTTTAATATTTTGGCAATGGTTTCATTAATAGTTTATTATTAATTAAATATTAATGATAATAGAATTGTTTATTATTTAAATCATTTAATAATGATTCTGATATTTCAAAATTATGGTAAATGGTAATAATCATTTTATAATTATTATAAGGTCATGAAAAATAGTGCGACTGTTGTTTAAGTTATCTATTTGGATATTGAACTTCGGGATAGAGTCTTAGACTCGATTTTTACCCGATAAAGTTGTCGGTAGACGACATGTTTCAGAAATTGATATGGACTTAGATAATTTAGTTAGTTAAACTGTTTATTTGCGAGTCAATGATTGTTGAACATGTGTGATAATGTGAATAGGGAATGTACTGACTGAAATAAGCAGCGTAATGTGTTACGTTATGATATACTAATCAGTAAAATGATCTGATTAATGATAGGTCATGATAGAAAAGATATATCTAAGTTGCGTAATTGTAAGCAGCGCATCAGGCAAGTATCCTAACTTTGCATTTTCTTTATGCAATGGACAGAAGTGAGAAGTTCAGAATTATTATTATTAATGTACAGATTGTAAACCTATATTATATACGCCCATTGATTATCAACATGTTAGTATATGATAATTCAGATATATATTCTGTTCGTTAATTTCTATAAATGATTATACAAGTGTCCCCACTTGGATAATCATTGTATTTAATCACAAGTTGATACACCTTTGATATACATATATGTTAAATTATATATCATTGTTGAACAAGATAAGACCTTTGTAATGAAAACCCGACAGGTATGAACATCCCGAACATGGGAAAATTTTTATGCGCTACGGCGGACAAAGGATGAACGATAATATCGTTCTAGGAATGTAGTATTGATCAATACAGGGTACAACAGGGGCTGATCACCCTCCGTGCCCGTAAGCAATGACCGGTTTACAGATGAATTTCTGTTTAAACCCTTTCGAAAATGAAAACAATGTTCATAGTATGTCACAGAAACCCCATGTATAGACAATACACAGTTTCAAAAATTTAAAAGAGGGTTGTTATGTTATTGTTATTGGTACAGATTACTTTACAACTATTGACCGGTTGTAGAAGAATATTATAAAGAAAATATTTAAATTCTTTTAGCTTATATATATATATATAAATACTTGCTGGGCACTCAAATGCTCATCCTTGCTTAATTTAAATGTTTTCAGCTAAATGTGAACAGCTAGAAGGCTCGGCCAAGAACAAGTAAAAAGGAAAGCAAATAGAATATGTTATTGGTATCATTTGTAATATATAGACTGTATTAAGTTAATGATATGTATTATATATATCATGTAAAGAATATAGTAAAGGTTGCGTACTTGGGAGATAGACTCTGATGTAAATGTAAATTTAAGTTTAAGTTTTATATTATTATGATTATTATTAGTATTATTCCGCTCATAGAAATGGTATCGTGAAGTACCGAGTTTGGGTTTCAAGTATCCGGATTCGGAGACTTTACAGAGATTATTGGCATTGTCTGACACAATTACCTCTGGTTGTCCATATCGACAAATGACATTTTTTCTGATGAAAGCAATGATGACTTCTTTGGTAACCCTGGGGAAGGAGGCTGCTTCTACCCACTTGGTGAAGTAGTCGATCATGGTGAAGATAAACTGATGCCCATTACTAGCTTTGGGCTCGATGGGCCTGATCACGTCTATTCCCCACATTGAGAAAGGCCAAGGCGAACTCATATTGTGGAGCTCCCTCGGAGGGGCATGGATAAAATTCCCATGAATTTGACACTGATAACATCTCTTGACGTGATCATCACAGTCATCTTTGAGAGAGAGCCAATAATGTCATGTTCTTAGGATTTTTTTTACAAGTAGAGGACCACTCATGTGTGGGCCATATACTCCACCATGGATCTCATCCATGAGCCTCTGAGCTTGGTCCTTGTCCAGACATCTGAGGAGACCTAATCCTGCATCTCTTTTGTAGAGTGCATCTCCGCTCGGGTAGAATTTCATTGCCAGTCGATGGATCCGCCTTCTTTCAGTCGGGCTTGCCTCAGCGGGTGTAGATTCATCTTGTAAGTACTCCTTGATATGTTGATACCAAGGGTGTTGGATGTGAGGTAGCTCATCCGATACTTCTCCAATTTAATTCCTATAGGCTAGAGCCTTTTGTTGGGCAAATGTGAGGGTTGGCATGTCTTCCTTGTCATGTATGTTGATCAAGGAGGCCAAGGTTGATAGAGCATCCGTAAAATCATTCCTATTCCGAGGAATATGGAGGAAGGATATTTCTTCAAACTCCGAAGCCATCTGTAGAACTTGTCGATGGTAAGGCAGTAAGTGTAGACCTTTGGTGTGATAGATTCCTGTTGTCTGTCTGATTACCAACTCGAAATCTCCAAAGACAGTTAACCGTCTGATACCCATTGATTGGGCAAGTTTTAGCCCCATGATACAGCCTTCATACTCAGCTGTGTTGTGTTAGGTTTTGTGAAGATCAAAGTAGCAATCAAATTGCAAAAAAAGCGGAAGTAGAGAAAAATTAGATTTTAAAATTTTTCACAAACCAATTATCCAGATCATCCTTTATGCATATTATTAATTAAAACGAAGAACAAGAAGTTATGGAATCATACCCTTGTAGATACGAGCTTCCACAGGTACGAGTTCACCTCCTACTTATCCGCGATCTCCTTGAATCTCCGGGTAGATTCCTTTCTTTGATCAATGTAAGCCACCCAAGTGTATTGCCTCTAGAGGTGATCCACCAAGGAAGAAGAATTTTCAAGAAGAAGGGTGTATTGGCTCAAACCCTAGTTTTTCTTAGCTCTGTAGAAAAAGGGGCGTACTCTCCAACAATTGGAATTGTGTATATATGATATCTGATATAAGACTCCTCTTATAAAGATATCAGGTAACCCTATTTAATTAAAATAAGGTATTATTTATTTAATTAAACTCCTTTAATTAAATAGGCTCCCTAATCTTATTATGGATAAATAATTAAACTCCTTTAACTAATTTTGCCTCCTAATCCTATTAGGAATAAATGAGAGTACTTATATTAAATTAATTCCTAAACTCTTTTAGAAATTAAAATAATAATAATTGTAATAATATTAATAAGACTCCTCTTATTAATTTATATTTAATATTTTCAAAATATTAAATAATAAATATTAAGCTATTTAATTTATTCTATCATCATAGATTAAATTAAATATACTTAATATATTATTACGATTATGCCATTAACTTCTTAAATTATTATTCTTCCTTTTATGGTGTGACTCTTTAGGTTCTCTATATTAAATCGGTTGTGAATAAATCAATTAGAACAATTCTAATCTTATTTAAATAAATAAATTAAACTATTAATTTATTTAAATAAATAATATTTATTCTACAATAGGGATAAGCCTCCCTAGCGATCAATGACTTTCCAGATAATATAGATTTCAACATTAATCATAAAAGAACATTTGAGTAAATAGTTACTGTACAATTCAATCCTTCCACCATACAATGTCCCAATTAAATATAAGACATGGAATTACTGTCAAGTCTTATTTTATTTAATTATATGTATTTCGATTCCTAAATGTACAACTCCTAATGAATGCAAATTAGAAACTACTTTCTAATATAATTCCACCTTGGCCAAGGATCATGTGTTGTCATTTATCGAATCACATATGACATTTCTCTTCTTTTACTAGAAGTGGTAGATTCTTTATTGATCATTCATTATCTCCATATATAACTTATTACACCCAAGCATACCCTTTTATATACTCTAAGAGTCTTAAGGAATAATTCAAACTGTAATTCATTATATATAAGATACTATGATGATCTCAAGTCTAAGGATCATTTGTACTACTATCACTATAAAAATTCCTAAAACTCTATTTGGTATTCCTTAGCGAGTCACATTCAGTGAAATTATTCTCTAATAAGCACCTACATACTTTCTTTAGTGTCTCCACACAAATGATCATGAGATAAATCATCCTCATCCAATGAGCAAGCAACGTACGTACCAATCTATCCGGATTCACTAATCCCCTTTTTAGTAAGCCATTGATTGGGAACATTTTAGTTTTAAGCTATCTAAGAATTTAGATCTCATTACATGATATCATCATGATTCTAAAAGCATTGCTTAAAACTATGAGTTTATCACATATTATTAAAATAGCACCATGTAGATAATTAAATGCCTTTAATAAATAATTCTTTTATTAATAAATAAATAAAATTGATTACAAAGTATATGCTTTATCATCATACATGATTGGCTTGTATGCATACTACTTTCAATCTTTCACTTGCACTAAAGTCAATCGCCGTGGAATCTCATACCCATCTTCTCTAAGTGACTATCGAACTGCTGTTGTGTTAATGCTTTAGTAAATGGATCTGTAATATTGTCTTGAGAGTCAACACGCTCAAGGGTGACGTCTCCTCTTTCAATGATTTCTCTGATCAAATAAAACTGCCGCAATACGTGTTTGGATTTCTGATGAGACCTGGGTTTCTTAGTCTGCACAACAGCTCCGGTGTTGTCACAGAATAAAGGTACTGGTCTTGTAATGCTAGGAACCACACCAAGTTCGGTAATGAACTTCATCATCCAAACAACTTCCTTTGCAGCTTCACTTGCAGCTATGTACTCTGTCTCTGTCACTAAATCAACAATTGTTTGTTATTTGAAACTCTTCCAACTCACTGCGCCACCCTTTAAGGGAAACATATACCCTGAAACGGATTTACTGTCATCTTGGTCCGTTTGAAAACTTGAGTCTGTGAAGCCCTCTAGTTTCAATTCAGGCCCACCGTAGACAAGAAATATATCCTTAGTTCTTCTTAAGTACTTTAGGATATTTTTCACTGCCTTCCAGTGTTCTTCTCCTGGATTCGACTGATATCTGCTTGTTACACTAAGTGCATGAGCGACATCCAGTCTAGTACATATCATACCGTACATGATAGATCCTATTGCTGAAGCATAAGGAATCTTACTCATACGGTCTCTCTCCTCAGGTGTCTTTGGGGCCTATTTCTTAGAGAGATTTATTCCATGGCTCATCGGCATGAGACCTCTTTTGGAATCTTCCATGCTAAACCTCTTTAGCATCGAGTCAATGTACGTTCCTTGGGACAAGCCAAGCATCCTTTTAGATCTATATCTATAGATCTTTATCCCCAAAATATAGGATGCTTTTCCCAAGTCCTTCATGGAGAAGTGTTTAGATAACCAAATTTTAATTGATTGTAGCATAGGAATATCTATCCCTATCAGTAATATATCATCAATATCGACGTCGGGATTTTTATTTGTCCCTTTCTGTTCTTGTTCTTAGGTGTTCTCATGTTAGGTGAGATTTATTTAAAAAAATAAATTGTGAAAAGGTCCGACATTTATATGTCGACGATTTGACTATGAGAGTCGCCAGTTGGTTTTTTATATGGTTGAACCAACACAACCGAGAAAAGGTTTGCACATTGACCCAGTGATGTGACACTGCTCAACGAGTCTGTGAATTCAAGATTCATTAGGGTTTGGGGGCTTGATTATGCGGAGGGAAGGTGTTAGGCACCCCCCGACATCCATGTCACCACGGTGACCGCCACTTTTCAAGAAACTGTTATATGAATGTGTGTATGTGTGTGTGGATCAATGTGCTATTATTTGGAAGTAGTGCGAGGTCTCATTCGCACCTATATACACAGGGTTTGAATTTGTGTAAAAATTCAGTTTTAAACAAAATATGGCAGTGCAGTTTTGTAAGAAAAAGGTTTTTCAGACTCTTGTGCTCAATAGTAATTGAGACCTTTTACACATCCATTTTTTTATTAAGTGTTCGGCTTAATTACTTTTAATTTTCGAGATACGAAACATCTTTGAGAAAATAATGTACAAAGTAGTGTCGAACTCCTCGCGGGCATGAAAACCATATGAGGAGATCCAAACACCGTGAATAAATTTACAAGTTACTTATAGCTGAAAATGTACATCACGAGAACCGAATCTAGATCCAGTAGACTAAATCTGTGATCACATAATTCCTAGGCTCACATGATGCCGCAATTGATATGAAAGTAGTAAGCACTTATATATATAGAAGCTGTAAAATATATATATATACAGACATGATCATCCACCACGAAGCACCTCCATGGGGGATCATAAATGTAAATAAAGCTGTAAAAGCAATCAACCGCCACGAAGTAAACTCCAGGCGGGACGAAAAAGGCTGTTTGACCTTCGTTGACGTGTGAATCAACGGATAAACACGCGTTGTAACCCCCGCCGGGGACCAGCTTGATCCTCGCTTACATGTTCATCAACGAAAAATGCGTGATACCCCCGTCGGGATACTTCGACATATAAAAATGGGTGATACCCCCGCCGGGGATTTCTGTATTTGGACAGATGAAAACACGTGATGCCCCCGCCTGAGATTTGATTAAAAATGTGTGATGCACCTGCTGGGGATTTTCTTGAGAATGCGTGATGCCCCCGCCGGGGATTTGATTGAGAATTAGGGTGACGACCCTGAATTGGCGGTATTGGACCTGCGTAAGGTATTGTCGAGTGTGACTTGTAACATTTGAGATCATCGGCATAGTGTACCATGTGCTTGGGCGAATACCAATGAGGGATGTGTAGACCCACAGTTCAGTATGAGAAAACCAGAATTCTGTTCAATCACGTAGCGTTTTTATTCCCGATGTGGCCTTTTCAGCTTGTGAGAACTCCTTTGTAACTCGAATTGGGCCGAGCCAGAGGGGTGGGACCCACGTAGGGCAGGTACACCTGCAGCAGCCGCAGGTGGACCTGCGGCCAGCCGTGGCTATTAAATGCCTGCATGTTGCTTTCATAAGTCATTTTTAAGTTGTGCTGCGAAGGAAATCCGAGAGCTCTTCTTAAGATTTGCTAAGTTCGAGTAACTTTTTGTAAATTCTGTCACCGTACAAGTGTTCTACACTATCCTGGTAACGTATGCATGTCTTCTTTTCCAGTGTTTATCCGTTGGAAATTGACTTATCACATAAAATGCATCTAAACACATAGTAGTGAATATGCATGCTCAAATGACTTGATAAAAAATATTCAACATAGTAAATGTTAGTATTTAACCATGCTGAACATAATGATGTGAAAAAATTTGACTTTTAAAATAGTCAAATTGGCACCTTTTTCTGCTATTTCTTATCCTATTTGAGGATAAATGAGCAAAAGGTAAAAATGCAAAGTAATCCTGGTAATTAAACTACCCTTATGGATTGATGACTTTGACTTTTTAATGCATATAGTATGTATATGACTGTGGGCAGGTGTGCTACTGAATGGACACCTAGTCATATCTATGTGCATGTGGATAGTCCTATTCACAAAGGGAACTATGGCAAAAATTTCCAAAATGTAGGTATTGAATAGTCATGCATTTTTAACTCTACTGTAGATGCATGTTAAAGTAATGCATGCATGCATGTAGTCATAAAATGCATTTTGAAAAGAAATCTCCAGGTTAGAAATTATCACACCCTTTCTGAGGTGATTTGGAGACTTTTGTCCAGATATTATGGATCCGGATCAGCCGAGTAGTTCCCGTAGGACCACTTCTGGTTTACGGATGAGGGTTTCTAAAGTGCCTCGACCTCGTTCTGTTAGACAGCCTCGCCGGTTGGTGGAGGCGGTGATACGTCCAGTCCAGGTTGATGTGCCGGACGTCGAGGACGAGGAGGAGGATGTTTCGGTTGCGGACCCCGCTCCTGCTATACATGTTCCCCGTAGGGACCTCTAGAGTATCCAATTGGCAAACCCAGAGCTTTTTGGTGATTTGAGTCGACATCCCTTGTAACAACCCGATATTTTCTATACAATTAAATCAGAAATTTTGCGTATAATTTTTTATTTATTTTAAGGATGAGGATTTGTACAAGATAATGTGTATGCGTATTTATGTGATAAATAAAAATATATTTATTACATGAATGTTTAAAAATAATTTTATTTTAGAATTATTGATTATTATAAAGTATATTATTATTATAATTAATTTTATAGTAAAAATGTTTTTATTAATATATGAAATGATTTTCTTTGAATAATTATAATAATTATTTTATTTTATTATATGAATTTAATTTATATTAATTAAGTTAATTATGTTAACTTAATTAATAAAGGTATATATGCCAGATAAATCAGATATGGAATCCAAACCCTAATTTTGGATTTTTATCAAAGAATAAGAATAATAATATTATATTATTATTTGTGGAACAGTTTTAGCGTACCATGATAAACCCTAGTATTATTTTAATAAACCCTAATTGGATAGTCAAATAAGACTGTAAGATTTTAAGTAATACTTTAGGTTATGAATGTCTTGTATTATTAATTTTAAATCTAAGTATGGAAAACCTTAATTAATTAGGAACCGTAATTAATTGAGAACCCTAATTTCTAAATTATTAAACCTAATTTCTAAATTTAGAAATCCTAATTTGAAACTCAATTATGAGTTCAAGACTGTTATATAACTGTGTTATGTGATTTACGTGGTGTATTATAGAATTTAATATTAATTATAGAAACCCTAATTAATTAGAAACCCTAATTAATTAAGAACCCTAATTACTAAATTTGGAAACCCTAATTTGAAACTTAATTATGAGTTAGAAACGGTTATGTAATTGTGCTAAATAAATTATGTTAAGTATTATAGAATTTAATTTTAATTAGAGAAACCCTAATTAATATTTAAAAATTCAAATTTCTAGAAACCCTAACTTCTAAATTAGTAAACCTAATTTCTAAATTAGTAGCCCTAATTTACTAAAATGAAACCCTAAGTGTTAATTGTATGCTAAATGCTAATTAGTGGGCACTAAAACACTAATGTTCATGTATAGTGTAATTAGAAAATTAATCATAATTAGGAAACCCTTATTTCAAAATTTTAGAAACTAAAATTTTTATTTATTTTGTGCAAACCCTAATTGCTAAATCCTATAAATGCTATGTACTAAACCTAAGGGTTAAACCCTAAGGGTTAAACCCTAAGGGTTTGCAATATTACAATTTTGCCATTAAATTTCCAAGTGAAAAAACCAAAATACCCTTGCATTATTTGAAGCTAGTTATAGGTTTTGACCTTAGGTTTAGTTGGTGAACCACTTCAACCACCCCATGTGCTTAAAATGCCAGCAACAAGTTACAATACTCAGCCATTACATGCATCTAGACTTATATAAATAAGATCAAAGAGAGAGAAAGTCACATTTTAGTCTCATTTTGTACAAACCCTCAACCAAATTCTCTCAAGCTCAAGACCCACGAAAATATTTGCTAGATCAGTTCCCAAGACCAGCCCCACGAATACCAGTAACAGATCAGGAAGCTAGAATCAAAATTTTCTTAGAAAGGTATTAAACCCTAATTCGAAATCTGTCCAATGATCCTTTGTTAGATGCTATGATTCAGTGTTAAAATATGTTGTTAGTAGTGTATAATCATGATCTGGGTTGTTAGATGTTAGATTCATAACATCTAGAGGCTAAGATTTGGTGTTTTCAAAAATCTGGAAAATTTTTAAAATGTCTCTGACAGTCAAATGTTAGATCTTGTAGATCTCTTTCTGTTTATGTTTTTGTATGTTTGAAGGTTTGTATTTGAAGTATGTTATGTGGTCTGTGATCTGAAAGTGTAATCAAGGCTATTCCATGTCCAGATTGTATTTTATTGTTTGTCAAACCTAGTTGACCGAGCTTGACCAAACGATTTCTAGGTAACCCAGAAATCCGTTGGCAGCGTCTGACATGATTTTGTAACGCCCAGATCTTTATGTTAATAGTTGTTTGGTTTCTCTTGTTGTAACAATGTTGTGGTATGTTATATGTACTTCAGGTTAAGACTTTTAGATCCTTGAAATAATCAACAGATTGAACACTTTGGATGGTCAAACCAGCTTAGATGACCACAGATTTGGTTTTCTGGAATTCCCAGAAAATCAAGAACATGATTTCTGACAGTGTTTTGACCGGACCGGATCTAATGATTGTTATGTTGTTAGAGTGATTTTGTGTAATGGATCTGTTGTAGTACATGTTTTCTACCATCTAGAACTTTTAAATCACAAAAACATCATACGGATAGAAAGTTGTGGAAGCCCAAAAGTGTTAGCATGAACTGTTCTTCAATTCTGGAAAACCCAAAAATTGAAGAACAGTGTCTGACAGATTTTCCAGGGCTTGGATCTCACTTATGTTATGATGTTTGGCCATGTTTGTTGTTTAATCGTGTAGTATTACACGAGTACTACACGATCAAAGTCATATCACACCCAGAAACTTTATGATCTATTAGATATTGTTGGTCAAACTAGGTCACTCGTTAACTGGCATGGTGTTCTGAGTTTTCATGAAGAACACGAAGAACACCTATAGCGACGGATCTGTCGCTATATGTGGTCTTTAGCGACAGTTTCAATATAAAAATTATATTTTTATTTAATAATTAGTATTAATTAGTTTTTAATTATGAAAAATATAAAATAAATTATTAAAAATCATTTTAAAATCCAAAAATTAGTTTTTAATTATTTTGAATATATTTCAATAAATATTTAATATTTTTAGAATATTAAAATTATTTAATTTATTTAATTATAATATTAAAAAAATTAGTTAAAAATGATTTTAATACTTGAAAAATCATTTAAAATTATATTATGGTATAGGAAAATAATTTAAGTTATTTTTGATAACTTTTAAAATTTTGTGATGAATTTTAGTAATTAATTAATATTAATGGTAATTAAAGTTATTTAATAAATGTATTAAATAAATTATGGAAAATAGAATTTATGATTTCAAAATTATAGAAAAATGATTTAAAGGTTATTTAAGTTATAAAATATAACTTTTGATATTTTGTCATAAAAAATATAAATATTTTAATATTAATAATATTAGATTTATTTAATATTATATTAAATAAATTAGTTTAAAAATAATTTTATTATTAGAAAAATCATTTTAAATGAAAATAAATAGTTTAAAAATATTTAAGTTATAAAATATAACTTTCAATATTTAATGGTAAATTTCATTAATTATTTACTATTAATGATATTAGAATTATTTAATAATTATATTAAATAAATTAGTTTAAAAATAATTTTAATATTATAATAATTATTTTAAATAAAAATAAAGTGTTCAAAGATATTTTAAGTTATAAAATATAACTTTTAATATTTAAAGGATAATTTTATTAATAATTTAATATTAATGATTATTAATTTATTATAGATGATATTAGAGTTATTTAATAATAATATTAAATAAATAATTTAAAAATGGTTTTAATGATTTAAAAATCATTTAAAAAGGATATAAATGAATTAAAAATATTATTAAGTTATACTTAATGACTTTTAATATTTTGATAAATAAAACATTAATACTTTAATATTAATGATAATTATTTAAAAATAATTTTGAATGTTTTAAAAATCATTTAAGGGTAATATAACTACTTTAAAAACATTCTAAGTTATTGTAAATAACTTTAATATTTTGGCAATGGTTTCATTAATAGTTAATATTAATTAAATATTAATGATAATAGAATTGTTTAATATTTAAATCATTTAAATAATGATTCCGATGTTTGAAAATTCATGATAAATTATAATAAATGTTTAAAAATTATTATAAGTCATTTAAAAATAATATGAGTGATACTAAGTTACAGGATAGAGTCTTAGACTCGATAATTACCCGATAAAGCCGTCGGTACACCGACATATTTCAGAAATTGATCTGGACTTAGATAATTTGATTAAATATGTGTTTATTTGTGATTCAATGGTTGTTAAACATATGTGACAATGCGATTAGGTTATGTGCTGACTGTAATAAGCAGTGCTATGTGTTATAGTATGTTATTCTAATCGATCAAATGATCTTATTACTAATAGGTGTTATGTAAAGATAAAACTAAGTTGTGAACTGTAAACAGCGCATCAGGCAAGTATCTTACCTTTGCATTTCTTTTATGCAATGGACATGAGTAAGAAGTTTCAGAATTATATTATTATTATGCTATATTATTAACCCTATTGTGATATATTCTATATCTGATCATTGTTTATCAACATGTTAGTATATGATAATTCAGATATATATATTCTGTTCGTTAATTTCTATATATGGTTATACAAGTGTCCCCACTTGGATACTCATTGTATATAATCACATGTTGATATATATATATATATATATATAGGGTCTCCATCCACAACAACCGGTTGTTGGGGAGCAACCCATTTTGGCCAGCCGGTAGAGCTTGTACCGGCCTTAGAGAATTTTTTTTTTATAAGCCGGTACAAGCTCTACCGGCTGGCCAAAATGGGTTGCTCCCCAACAACCGGTTGTTGTGGATGGAGACCCATATATATATATATATATATATAAGCCGTCTAAGCTATTTGACCAAGCTAGACACAAATTCAGAAATATCGTTGAATAGGTTCAAATCTTTTTGTATCCAATCAAATTGTTTTGGTTCGGATTCCAGTCTAAGTATGAACATCCCGATCACGGGAAAACTTTTATGCGCCCAAGGCGGACAGAGTGAACGATCCTATCATTCTTGTCATGTAGTATTGATCAATATAGGGCTCATTGGGATGATCACCCTCGCGCCCGTAAGTTATGACGGTTTGCAGATGAAGTTCTGCTAAACCTTATTGAAAATTTAAAATAATGTTCATAGTATGTCGACTACCCTATATATATAGTCAATACGTAGTTTCAAAAATTTGGAATAGAATTGTTATGTGATTATTATCGGTTCAGTTTACTTCACAACTATAAATTCGTTGTAGAAGTAATGTACAAAGAAAACATTTATTTCTTTTAGCTAATTATATTCATAATTGTTATTACTTTCTGGGCACCCAAATGCTCATCCTTGCTTAAATCTAAATGTTTTCAGCTAGGCATGATCAACCCGAAGGTTCAGACAAGAACAAGTGAAAAGTAAAGCAAACAGAACATGTGTAATGGTGTTTTTTTGTAATAGTTTGACTGTA
Organism: Panax japonicus; assembly: GCA_020205505.1. Lineage (NCBI taxonomy): Eukaryota > Viridiplantae > Streptophyta > Magnoliopsida > Apiales > Araliaceae > Panax > Panax japonicus. The sequence continues at coordinate 16,039,950 of CM035111.1, forward strand.
TTAAGATAATGATACGTATTATATATCATGTAAAGAATATAGTAAAGGTTATGTACTTGGGATTAGACTCTGATAAATGTAAGTTAAGTTTGATATTTATATTATTGTTATTATTATTAGTATTATTCCGCTCATAGAAATGGTATCGTGAAGAATCGAGTTCGGGTTTCAAGTACCCGAGTTTGGGGTCTTTACATCCCTCGATGTACTTGCACGCCAACGAGGTATCAAGTTAGATCTTAATCTTCCTTATTTCCTTCTGATGAGGAGTAAAGGATTTTGATGTCGATATGCATTTCATTTAGGTTCCCAGCTTTACACAGCCTCGAGGGAACTGGTTCAACATTCACTCCATGTACCAGGCTCTGCATCCTGACTATAGAGCGATTGTGCATGACTTGGGATTTGGGGCATTCTTTTCCATCTTTCCCCGCTGTTGTCCTTGGGGTTGCCTCAGGACATTGTCTGAGCGCTAGTTTTACCAGACTCAGTCACTCTTTTTGTTGGACTGTGAGGTGATGATGACGCCGATGGATTGGAAGTTTATCACAGGTATGGGGTTTGGTGGGGCACCAGTGCCTTGTATGGCAGATATTACGCCGACTACCGTCAGATCCTTGTTAGGAGTTTCGATGGAGGCGCTCAAGGGCAGGACCATCCGTACGGGTCCTTTAAGCGTGCATGCTATGAGTGGGCTGTTGAGTGAGCCCATACCAGCTGATGTCAGAGTCAGGGATTGCATTATTTAGTGATTGTTCTTGATGATCATTAAGGGCTTCTTCATAGTAGATAACTCTTCTACCGTGTCGTTCGCTTTGATCAGCGCCACACGACACGTGGACCGTATAGGAGAGTATGATTGGGGTTCCTACACCTTTGCCTATTTCCTCAGGGGCATGCGTATGTGTTCGCAGGGCTTGACCGAGGCTTGGTTAGGATTCTACCCATTTCTGCTGGTGAGTATTTCTCTTGTAATTTCCCATGTATAGGTTAAGAGTGTTTACTGATAGCAGATGTTTGCCTTTGTGTTGGCAGTTTTGGGCCTATGAGAGGCTTCCATGTTTGCGTCCTGTGAGTGTGTTAGGTTTAAATTCCTATCCACGAGGACGGTGATGGAATCATTCCATACTGGCGGAGGTCCTTGTAGCTAAGGGTTTTACTCATTGCCGCCTACAGCTGGAGTTGTTGACAGTTGACGTCATCACATGGATTCCCTATTCTGGGGAGCACTTGACCATTGAATTTGAGGATGGGTACCCGACTGGCGTCTAGCACATGATATCCACCCGTAGGGTTCCTCTCTTCACTGATGGAGGATGAGAGCTCTATTTTGGAGAGCGTGCTATCAGGAGCACCACATGAGAGATCCGTATGCCAATCTTGCCTCATACCAGGAGTTATTGGCCTGTCTCGCAGTTATCCGTCATTGATATGCCATTGTTGGGCGTTGACAGTTTTGCAATTTCAAAGGGTCCCTGCACTCAGGAGATATTCCAGCATTGGTGGTCCCCTCGTACTATTGGAGCTCAGACCCGCACCACTCAGTTCATGGGGGATATGGTTCCAGGATCCGTGATGATGATGGAATGGCTAGCTTGTGTTCGAGATCCGACTCATTTGACACAGATTGACAGTTTGACCCATCAACTGGACCAGGCACATTTTTTTATCCGACATTTTGGGCAGAGATCCAGCAAAGGCAGATTCATTTGATCCTTCCAGCTCAGGTGTTGGCCCCTTAGATGACCCATTTGGCTTTACCGGCACAGATCCTCCTTTGTATAGGCCAGATATCCCTTTTGATAGAGATCTAGTGACTCAGGAGGAGTTACATCAGATGGACATGATTGATGATGTCGATATTGACACCATTGTCTTCTTCTGATGTGTATTCTCGTTATCTCTTTTGATAGGCCTCTGTTAGATATTTGGTGGCTATGCCCCATTCTCGATATATCTTTTGATAGACCTCTGTTAGTAGTAGGGCGTCTGTGCCCCATTTCCCTGTATTTTTAGCTGTACAGAGTGTTAGGTTTGTAATATTCATGAACGCAATCAAATTGCAAAAATATGCGGAAGCGTGTAAAAATCAGAGTTTAAAAATTTACAAACCATAAACCCGGATCACCCTTTATGCACAATTATTAATTAAACGAAAAGATAAAGAATAAAATCATACCCTTGAAGATCCGAGCTTCCTCAGGTACAAGTTCACCTCCAATCCTTTCCGCGTTCAACTTGAATCCACCGAGTTTGGTCCCTTCCTTTGATCAACGTTAGCCACCCAAATGTTTGGCCTCTAGAGGTGATCCACCAAGGAAGAAGAAGGATTCAAGAAGATGGGTATTTGGCTCAAACCCTAGTTTTCTATCTCTATAGAAAAAGGGGCGTACTCTCCAACAATTGGAATAACGTATATATGATATCTGATATAAGACTCCTCTTATAAAGATATCAAGTAACCCTATTAAAAATAAGGTATTATTTATTTAATTAAACTCTTTTAATTAAATGGGCTCCCTAATCTTATTAGGGATAATTAATTAAACTCCTTTAACTAATTTTCCCTCCTAATCCTATTAGGAATAAATGAGAGTACTTATATTAATTAATTCCCAAACTCCTTTAGGAATTAAATAATAATAATAGTAATAATAATAATAAGACTCCTCTTATTAATTTATATTTAATATTTCCAAAATATTAAATAATAAATATTAAGCTATTTAATTTATTCTATCACCATAGATTAAATTAAATATACTTAACTTATTATTACGATTATGCCATTAACTTCTTAAATAATTATTCTTCCTTTTATGGTGTGACCCTTTAGGTTCTCCATATTAAACCGGTTGTGAATAAATCAATTAGAACAATTCTAATCTTATTTAAATAAATAAATTAAACTAATAATTTATTTAAATAAATAATATTTATTCTACAATAGGGATAAGCCTCCCTAGCGATCAACGACTTTCCAGATAATATAGATTTCAACATTAATCATAAAAGAACCTTTGAGTAAATAGTTACCGTACAATTCAATCCTTCCACCATACAATGTCCCAATTAAATATAAGACATGGAATTACTGTCAAGTCTTATTTTATTTAATTATATGTATTTCGACTCTTAAATGCACAACACCAAATAATGCAAATTAGAAACTCCTTTCTAATTTCATTCTGCCTTGGCCAAGGACTACTGAGTTGTCATTTATCGAATCACATAGGACATTTCTCTTCTTTTACTAGAAGTGGTAGATTCTTTATTGATCATACATTATCTCCATGTACAACTTATTATACCCAAGCATACCCTTTGATATACCCTAAGGGTCTTAAGGAATAAGTCAAAGTATAACTCATCATACACAAGATACTATGATGATCTCAAGTCCAAGGATCACTTGTACTACTATCACTACAGGAATTCCTATTGACATGCAAGTAAAACTCCATTAGGTATTCCTTAGCGAGCCACGTTCAGTGAACTTATTCTCTAATAAGCACCTACATACTTGCTTTAGTGTCTCCACACAAATGATCATGAGATCAATCATCCTCATCCAATGAGCAAGCAACGTATGTACCAATCTATCCGGATTCACTAATCCCCAATTTAGTAATCCAATGATTGGGAACTATTTTAGTTTTAAGCTTTCTAAGAATTTAGATCTCATTAGAATGATCATCATCATTATTCTAAAAGCATTGCTTAAAACTATGGGTTTATCACATATTATAAAACAGCATCATGTAGATAATTAAAAGCCTTTAATAAATTAATACTTTTTATTAATAAATGAATAAGATTGTTACAAAGTATATGCTTTATCATCAAACATGATTGGCTTGTGTGCATATTACTTTCAATCTCCCACTTGCACTAAAGCCAATCGTCATGGTATCTCATACTCTTCTTCTCTAAGTGACGATTATCCTGCTGTTGGATAAGCTTTAGTTAATGGATATGTAATGTTGTTCTTGAGAGTCCACTATCTCTATAGTGATTTCCCATCTTTCAATGATTCCTATAATCAAATGAAAGTGCCACAACACATGTTTGGATCCAAGATGAGACTTAGGAACAATTCCTAGTTCTGTAATGGACTTTTAATCCAATCAATCAACATGCAGCTTCATTTACAACTATATACTTTGTCTTTATCACTAAACCAACAACTCTTTGTTGTTTGGAACCTTTCCAATTCACTGCACCACCGTTCAAGGTAACCCTTTACCTTAAAGTGGATTTTCTGTCGTCTTGGTCTGTCTGAAAAAACTTGAGTCTGTTAAGCCCTCTAGTTTTAATTCAGACCCGCCATGAATTATATCACATCCTTAGTGCTGGTTAAGTACTTTAAGATGTTTTTCACTGTCTCACAGTGAACTTCTCCAGAATATGACTGATCAACATTAGGTCGCGTATATTTCATTGCATACATGATTGTCACTCGTGCGATCTCTCTTTTAGGAGTCTATGGGGACTATTAAGAGAGATACAATCCATGGCTCATCAACATGAGATATCCCATGGAGTTTGCCATGCTAAACGACTTTAGCATCAAATGAATATATGTTCATTGGGTTAAGCCGAGCATCCTTTTAAATCTATCTATATAGATTTGCATCCCCAATTAAGATACTCTTCCCAAATCATTCATGGAGGAATGTTTAGACAACTTTATCTTTATTGATTATAGCATTGGCATATCATTCCGTATCCATAGTATATCAACATATAATACTAGGAATGTCACGACGCTCCCACTGACCCTTTTGTACGCACTAGGTTCATTCTTGTTTTTGATAAAATCAAACTCTTTTGATTTATTTCATCAAAAACGAATGTTCCATATTTGAGAAGCTTGCTTCAATCCATTTCTCTGAGTGTCTACAACTCTTACCTTATCGTATGTAACTGGATCATCATCTTCTATGATACGTACCTCATCATCATCATCCATGATGAATCCATACCTCCCAGGTATCTTCGGTACTATTCCAGATTTACGATTCGGTTGTGGTACAATAGGTCTATCTATAGGTTCCTCTTATTTGACTTGTAGTATTTTGTGGTTCTTGAACTTTTCAAGATGTATTATCCTCCCACTAGCCCTTTCAATGATAAACACCTTTATCTTAGAAGGCAGCATGTTTCACAACAAACACCTTTTGCTAAGTAGGATTATAGAACATATAACCTAAACTTACTTTAGGATGTCCCACAAATCTATACTTGTCAAATTTTGTCCCAAGCTTATCCTTTGAAACCTTTTCATATAAGTTGGACAACCCCTTATCATAACATTCTTAAGATTAGGAATCCTCCCTGTCCATAACTTTTATGGAGTCTTGGGGCCGGATTTTTGAGGTTACCTTTTTCGTAGATATGCAGCCATTTCTAGGACATGATCCTAGAAGGATACTGGAATTACGGTAAAATCATTATGGACCGCACCATGTCCAACAAGGTACAATTTTTTTCTTTCAGATACATCAATCAATTATTGTGTATCAGGAGGCGTCCATTGTGAGAAAACCATTTGAGATGATTTAAAACCTCATTGCACAAGTATTGCTTCCTTGATCCGATCAAAGAATCCCAATACTTTGCCATGTTGTTTCACTTCTGAATTCTTTGAACCTTTCAAATAATTCACACTTGTATTTCAACAAATACACACATTCAACTCTTTGAATGATCATCTCCTTTTCTTATACTAGTTTGTTCAATTCGTAAAATTATTTTCACGTAAGTCAAGAACACAAAATCCATTAAGTAATATTCCAGTTCTATACAAAACATTATTATTATAAATAGAACAACAATTGTTCTTAAATATAATACCAAAAATTTCATTGTCCAACAATAAAATGGAAATAATGTTTCCAACGAGAACTAGAATACAATAACAACTTATTGACTTAATAGACTTGCCTGTAGGCATTGCTAAACTATAAGTTCCTATGGCTAATGCAGCAACCTTTGCTTCATTTTCCACACATAAGATTACTTATCTTTGTTTAGCTTTCTATTTCTTCTTGGTCCCTTCATAAATCTATATTTATGATATCCAAAGTCGGTATCCAATACCCAAGTAGAACCTTGACTTAAAGAAAAATTTATTTTAAATCATGAACAAAATTGTATTTGTAACCGAAACTTCACTAAGCTTCTTTGGTTAGCCTCTGCAAGATGCTTCTTGCAGTTTCCTTCCAGTGTCCAGGCTTATTGCAGTGGAAGCAAACTCCTTTGCTATCCGTATCAATTTTGTTCTTATTATCCTTTGTTTTTGCCTTTATATTTACCTTCTTAGAATCGTTCTTCTTTTCAGAAGATCCTTTGGCCCCTACCAGTAAGACATGGTATTTCTTGGTTGGAAAGTGACTCTCAATATTTTTCAACATGTTAAGCAAATCAGCGAGGCTGATCTTTAGCTTGTTCATATGAAAAATTCACAACAATTGTGAAAGGAGTCCGGAAGTGAGTGCAAGATCAAATCTTGGCTCAACTCTCCATCCATGACAAAACCCATTTGTCCTAATTGATCAATCAAATTGATTATGTTAAGGACTTTTGTCTGTACTATAGTGTCATTGGCCATTCTAGATCGAAAAAGCTCCTTAGATATCTGATATCTATCAGTCCTACTTTCCTCACCATCAACTACTTGATGTGCAGGAATATAATAGGAGCATCCATAGTTTCATGCTGACGCTGAAGCTTGTTACTCATGGATGCGAGCATGATTTATTGAGCCAACTATGCATCATCTAGCCACTTTCTAAAAGTAGCAATATCTTCCTCAGAGGTATTGTCTGCAACCATTGCAGGGATAGGCGTATTAAGGACATAAGATAGCTTTTCAGCCGTGAGAACTATTCTAAATTCCATAACCAATCCGTTTAATATGGTCTGGTTAAATAAGCATCTAATATGCTATGCAGTGATAGTATTTTAGACATTGTAAAATTCTGTAAATGAATTTGTAATTAACAACATTTTAACATACATTCTTTTATTAATTACCAAAATAATTTAGGTCTTATTTTAAATTGGTATCTCCCACTATTTTCTTCAAACTATATTACCCTCACTTATATAGTTCGGCAAAATCTAATTAAAGATTTGCTAGTGAGAATAAGGATCCCATTTCAAATGTATATAGCCTTGTGTGTGCACAACAAACTATATATAAATAAATAGGTAGACAACTCTTGTCAATTACATCAACTATGTAACTCCTTGTATTTTGCCTCTTAAATCGTAATGGTCAAGTGTGTGCACATCCGAACTAAAATGATTTAAGTTAAGTCAGACCCAGCATTTCTATATAAGTGAAGAGAAAATTACAGCCCTTGTGTGTGCACAACAAAGCAGTAATGTTCAATTCCTTATAAACATCATATGTAATAAAAATAACATCTTAAATATTTAATACTCGCCTTGTGTGTGCACAACAAACTCATATTAAATATTCAATACTCTATTATTTCTATCATGCTAGAAGGCGACGTTCGATATTCCAAATATATTTGAACGTTACAACTTAATATAAAAATTTGAGGGGTTTGTTATTAATTTGTCTCATCTTGTTTAGCGCGCATGCACATATATATATAAAATACGCGTCATATTAATGAACATGCGAAGCATGTTTGCATAATATATAATATATATAATATAAGCATGCACATATAGAATACTATATTCTACCTGAATTGATTATGGACTTTTATTCTAGTTTGGTTCACTAGAGCCACCAAGTGAACCAAAAGGTCAAACCCTAGGGGTACAAGAATTAAATTTAAATATAACTATTACATTTAAACTCGGGCTCCATTACAAACGGGTCTTCACGCGCTCCTTGATCCTTGATCTCCAATTCTTCAAAATTAATTCTAACTATTCCTATTACAAAACTATTTAAAAAATAGAAACCTTGATCAGCAGTCAAGGGGAAATACATAGGAGGGAGATAGAATTTACATTAAGAAAAATTTAGAGAAGACGAGGTACGCAGACCCCATTTAATAAAACTCATTCATTCATGCATCCAACTAAAATAAAATCCAATCACATTGGTCAATAGTCCATAATCAATCCCATTTATTATCATACACATCACCATATGTATAAATAAATAACATTCATCTCATGAATAATAAACATTTAATATATATAGTGATATCATTTAATGGGCCAATTTAGTTAGTATAAAATCTAATTTTGAATCAAAATAAACTCCTTTATTTTAATTCAAATTTAAATCAAAATAAAACTATTTTATTTTAATTTATCCAATTTTGAATAAAATAAACTATTTTATTTTAATCAAAATATTTAATCAAAATAAACTCCTTTATTTTAATTAATTATGGAATCCTATTCCAAGTAAAAAAAATAACTCCTTTATCAAAGGAAATACGGATTTTCTTTCCTATTCACAAATAAACTCCTTTATTTTGAATAATATGAAATCTTATTTCATATCTAAATAAACTCCTTTATTTAAGGAAATTCGGATTTTCTTTCCTATTCACAAATAAACTCCTTTATTTTGAATAATATGAAATCTTATTTCATATCTAAATAAACTCCTTTATTTAAGGAAATTCGGATTTTCTTTCCTATTCACAAATAAACTCCTTTATTTTGAATATTATGAAATCTTATTTCATATCTAATTAAACTCCTTTATTTAAGGAAAGATGGATTCATTTTTCTATTCACAAATAAACTCCTTTATTTTAGAAAATATAAAATCCAATTTCAACTCTAATTAGTTATCATGGAATCCAATTCCAACTCTAATTAGTTTGCATGAAATTTAATTTTAAAATTAAAATAAACTTTATATTTTAATATTAAAATAAACCTTTTATTTTAATATTAAAATAAACTTTTTATTTTAATTATAAAATTATTAAAAATATTAATAATAAAATAATTAAAATTATTATTATATATTAATAATAATATCCGTCCGGCTTGTCTCCAAGCCGTGAAACATTGCAGGATAAAGTTTTTGAAAAAAATAATAATTTAATAAGTGATCTATATATATATCTTATATAAGTACACAAGTACTGCAGATCAATTTTTATCAAAAGAAATCAACACAGATTTCGGCATTTTTTTTTTTTAATCCTGTAACTTGATATGTTTCACGTGAGTCACCAGAAAAAAATTCATACTGAAATCAATAAATTGCAGTGAATCAAGAATTCAACATAATCGCGAAAACAGCAAGCTTTGCGAAAAAAAAAAACAACAACATGATTTCGGTCCTTTTTTTTTTAATTTTATACAATAAATTATGCCCAATTAAATTGTTCTAAACACATATCAATATACATATCAAATCTGAACAATTAATAATTTGCATAAAGGTTTGGCTCTGATACCACTGTTAGGTTTGTAATATTCATGAACGCAATCAAATTGCAAAAATATGCGGAAGCGTGTAAAAATCAGAGTTTAAAAATTTACAAACCATAAACCCGGATCACCCTTTATGCACAATTATTAATTAAACGAAAAGATAAAGAATAAAATCATACCCTTGAAGATCCGAGCTTCCTCAGGTACAAGTTCACCTCCAATCCTTTCCGCGTTCAACTTGAATCCACCGAGTTTGGTCCCTTCCTTTGATCAACGTTAGCCACCCAAATGTTTGGCCTCTAGAGGTGATCCACCAAGGAAGAAGAAGGATTCAAGAAGATGGGTATTTGGCTCAAACCCTAGTTTTCTATCTCTATAGAAAAAGGGGCGTACTCTCCAACAATTGGAATAACGTATATATGATATCTGATATAAGACTCCTCTTATAAAGATATCAAGTAACCCTATTAAAAATAAGGTATTATTTATTTAATTAAACTCTTTTAATTAAATGGGCTCCCTAATCTTATTAGGGATAATTAATTAAACTCCTTTAACTAATTTTCCCTCCTAATCCTATTAGGAATAAATGAGAGTACTTATATTAATTAATTCCCAAACTCCTTTAGGAATTAAATAATAATAATAGTAATAATAATAATAAGACTCCTCTTATTAATTTATATTTAATATTTCCAAAATATTAAATAATAAATATTAAGCTATTTAATTTATTCTATCACCATAGATTAAATTAAATATACTTAACTTATTATTACGATTATGCCATTAACTTCTTAAATAATTATTCTTCCTTTTATGGTGTGACCCTTTAGGTTCTCCATATTAAACCGGTTGTGAATAAATCAATTAGAACAATTCTAATCTTATTTAAATAAATAAATTAAACTAATAATTTATTTAAATAAATAATATTTATTCTACAATAGGGATAAGCCTCCCTAGCGATCAACGACTTTCCAGATAATATAGATTTCAACATTAATCATAAAAGAACCTTTGAGTAAATAGTTACCGTACAATTCAATCCTTCCACCATACAATGTCCCAATTAAATATAAGACATGGAATTACTGTCAAGTCTTATTTTATTTAATTATATGTATTTCGACTCTTAAATGCACAACACCAAATAATGCAAATTAGAAACTCCTTTCTAATTTCATTCTGCCTTGGCCAAGGACTACTGAGTTGTCATTTATCGAATCACATAGGACATTTCTCTTCTTTTACTAGAAGTGGTAGATTCTTTATTGATCATACATTATCTCCATGTACAACTTATTATACCCAAGCATACCCTTTGATATACCCTAAGGGTCTTAAGGAATAAGTCAAAGTATAACTCATCATACACAAGATACTATGATGATCTCAAGTCCAAGGATCACTTGTACTACTATCACTACAGGAATTCCTATTGACATGCAAGTAAAACTCCATTAGGTATTCCTTAGCGAGCCACGTTCAGTGAACTTATTCTCTAATAAGCACCTACATACTTGCTTTAGTGTCTCCACACAAATGATCATGAGATCAATCATCCTCATCCAATGAGCAAGCAACGTATGTACCAATCTATCCGGATTCACTAATCCCCAATTTAGTAATCCAATGATTGGGAACTATTTTAGTTTTAAGCTTTCTAAGAATTTAGATCTCATTAGAATGATCATCATCATTATTCTAAAAGCATTGCTTAAAACTATGGGTTTATCACATATTATAAAACAACATCATGTAGATAATTAAAAGCCTTTAATAAATTAATACTTTTTATTAATAAATGAATAAGATTGTTACAAAGTATATGCTTTATCATCAAACATGATTGGCTTGTGTGCATATTACTTTCACAGAGATGATGTATTAGATGATGATATACTTAGGAATGTACGTATATTTTTTTATTCCCTATATCATATTGCCATCTATTATCTATGATGTATGTATCATGTTATGCATATGTATATATGTCTAGAGATATTAAGCAGTGACCCCTGGATGGTCTTATGATACGTCCTACACAGATGTCTTCTTCGACAGTCAGCCGCATAGATCACACCCCACCATTATTGGGGCATCTCATCTTAGATCGTGGTATGATAGTATGTCACCATCAGACAGGGTGACTGTAGATCAGCTGTTGCAGCATACTATGACCCTCTTGATATTTCAGGTTCCCGTAGGTTTTGTGGAGGGTATGCTGGAGCGTTGTATACCAGAGAGACAGGTCTTTTGGTTTAGTACCCAGGAGCTAACTGCTACATTGGAGGAGTATGAGCGATTGATGGCTTTGCCCTTAGACAGAGCTTGAGCTCATATGGTTGTCAGAGATATGCGCCGGCAGTTCATGACCCTCACCGGGTTACAACGTAGAGTTGTTCATGATGAGATCACATCCGGCCATGTGATATCCCAACATTTTTTGACCGACAGATTTGGCTCTGAGGACAGCTATGCACGTCATTCTGGGGATTTCACCACACCAGAGGATCAGTGGCATTTGGCCAGAGTGGATGCATTCTTGATGCGCATAGTGGCGTATTGTACATTACACGATATATGGATGAGCTGGATATCGGTGTTATCATGGCAGTGAGAGCTCTTAGGGAGGGTCGTACCATCATTCCGATGATAGTGGTAGAGACGCTGAGGTCAACCACATTTTGAAGCACTTATCCTACAGGGGTATTCACAGGCCGTTCGGTCATGTTGTACGTGTGGTTTATGTCACACTTGAGACCGATTTGGACATTTCGCCCACACGGGTACTACTTTACCCATGATATAGCTATGTCTTACTCCTTTCAGCCATCGGAGTGTATAGATGCTATGTCTTGGTCGGTATTTTTGGCGGAGATCAGTGATCCATTTGGCATTTTTCCGTGCACAAGGCTTAGCTCACCTTATAACTTTATTACTCATACTCCAAGCATGGACTATCTCCATCTGGCTAGTTTGAGGGGCATGAATACCTACCACCCACTGGCCGTGATGTCGCAGTTTGACCAGTTCAATGACTTCCATCCTTTTGAGGGGGCGTTAGGTCAGCGTTTAGATTCTCTCCATCTATCAGCAGCTAGAGGACCGATCCCGGGTGTATACATGTTGGGATCAGCTTGAGATAACTTCTTTTTCTGTTAGCCATCCAGGTTATTCGCCAGAGTATTCTACGTGGATGGAGACAAAGACTTCATCGGCCGCGACAGTATCCACTGTAGACACTCGAAATTTTCTGTACCGCTATCACTAACATTACCGGAGGACAGATTCGTCTTTTAAGAGGGAACCCTGAAAGACAATCCATATCCATACTCGATACTACCGGAAGTTCAGCATCAACCCTAGATCACTCTGGGAAAAACAATTCCAACCTCGGAGATAACCTCGAGGCCTGCAGATACAATACCGGAACATACCCCGGAGAAGACCGATTAATCTCGGAGATAACCCCAAGATATCCAGTCTCAGTCCCAACCATGGGAATAGCCCCCAACCTTGGTGATAACCCCAAGGAATGCAGTTTCGGCGATAACCCCAAAAATTCTTGTTTCAAATGCGACCAGCTTCAATCTAGGCGCTCACAATGAGATACACTGTACCAACCCAGCGATAACATCGGGAAGATAGGCACACCTCAAAGATGGCAGTGAGGACCTTCAACAAATTGCAGCAGTCCAATTTCAGCGAAGCCTGAGCAACGTCTGCTTTATCAGCCCAATCCGACGATAACATCGGTGAGGGGCAACATCGTCATCTCGCTAACACAATGCCACGCCACGTCATCTCAACATCTCTACGCAACAATGTCCCACAAGACTAATCAATCCAGAGCGACTATTGTGCGGGGTAATGGATGAAAGTTGAAGCTTGAAGACCGGAGGGTATCGTCCCATCTTCAATGACTTCGTACAAACTCTAATCCCATGCCATCGTACAACTCTCGACAATGGCGGTCCGAAATAGGTTCTGTATACCTCAAACGGATGCCCGGATTGCACTTCTTAAAGTTCGAGTGGACATTATAGTGCCCGAGTGCACGAACTTCGAGATGACCTGACCCGAAAAACCCGGGCCCACCCGAGTTGCCTCTGGTACACCTGCGGCTAAATTGCCTATAAATAGAGGGTTTGGGCTGCCCATTTTGAAAAAAAGAAAGGCGAGAAAGCCCTGCCCAATTTGCTCTGCACTCACCCCATGCAGTGTACTTTCCCCTTTTAAACACCTGTGAGCTCATATATAGCCTCTTTTGTACCTACAAAAGCTAGTGTTTACCCACTCTAAAGATATAGAAGTCTTCTTTGGCAGTCAACTGTAAGTCTTCTCACACACTTTAGAGTCTTTCTCTTCATCTCTGCACACACCCTTCTTTATGTTGAGTGTCGTGTTGCGCGCATTTGCCGAACTTTGGTCCGTGGTTTTGTTTCAGCTTGTATATATATATATATATATATATTGACTAACATTATCGAGTTATGCCTCGATTGAGCCTAGACTTCGGTTTGGAGCGTTTATTTGCTTTAATATATATATATATATATATATATATATATATATATATATATATATATACATTTATATATATTAACTGTGTGTCGAACTTTGTTCGATGAGCCCAGACTTCTATATATATATATATATATATATATATATATATATATATATATATATATATATATATATATTAATTCTGTGTCGGACTCTGTTCGATGAGCCTGAATTTTATATCCGGTGCGTTTATTCACTTTTGTGTATATATATATATATATACTTATATATATGAACTGTGGTCGAACTTTGTTCGATGAGCCTGAATTTTATATCCGGTGCGTTTATTCGCTTATATATATATATATATATATATATATATATATATATAGGATAAGGATCAGGTCCGGACTCCCGGACGGGAGAAAATCCGGACCTGATAATTTTTTTTTTTTTTTTTGTAGAACAACTGAAAAAAAAAAAAATTTATGGAACTGAAATTTTTCAATAATACAGTGTTTTGGGTGTGTTTTTAATACCTACACCAACCAATGTATGTACAGTCTGCCCAGACTGTACAAACATGTTTTGTTATAAGCATCCAAATCACGCCCAAAACACTGTATAATGTAAAAATTCTAATTCCATAAATTATTATTTTTTTTTAGTTGTTACAAAAAAAAAAGCAAAAAAAAAAAAAGGTCCGAATTTTAAACCTGTCCGGGAGTCCGGACAGGATCCGGACCCTATATATATATATATATATATATATATATATATATATATATATAGTCTCCATCCACAGCAACCGGTTGTTGGGGAGCAACCCCTTTTTTCCCAGTCGCTACAGCTTGTACCGGCCACTTAGAATTTTTTTTTATAAGCCGCTAGAAGCTGTAGCGGCTGGAAAAAAATGGGTTGCTCCCAACAACAGGTTGCTGTGGATGGAATCATATATATATATATATATATATATATATATATATATATATATATATATATATATACACACTTATATATATGAACTGTGGTCGAACTCTGTTCGATGAGCCTGGATTTTACATCCGGTACGTTTATTGCTTATATATATATAAATATATATATATTTCGTCCCTGGAGTTTACTTTGTGGTGGTTGATCGCTTTTACAGCTTTCTTTACGTTTCGTCCTGCCTGGAGTTTACTTCGTGACAGTTGATCGCTTTGTTCAGCTTTATTTATATTTTGTCCCACCTGGAGTATCCTTCGTGGCGGTTGACCGTATTTACAGCTTTATTTATATTTCGTCCCGCCTGGAGTTTCCTCCGTGGTGGTTGATAGCTTTTAACAGCTTTATTTACATTTCTGATCCCCCATGGAGGTACTTTGTGGTTGGTGATCATGTCTGTATATATATATTGTAGCGCCCCCAAATCCGGGTATCTTCTAACCCGACAGATGGTGCTATACTGTACATCCTTCATACATTCATTCAATTGAAAAGTCTCAAAGAACAAACATAACTTCTATATATTTAAAGTAATATTTGCATTTCCCAAGTTCTAAACCCATTACAAAGGTTCTTTGTCATAATATCAGTTACATTACAACAATAAACCTATACTATTACAAGACTGCTTAGTAATCTGCCTTAGCTTTTCCTTTATCTTTTCCTGATCCTTCGGGACGTTCAGTCTTAGCTGCATTCATATGGTTCAAGCAAGAGTGAGCATAACTAGGTCAACAAGTATAACAATTCAATAACAAAATGCTTGACACATATAAATCGTATATTTTCGACAACTGAACAATAGTTATTAAGTACTATTGATAATTCAAAATAGCACTTCATCTTTCTTTTAAAATGTTTCACAGTAATAACAATATTTAGTAAATCATTCACTCCGGTCAGACACCTCCACTACTAGAAAATTGACCTATAGCTACGGTCGTCGACCGTCGCTATAGGCCAAAAGGCCGTCGCTAAAGGATATAGCAACGGTCGACAACCGTCGCTGTAGAAGCCATCGCTAAAACCTATAACGACGGTCTTTTGGCCTATAGCTACGGTCAATGACCGTCGCTATAGCCTTTTATATTTAAAAAAATTATTTAATAATGCAAATTTATTCAACAAACACAAATACAATATAAAAAATATTATATACATCATTTAAAATCATTCACATTACAACATTACAATTAGTACAAAAGATATCGATTACATTAATTATACCCTCTCTAACTCGGTTTTGTGCTTTTCCAATTGGTCCTGTAATTCCTTCCTCCATCCTTGGATCAGTCTTTCCTACTTCTTGATAAGTTCAGTCTTTGTCTTCAACTCTTCTTCCATCACAGCAAAATTACCTAGCTACCATGGCAGCATTTTTCTGTTTCCAGAATTGGCAAAATAATACGGCCCATAATATTATGCTTATAAAGAAAACAGGGAGGGCCAACAACTGCAATGATATGAAGAAACCCAAAGAAGGCAGTGAGCTAAGGGTGAAAAAAGCACATCAATTCAAAAATCTGAACTACTATGCAAAGGAAATGTAAGGTAGCCAACCCAAAATCCACCAACTGCATAGTAAGGCCAAACGCAGCAGGAAAAAGCATCCACTTCGTGTACATTCCAAGGAAAGCAAAATAGGTTGCAATATATAGTGTCCATTAGTTTATAATCAAAATTTGAACATGAATTGCAGTTGCATGCAAATTATCAAATGCCAATACAAATTAAATTCCAACAAGAACAATATAAAAATTTACCTTCATCCCAAAATATGCTTTATTAGGACTTCCCAGGATTTTATATAATATTCATATGAAATAGGTATATATAGTTTGTGTATCTAATAACTAAAAAGGGTTTGAAGTCATTCATCAGCATCATAAAAATTTTCAACAAGATCAAAATGACAAAGTAATAGTAATAAAAATATTAAAATACATATCTTGCTTTGGTTGACATCTTCTTTTTCAAATATTAAGATATTAAGGTCTTCATTTGAAGCACTTAGAAATAATTTATTAATTTGGAAAAATATATCCAAATGTGTCAAATGGGGGGGGGGGGGGGGAGTCAATAATAATAATAAAACACAAAAAACTAAAAGAAGATTAATAAGACTTTCAGACGGAGGTAGTATATAGCTGATGTTTATTTAACTGAAATTTGAACATGCAGACTATCAAATAAAAGAGAACATTATTACTCACAATTCCATATATTATGTGATGGTAGCAACAATTCCATGTATTAGTTTGAGACAATACATGTAATGAAGATACCTTTTTACTCAAGTAACCAAAAAAGACTAATAAAGAGGGTGCTTATATCCATATATAAGAATATCATATATACATCTTTGGGAATCAAATCCTAAAATCCTTTTAAAAATGCAAAAGAGTAACCCATATTATAATTGATGGAACTTTGCTGCTAATGACCAAGATGAGAAGAATTTCACATTCTTGGACCATAAGTTTGGGAATGATTGTTGTGCAATATAATCCATATGGAAACAAAAATAAAGCAATTAAGCATCAAATTGAAAATCTTTTCCCTAATTAAATCAATAATAAGGATGGTGAATGAATATACTGAATTAACAACACCCCCACCCCATAAGGATGGTGCATCACGTGGAGTATTAAGCATTCCGTCTTATACTTTAATACAAATACTACAAGTATTAATAATGTCATACCAAATAAAATAACTATTCTCCAATATACATAGACTTACAGTAAAAACAAACATATAACATAGGGAATAACAGAGAGAGAGACAATTCAAGCAAAGAAGGCAGACATGACTAAAGAGAAAAACATAACTGAAGTGACGAGTTCAACAGGTCAATTAGATCGGCGTCTTTTCTTCCTTTTCTCTTCTTTCTGTCCATTCCTTTTCTCTTCTGTCTTGCAACATTCCACTGAAAAAAACACAGACAACGGTATACTAAATCAATTGGAACTAAAGAGAATAATTTCATCTAGAGCTCTTCTTCAGAGCTTGCATTTCAATTAACACATTTTTTACATGAGTGAAACACAATAAAATTGTACAAATAAAGGTAATACATACAGGCCCTTGGGAATGTAAACAGACTCTTATCTCAGGTAATGACCACCTGGACGCATGAGTAATCAACTTTTCATGATTTTTAAAGCTAATCATATATTTAACAATTATACTTGCAAAAAAAGAGGAAGGAAATCACTTTATCTGAAACATGCTTTACTGCAAATAATAGAGCCTATGGAATAATATTCTCTGACAGATATCAGTCATACAAGTCACAAGACAATACTCACAATCTCCAGTTGTATGAAAATGCATTGCGAATTTTTCTCTGCGGCTATTGGAGATTATAATGGAGGCTAATTCTTGTTTTGCGATGAATGATGTCAAATCCTGCTTGCTCCCACATATATTGGAAAGAATTGATGGTAAAACTAAGTTAGTATTCTACCCAGGAGAACACGAATAGCACCGCAAACAACAAAGAAATATATGCACTTCACATCAAACTGTCACATTTAAAACATTTACATTGTTTTCTTGAAAAAAGTGTAGACTTCACAAGCAAAATAAACTGTCAATATTCCGCAGGATGTGTTGACAGAAACATAACATCAATGGAGAAATGTTCTTACCATGATGTTCAAGCTCATCTTTTGAAAGAGGATAAGTTACAGAAGATACAGTGCCACACTCTTTTGTTTGACAGTGAACAACCTTCGCCATATCAGAATTAAGAAGCCCACCAAATATAACTGTCCTAGCAACCCTTTTTGACATAAACAGAGATGAATACATGATGAGCCAGTTAGTCAAAGAATTGAAGTTTAATGCAAGTAATATAGCATGAACAAGGATTAATGACTCAGGAAGATTCGACAACTGAAACTGTTGATCTAAAACTTAGAACTTCAAAATTTAAATTTTAAACAACTGCAACAACTACTTTTTCAATATCTGCTCTAGAGGCCATACTATCTAAGTCGATATGGAGCTGAAATCAAATACAATAATAAATTGAGGTTGATCATGAGCTTAAAAAGTCTAACAAAAAACTAACTTTCCAGTATAGAAGCACAGATAACTCAACTGGAACACAAAGTCGGGGATGGTTAGTTGCTCCCGTGGAACATATTTGAATAGCTGCAGAAGCCTATCGACATACACAACTTTTTTCCACACCTAAAGATTGAGTTCCAGGAAAATTGAATAAGCCATCAGAGGGAAGTAAGTTTTCAGGTTTTAGTAAGTAGCTCAAGGAAGGGCAGGCATACCACACCATCCACAAACATTTGCAATGCAAAAATTGCAGCTTTCAGTCCAAAGGTTGGGTGAAGCACATATATTGCCTATAAAGCAAAAGATGAATTCAGGATCGACAAAAGGAGACATATATACTTAATTAGAGATATTAGGCCTTGCATACGTGAAGGTTACGCTGGTGTTTCCGACCAAGTATCTGCTGTAATCTCCTCATCCACCCCAGATCTGGTTGTCTATTAAATCCAGAAGGAACAGAACTTGAAAAGTGAACAAAAAAAGAGAATCTTCATAGTGCAATATCAGATACCAAAAAGATGATAATCACAATAACATATAGATGATCTAGCAATGTTGGAATTCGTAATTACAATAATAATAACAACAATTATAATTACAACAACAACAACAACCATTATAATAATAATAATAATAATAACAACAATAACAAAAATAATTATTATAATAATAACAATAATAATAGTAATGAGCAATAGGTATAGCATCAGCAGAAGTTTTAAGTTGCAAGCAGGATGTGTGAGCTGAGCAGACTATATATTGAGAATGCTTATAATCCAAAGCCACGGTGTTCAGTCGACCCTATAATCATTGAAAGACCAAAAAGTATTCAGTAAAAAGAATAACATTCCACTTCAAATAAGCTAGATAAGGCTCAGTTTGAGGACAGAGAAATTAAATTACATCAAAACTTCTCATTTTGCAAAGCAAACTAGTAAGTCATAAAATCAAGCCACCTAATTTATGCACCCAGGTACCTACTTTCCGGTTAATCTCAATAATACTATCATTGGCACTTCAGTGAGTGCAGAGTTTAGGAGTAATAACCATTTTTCTAAATAAAAAAAGGTGCAATGGAAGTTCAAACGAGCTGTAATAAAAACAAGTCTGAGCTAGAACTCAATGATTCAAATGCTTACCTCTCTGGGTAACCATAAAACATCGCCTAATTGGTTTGACATAAGTGTTAAAGTTTCTTCAAGCTAAAATATAGAGAAATTAACACACAAATTACCATATATTCGTGAATTTGTTCATGTATGGTAAAAAAAGAGATTTAGAGAGAGAAAAAGAATCTAAACCTGGGAATTAGTGAAATAATAAGGCAAGTTAGCAACGAAGATAGTGGCAGGACTGTATTGCCGTACGAATCACTACCGGAGGACCACTTGTCGGCGGTGCATACACGACCAAATGAGAAGAATCGACCGGAGGGACAATTTGACTGGAAGGGAACGATTTTTTGAGACGGCAACTAGATGAGAACGATCGAATGAGAAAGGAGATAGAAAGGGTGAGAGAGGAAAGAGAGGGCTGATTTGACTAAGAATGGATGAGGAAAAGAGGAGAGAAAGGGTGATTGAGAGATGATTTTCCACAAAAAAATTGATTTGGGGGAAAAATATTGGTACTGATTTGGGGAAAATTTAGGAGGGATTTATGCGAGCCAACTAATTACCATTATCTAAGGCTCATTACCCTCAGTATTTAGTCCCAAAAAGACTCGACGACCAGATTAGGACCCTCAGTATAGATTATCTTCAAAGGCATATACCGACAGCTAGACTGTGACCATCGCTATAAGTATCCTATTGTGACAGTTCTGTCCCAACCTGTCACTATAGGTCGTCGCTATATGTCAAATTTCTAGTAGTGCTCAAGTATTCATTCTTTCTTGGAAAAAGGACAACCCGAAAACAAGTCCGTAAGCCCGATATCACTTACGAGCACTTCTAGGTAATCAGCCTATTGTACTTTATGTTGATCAACACTACATCCATTAAACGTATGAACGTTTAAGCATTTGACAACCTCACGTGCCTGTCGTTTTACCAACAAAAACATTTGTTTAATATTTCAGTCTTCTTTTGAAAACCATATCAAGTAGTTGACAAAAGATAGCAACATTTGATAATACAAAAATAGATTATCAATACATCAAGTCTAGCCAAAGGAATTGGCTTTAACTTCAACATACCTCAATTTATGCGAAAGAATACGTGAACCTCAAAAACTTGTTCAGATTGAACTGAGACAAGAGTTAGAATACTTGCCTTTAGCGTCTGCTACGGTATATTAACTTTATGTTCAAGTCGTTCAAGTCTCTACAATACATGATCACATAATGCCTTACATTAGGTCAGATATAATCAAGTATGTATATGACTATATTATACCCTTCATTTCAATCTAATTGTGTATTAGATTCAGTGTACTATTCGTTCCGGTTTATCATTACCATTGCATTTATATTCGACTAGGTGATCTTAACCTTTACATTACATTCCTTAAGGTTTAACAAAGTTTAAACAATGTTATATTACCTTCCTTAAGTTATGTTTACTTTTAATCAATTAGGTTTTCTTTTCTTTGTACTTAGAAACCTTTATTACTATCTTTGTTCTAAGACTGGCGCTGCGGCGCCAGCTTTATACTTACATCTTGCGCTGCGGCGCGAGCCTTATGTTATCATGTCCCGGACTTGGCGCTGGGGCGCGAGTCCTTACTTAATGGGCCGCGCTGCGGCGCCACACTCAAGATATTTTTGGTACTGTTCATGGCGCTGCAGCGCCACAATATGTACAATAGTTTGCACTGCAGCGAACTCTTGCAGTATGCTCGATTACTGTTCTGCGCTGTGGCGCGGGTCTTTTTGCATAGGGTTGGCGCCGCGGCGCCAACTCTGTGCACCAGAAAATAAATTCAGTTTGTGAATTTTGTGAACTTCCCGGACGCATAACTTCTTCGTTATAAATCCAAATTGGCTCGTTCAAAAGCCTACGGTTCAAAAATTACGTAATCTACATGATCATTCAAGAATTTTATCTATTTGACTTCTTTTGCTAAAAATTCACCTATTGGTTCATTTTTAACGTAAACGATAAACGTTCGTGAACGTTCAACGCTCGTTTCTTCGTTCTAAGTCGGAATCCGGTCATTTTTGAGTTCGCAACTCTTAAATGCCAAATATGACTTGTCTCCATTGGAAAACAATGGTTCCGAGTTCAAACACAAAATTTGACTTCCATTCCGATAATTTTACGAATTCGACGTTATCATCCAATCGTGCAATTTTCGGCAATTCTTAATTCTTATGATTTATTCAACATTACAAATGAACTTCATTCATCATGTGAACATCTTAACATACTTAATACAACAACTTATTTCATTGTTAGATTTTGACTTATTCTTCATGAGCTTATAACTTGTCAAATTATAAACTACTAAAGATTTCATTGTTAATGACTTATGACAATTAAAGTTTCTTAAACATCATTTCTTATATGTTCTTAACATATAACTTAACTTAGGTATACATGATACATATGATCATATAAATTCTTTTACATTCATATCATTTCTCTTAAGGAGTTAAGTTCATATTATTTTCACATAAGTTTATAACTTATGCTAGCTTAAATGACTTATTACCAACTTAATTGGCTTAAGTTCATTACTTACTCATTCATGTTTCTTAATCCAACTTTTCTTATCATCCTATCATGGTAGAGATAGAAGATAATTGGAGAAGAGATCTTACTCTTGAAGTCTTTGATAAATAGCTTCTTCTTCTTCTTACTTATGAAATGACTTATTGCTAGCTTATTCTCTCTAATACTTAAGCACTTTAGAAGTGTTGGATTAATTGAACAACCACCAAATGGCTTGTAAGCCTCCTCTATTTATAGAAATTGTAAGGTTAGGGTAGTTTAGTCATTAAAACAATCCCACCTCCTCAAGCCACCTCCTTACTATTCATTACTTGGCTAGCACAACTCTAATCCTACACTTGGTCATTACTCTTTAGTCTTGGTCAACACCTTCTTGATCACCACTTATCTTGGTCATCACACTTACCCTATCAATATGGTTTTCCCCATGGGTCATACAACTCATGGATTCTATATTGGGCTTGGATTAATAAATCCTTTGGGCTTTGCATTAATAAACACTTATTGGTTCATTAATAATAGTTGGGCCTCTCCCTTTAATTCACTTGGACTTTTACATAATTGTTAACCAATCATCTAAGTCCATTAACATTTCTTAATACATATACTTATAGTTTATGTATTATTTTCGTATTTTAATTCATATAGAAAATATATACAATATTTCCTCCTTCATACAAACTCGTATAATACTTCGTATCATATTCGTTTTCATTACTTTGTACAATACCAAGGTATCATACAATTATTACTTATTCCTTAACACTCCGCTTTACTTAACGTTTATAAATTAAGTCCACAAGCTATTTATTACATTTTCCATAACTAGATTTTTATTACATAATCCATCTTACCTTGTTATTCCATCATTATGTATTTTTTAGAAACTTAAAATTATATCCCGAGCAAATATCGATGAATAGTATTTTTCAGAAAATTTCTCGGAAAACTTTTATTTTCGTCTTAAAAATTCAAACACTTTAATTCATCCACGTAACTCAAATACTACGATATTCTAACATCAATAGGTTATACAATGAAAACCATCTTGATAACACATGAAATATGATTTTATTATTATTTAATTTAATAAAATCATTTTACAATAAGATTCGAATTTTTCGGTCGTTACATTCTTCCCCTTTTATAAAAATTCTGTCCCCAGAATCTCGTCTTACTTTAATCAAATAGATGATGAAAATTTTTCTTCATCTTTTCTTCTTGTTCCCACGTTGCTTCTTCAGCGTCGTGGTTCTTCAATATTACCTTTACTGATGGTATTACCTTGTTCCTCAGAACTTGTTCCTTTCTATCAATGATCTGCATCGGCGACTCTTCATAGGTTAAGTCTTTCTCGATATGAATCGGTTCATACTCGATCACATGCTTATAGTCCGGCTTATATGGACGTAATACAGATACGTGAAATACATTATGTATTCGTTCTAGGTCTGGAGGTAATGCTACCATATAGGCTACCTCTCCCACCCGTTTTAACACTTCAAAAGGTCCTATAAACCTTGGACTTAACTTTTCTTTCTTTCCAAAGCGTATCTTTCCTTTCCAGGGAGATACCTTTAGAAACACATACGAGCCCACCTCAAACTCTCGATTTAGTCTACGTGAGTCCGCATACTTTTTCTATCTGTCCTGAGCTGTGATGAGACACATTTGAATTAACTTTACCACATCCGCTGTCTGCTGCACCAATTCTGGTCCTAGCATCCGGCGTTCTCCCACCTCATCCCAACACAATGGTGTTCTGCACTTTCTTCCATACAGAGCTTCATACGGCGGCATACCTATGCTTGCATGATAACTGTTGTTATACGCAAACTCTACTAGTGGTAGATGATCATCCCAACTACCCTTAAAATCCATGACGCAAGACCTCAACATGTATTCTAACGTCTAAATTGTCCTTTCACTTTGCCCATCGGTTTGTGGACGATAAGCCGTGCTTAACCTCAACTGTGTTCTCAACTACTTTTGGAAACTCCTCCAAAAGTTCGATGTGAATCGCGGATCATGATCAGGCACAATCGATACCGGTACTCTATGTCTGGAAATGATTTCCTTAATATAAAGTTTAGCTAACTGGTCTAAGTTATACTTGACCCTAATTGGCAAAAAGTGAGCCGACTTCGTCAACCGGTCCTCTATTAACAAAATCGAATCATACCCTTTTTGCGTTGTCGGAAGTCCCACCATGAAATCCATCGTGATATGCTCCCACTTCCATTCTGGAATCTCTAATGGCTGTAACAAGCCACTAGGTCGTTGATGTTCGGCCTTAACTTTTTGACAAGTCAAGCACCTACTCACATACTCTGCTATTTCTCTCTTCATGTTTGGCTACCAAAAACTCTGTCGAAGGCCTTGATACATCTTAGTGCTACCAGGATGTATCGAGTACCTTGAACTATGAGCTTCTTGTAACACTTGCTCCTTTAATTTCGTCTCATTCGGAACCTAAATTCTTCCCTCAAATCTTAATAATCCTTCATTATCAAGACTATACTTAGCATCTTCCTTCTCGGATAACCGCTTCTTTATTTGGTTACACTTGTTCAACTTGAGTTGTACCTCCTTGGCTCTTTCTACGATGGTAGACTGCATCTCCATCGCAAAGAGTACCTACCCCGAATCACTCAGCATCTTGACTTCTATTTCCATTCTAGCCATCTCTGTTATTAACTCATTTTGAGCCGTTAACATAGACAACTTTTCCCGACCCTTCCTACTTAAGGCGTCGGCAACTACATTGGCCTTTCCAAGGTGATACAGGATTTCATAATCATAATCCTTTATCAACTCCAGCCATCTTCTCTGTCTCATATTCAACTCCTTCTGAGTGAAGATATACTTTAGACTCTTATGGTCCGTATATATCTCATATTTTTTCCCATAAAGATAATGTCTCCATATCTTTAGGGCAAACACTAATGCGGCCAGTTCCAGATCATGAGTAGAATAAACTTTCTCATAATCCTTCAACTGCCGAGATGCATACCCAATGACTTTGCCATGCTGCATAAGCACACAACCAAGTCCTCTATGCGAAGCATCACTATACACTACAAAATTTCCCGTGTCATCTGGCAATGACAAAACAGGAGCTTCACTTAATCTTTTCTTCAGTTCTTGAAAACTGTCTTCACATTTATCCGTCCACACGTATTTCACCATCTTCCTTGTTAAATTAGTCAACGAGGTAGCTATCTTCGAAAAATCTTGGATAAATCTTCGATAGTACCCTACTAAACCTAGGAAACTCCGCACCTCAGTCAGCGTTATTGGTTGTTCCCAATTCATTACTGCTTCCACCTTCGCTGGATCCACTGAAATCCCCTCTTGGTCAATGACATGACCTAAAAACTGCACCTTTTCCAGCCAAAATTCACATTTGGTGAATTTCGCATACAACTTCTCCTTCCTTAGTGTCTCCAACACTTACCTTAAGTGTTTAACATGATCTTCTGGCGTCTTAGAATAGACTAGAATATCATCGATAAACACCACGACGAACTTGTCCAAATATAATTTGAACACTCTGTTCATCATATCCATAAATGCAGCAGGTGCATTTGTCAACCCAAATGACATCACCAGAAACTCGTAATGACCATAACAAGTCCTGCATGCAGTCTTTGGTACATCTTCCTTCCTAACCTTCAACTGATGATACCCCATCCGTAAATCTATTTTAGAAAAATACTTTGCCCCTTTCAATTGATCAAAGAGATCATCGATCTTGGGCAATGGGTATTTATTCTTTATCGTTAACTTGTTCAACTCTCGATAGTCGATACAAAGCCTTAACGATCCGTCTTTCTTCTTGACAAACAACATCGGTGCCCCCCATGGAGAAACACTTGGTTGAATGTACTTTTTGTCCAATAGTTCCGGTAGCTGAACCATTAGTTCTTTCATTTCCATAGGCACCATACGGTACGGTGCCCTTGAGACTGGTGCCATTCCTAGCACAGTGACTATCACAAATTTGATCTCCCTATCCGGAGGTAAAACCGGTAACTCACTTAGAAATACATCCATGAATTTGTTTACTATAGGTATTTGTTCCATGGTTGCTCCCACTCTCTGGGTATCAACAATGTGAAACCCCAAATTTTATGAATAAAGAATTAATTTTCTCGAAATAATTTTTTAATATTATGGTGTGAATTTGAGATAATATTATAGTTGTGGGTAGTATTTATAAATTTTGCAAAGTATGCAAGTTGTTATATTATATTCGATTGGTCAGGGAATATTCTTTGTGTCGGAAAATATTCGTACGACGGTACAATTATTGGTGGACCCTACAACGGAATTATTGTCGGATTGAGAAAACGACAAAAATATTTTATTGAAAATAACGGCGGAAGTTTTACTGTTGATACTGTTGAACTACTGGGTAGTAAAAGTATAGTAATACGCGTTGTTGCATAGTAGCACACGGTATTGATTATTGATATTTATGTGAGAAGTTGCTCAGTTTGATTCAATTATTGTCGATTAATAATATGAATTATTATAGCGATGATGACGTTTTGTTTTATTCGTATTATTAACGTAATAAAACAGAAACATCTTTTTATATAAAACAGAATACTTTATTAAAGTTATTCTATAAATATAATATATTATATTTTATTATGCATAGTGTTGTATAGTGTTTTGCATAGTGTTGCATAGTGTTTGCATAGTAAAAAAATCTTTTTATATAAATAGAATATATTATATTTTATTTAAAAGATTTTTCTTTAAATATGGACCGTCAGATTAAAGTAAATCAATCTGGACCGTTCATGGATTAGTTACTATGCATTCCATTTTCCTATAAATAGAAGTTCATTCCTTCATTATTTTCTTACGAATTCACTGAACTCTAGAGAGAGAAACTATAGCGAGATAGAAGAAAAGATTTTTTCTACTTAACTTTTCTTTTCCTATATCCAGTTTCTGTTACGGTAAGGGGTGTTATTCTTTCTTATTCATGAAGAGAACTGCTGTTATTCCATTTCTTATTATTCTGTTGGAATAACCTGTATACGCAGTCTACCCTATACTTGGTGACATTCTTCTATTATTCTGTTGGAACATCTTGTCTGTGTGTTTTACACCGGACCTTGTTCCGTCTTTATTATTATTCCGTTGGAACATCCTGTCTGTGTGTTTTACACCGGACCTGGTTCCGTCTTTATTATTATTCCGTTGGAACATCTTGTCTGTGTGTTTTACACCGGACCTGGTTCCGTCTTTATTATTATTCCGTTGGAACATCCTGTCTGTGTCTTACACCGGACCTGGTTCCGTCTTTATTATTTTGTTGGAACATCATGTCGGTGCAAATTTTGCCTGACCTGGTTCCGTTATTATTATTCTGTTGGAATAACCTGTCGATGCGAAGTACCGCATGCATGGTGATTTCTTTTGTTATTCCATTCTTTATTATTCTCAGTTGGTTAAAGTTTTGACTTCTATACTCCATGAAATTAGTAGAATATCCTTGATATTTGCGCTTCATCCAGTATCTTTTCATGGAAATATTCTTCTGATCATTCTTGAATTTTACTCCACAAAGCAGTATCATGTTGACAATTTGGACGTTAGTAGTTCTTGGACAAATTAATTCTTGAACTTGTTTTATTGAATTCATATATCATTGTCATCATCCTCATGTTTATGTTATGTTGAAAGTCATCTGTGGCCTGTAGTGCATAGATGGACTTGGTATGATTATGATCAGGGATTATTCAGTATAATCATGACCATAATGTTATAAATAATGTGAAAATTAAAAGTCATCATTGGCCCGTAGTGCATTGATGGACAATTTTTGATATGATTATGGCTATGGATTCTCTTCGGCCAAGGGAGCAAAGATGAATTGTTTTATGTCATGATCAGGACCGTTGATGAAAACACAATTATCTTTGGCCCGTAGTGCATGGATAATTCGTGGTCGTGATACTAAAGAATATCCTTGGCCTGTAGTGCAGGGATGATTTAATGATGTGGATTATTTATTGAGCTGAGTTTCAGCGATAAAAGTGATGAAAAACTTTTTAAATCATAAAAGATAGTAGATTCAATTCTCTGCTTGACTCTTTTAATGGATTGCTTGATCCGCTGCTGTTAAACTTGATATTGTTATATTTTATCAGTTTAATACTGTTGAAGGCTAACGATAATTTATTCTGCATTATCTTAGTCATAATATTTCTTACTGGGCTAGTTGAGCTCACCCTTTCTTTCACCGTTCTCTTCAGGAAATGGGAACATAGCAGGGACTAGTCGGGGAACGGAGTGACGGTCCAGAGGATAGCATTAGTAGTTCTCACTTTTCTGTGAAATAGTGTATTAATAATTGTAATAAGGACTCTTTTTGAGTTTGTATAATCTCTAGTAGACAATAATTGTATTCAAACTCATAGTTATGTTTTGTCATATTATACACGACAGTTGTATTAGTAAGTTGTATTTGAATTTTGTACCATGTATCTGACGACCCATGATGGGTGATGTATACCTAATTTTGAGGGCGTCACAAACAACATGGCATAGGTAACCTACACAACCCTTCCTTAAAAGTTTTCTAGTTTGTGTCATCGTAAGGTAACACGGACGTCCCGACAATTTACTACCATAAAATACTATAGGAGGTTTCTTCAACGTCCTGATGCTCACACATTTTCTTTGGCAATCTATAATTGTTCCATGATTAATCAACCAATTCATTCCGAGAATTACGTCGAATTCTCCTAACTTTATCGGTATTAAATCTACCGATAACTTACACCAATGTACATCTACACAACAACTCCTATGAATATCTTCAACAGGAATTATCTCTTCGTTTGCTACCTTAATGTTCAAAGGTATAGGCAATTTTTCGGGAAATAATTCTACTCGTCTAGCAAAATCACATGCTATAAACGAACAAGTAGCACCCAAATCAAATAGCACGTATGCATTTATATTGTTGATCGGAATAATACCTGCAACTACATCCCCTGATGCCACCACATCTTGTACCGTCATATTAAATATGCGGGCCATTTATTTCCCCGGATGAGCTGGACCACTAATAACTAACTTCCCGCTATTAGTTCCCTTATTTCCTTCTAACCCCTTCTTCGGGCAATTCTTTGCTATGTGGTCAGTTGATCAACAAACAAAGCATCCGTGATTTTTCTTTGGATTGGGGCAGTTAGGCGAAATGTTCCCTTCCTGTCCATAATTATAACAAACCGCCTTTCCTTTGAGACAGACTCCTAAGTGAGTCTTCCTGCAAGTTTTACAGGCCTCCATCCTCCTCTTGGAGTCCCCTTATTTTACTCTGGTATTCCCAGAGTTAAAGCCCTTTCTCTTCTAACCGTTGCCACTTCCACTGGCTCCCTCGGTCTTGGTCCCTCCATCAGCCTTACCCTTATTTTTCTTATCTTTATGGTACTGGCTGAGAGCCTCATTTCCACCTTCGGCAATTATTGCCTTTTCTAGTATGGTTCCAAAGGAAGTACTTTGGAACACAGAGATTCGGCTATAGAGCCAGGATTTCAAGCCCTGCTCGAATCTTCTAGCCTTCCTCACTTCAGTGTCCACTTGATGTGGAGCAAATCGTGCCAGTTCATTAAACTTGGCAGCATATTAGGGAACTGTCATATCCCCTTGTCTCAATTCCAGAAACCTCATTTCCATCCTCCCTTGCATACTCATGGAAACATAGTTCTCGAAGAAAATCTCCTTAAACCTCTTTCACGTTAGGTTTCCTATATCAGCCCTAGCCTGGTTTGCCTCCCACCAGAAGTTGTCCTCTCCCTTCATCAAATAGGTTGCAAAGGCAACCTTTTGACCCTCCTCAATATTTGCTATCACAAATGCTTTCTCAATTTCTTTTACCCATGTTTGGGCTTCTATAGGGTCCGTAGTTCCTTTGAACTCCGGCGGACCTAAACTTTTAAAGTCCTTAAAAGTAGTAGCTCGTACTACCCCAGGAATCACGGGTACATTAGCCCCCGTTCTATTAAATGCAGCCGTTAAAAGATTAACGAACTCCTGCATTGGATTAACCGGACCACCCTCCGGTTGGTTAAAATTAGCGTCTTGATTTCGTTGTCTCCTTCTTGGCGGCATTTTGCTGTTAAGAAAACAACACATCATTATTACTTTATTCCTGTTGGTTTGTTATTATTTGTAATAAAACAACAACTCATACTCATTACTCAATATATTCCATAAAAAGACTTATATTGATTCATAACTTGTAGTACAACACTACATTGCTTACATTACTCAGCCTTAGCTGATTACATTACCATCCTGCAATTACTTTCGAAAAATTGGGATTTACAAAAGACTACCCTTTATTATACAAAAGAGGGTTTTACGTCACTACTAGATATATAATATTTACATATCTATTCTACTCTAGCTATTGCTAGATTACATCTGCCGTAAGGCATTCTCAAAATCTGCTCTGGCCAAAATGACAATAACATATCTATTGATGGTATGACTGGTCTGTCCTGCTTCTACCTGATATCCAGCTACCTGCTGCTAGAAATCTACATGAGAACTCCTATGAATATAGGACATCCTCTCTAACTTCCGCTTCTTAGTCTTTAGCTCCTGTTTGAGCTCAAAGGCTTCACCTCTCAAATCTCGGACCTTGTCTATAGCTAGGACTTTATCATCGTGCTCCTCTTCCCACATTCCTTCTATACTAGTCTTGTCCTCAAGGACAACTTGGAGTTACTTTTTTAACTCCTTAACCTCTTGGCAATAATGGACATTCCTAGTTATTACCGACATAAACAATGCCTTCATTAATTCCCCCGTAGACATTTCCTCTGTAGGTGGAACTGTGTCAAAGGACATCACGTCCACCTCCTCTTCTAGCATGCCATCAAATATAGACATGTAGTATAAATCATCCAAGTCTCCAGACTCGATTGTCACCAACTCTGGTTCTACTGCTACGGAATTTGGTAGTATCTCTACCCGATTAACTAAGTCCTCGCTCACTACATGTATATCTCTATACATATCATTTTCTCCTGACATCTACAATAAAATAATATAGTTTGATTAGTACACGTCAGTAAAATAATAGAAATACATAACATAATATAATGCATTTTTATAAGGTTACTTTCTATCTTTTACTTCTTTATTCTTTCTTAAGGTTATGACTTAAGGTTCTACTTTCCCCCTTAAGTTTTATAACCTACGCTTTGATACCATCTTGTAGCGCCCCCAGATCCGGGTATCTTCCAACCCGACAGATAGTGCTATACTGTACATCCTTCATACATTCATTCAATTGAAAAGTCTCAAAGAACAAACATAACTTCTATATATTTAAAGTAATATTTACATTTCCCAATTTCTAAACCCATTACAAAGGTTCTTTGTCATAATATCAGTTACATTACAACAATAGACCTATACTATTACAAGACAGCTTAGTAATCTGCCTTAGTTTTTCCTTTATCTTTTCCTGATCCTTCGGGACTTCCAGTTTTATCTGCATTCATATGGTTCAAGCAAGAGTGAGCATAACTAGCCCAGCAAGTATATCAATTCAATAACAACATGCTTGACACATATAAATCGTATATCTTCGACAACTGAACAATAGTTATTAAGTACTATTGATAATTCAAAATAGCACTTCATCTTTCTTTTAAAATGTTTCACAGTAATAACAATATTTAGTAAAACATTCACTCCGGTCAGAGACCTTGAGTATTCATTCTTTCTTGGAAAAGGACAACCCAGAAACAAGTCCGTAAACCCGATATCACTTACAAGCACTTCTAGGTGATCAGCCTATTATACTCTATGTTGATCAACACTACATCCATTAAACGTATGCACTTTTAAGCATTTGGCAACCTCACGTGCCTATCGTTTTACCGACAAAAACATTTGTTTAACATTTCAGTGTTCTTTTGAAAACCATATCAAGTAGTTGACAAAAGATAGCAACATTTGATAATATAGAAATAGATTATCAATACATCAAGTCTAGCCAAAGGAATTGGCTTTAACTTCAACATACCTCAATTCATGCGAAAGAATACATGAACCTCAAAAGCTTGTTCAGATTGAACTAAGACAAGAATTAGAATACTTTCCTTTAGGGTCTGCTATGGTATATTAACTTTATGTTCAAGTCGTTCAAGTCTCTACAATACATGATCACATAATGCCTTACATTAGGTCACATATAATCAAGTATGTATATGACTATATTATACCCTTCATTTCAATCTAATTGTGTATTAGATTCAGTTTACTATTCATTTCGGTTTATCATTACCATTGCATTTATATTCGACTAGGTGATCTTAACCTTTACATTACATTCCTTAAGGTTTAACAAAGTTTAAACAATGTTACGTTACCTTCCTTATGTTATGTTTACTTTTAATCAATTAGGTTTTCTTTTCTTTGTACTTAGAAACCTTTATTACTATCTTTGTTCTGAAACTGGCGCTGCGGCGCCAGCTTTATACTTACATCGCGCGCTGCGGCATGAGCCTTATGTTAGCATGTCTCGGACTTGGCGCTGGGGTGCGAGTCCTTACTTAATGGGCCGCGCTGCGGCGCCACACTCAAGAGATTTTTGGTACTGTTCATGGCGCTGCGGCATCACAATATGTACAATAGTTCGCGCTGTGGCGAACTCTTGCAGTATGCTCAGTTACTGTTCCGCGCTGCGGCGCGGGTCTTTTTTCCTAGGGTTGGCGCCGCGGCGCCAACTCTGTGCACCAAAAAATAAATTTAGTTTGTGAATTTTGTGAACTTCCCGGACGCATAACTTCTTCGTTATAATTTCGAATTGGCTTGTTCAAAAGCCTACGGTTCACAAATTACGTAATCTACATGATCATTCAAGAATTTTATCTATTTGACTTCGTTTGCTAAAAATTCACCTATTGGTTCATTTTTAACGTAAACGATAAACGTTCGTGAACGTTCAACGCTCGTTTCTAAGTCAGAATCAGGTTATTTTCGAGTCCGCAACTCTTAAATGCCAAATATGACTTGTCTCCATTGGAAAACAATGGTTCTGAGTTCAAACACAAAATTTGACTTCCATTCCGAGAATTTTACGAATTCGACGTTATCGTCCAATCGTGCAATTTTCGGCAATTCTTCATTCTTATGATTTGTTCAACATTACAAATGAACTTCATTCATCATGTGAACATCTTAATATACTTAATACAACAACTTATTTCATTGTTGGATTTTGACTTATTCTTCATGAGCTTATAACTTGTCAAATTATAAACTACTTAAGATTTCATTGTTAATGACTTATGACAATTAAAGTTTCTTAAACATCATTTCTTATATGTTCTTAACATATAACTTAACTTAGGTATACATGATACATATGATCATATAAATTCTTTTACATTCATATCATTTCTCTGAATAAACTCCTTACAAGTTCATATTATTTTCACATAAGTTTATAACTTATGCTAGCTTAAATGACTTATTACCAACTTAATTGGCTTAAGTTCATTACTTACTCATTCATGTTTCTTAATCCAACTTTTCTTATCATCCTATCATGGTAGAGATAGAAGATAATTGGAGAAGAGGTCTTACTCTTGAAGTCTTTGATAAATAGCTTCTTCTTCTTCTTACTTATGAAATGACTTATTGCTAGCTTATTCTCTCTAATACTTAAGCACTTTAGAAGTGTTGGATTAATTGAACAACCAATAAATGGCTTGTAAGCCTCCTCTATTTATAGAAATTGCAAGGTTAGGGTAGTTTGTCATTAAAACAATCCCACCTCCTCAAGCCACTTCCTTACTATTCATTACTTGGCTAGCACAACTCTAATCTTACACTTGGTCATTACTCTTTAGTCTTGGTCAACACCTTCTTGATCACCACTTATCTTGGTCATCACACTTACCCTATCAATATGGTTTGCCCCATGGGTCATACAACTCATGGATTCTAGATTGGGCTTGGATTAATAAATCCTCTGGGCTTTGCATTAATAAACACTTATTGGTTCATTAATAATAGTTGGGCCTCTCCCTTTAATTCACTTGGACTTGTACATAATTGTTAACCAATCATCCAAGTCCATTAACATTTCTTAATACATATACTTATAGTTTATGTATTATTTTCGTATTTTAATTCATATAGAAAATATATACAATATTTCCTCCTTCATAAAAACTCGTATAATACTTCGTATCATACTCGTTTTCATTACTTTGTACAATACCAAGGTATCATACAATTATTACTTATTCCTTAACACTCCGCTTTACTTAATGTTTATAAATTAAGTCCACAAGCGATTTATTACATTTTCCATAACTAGATTTTTATTACATAATCCATCTTACCTTGTTATTCCATCATTACGTATTTCTTGGAAACTTAAAATTATATCCCGAGCAAATATCGATGAATAATGTTTTTCAGAAAATTTCTCGAAAAACTTTTATTTTCGTCTTGGAAATTCAAACACTTTAATTCATCCACGTAACTCAAGTACTACGATATTCTAACATCAATAGGTTATACAATGACAACCATCTTGATAACATATGGAATATGATTTTATTATTATTTAATTTAATAAAATCATTTTACAATAAGATCCGAATTTCTAGGTCGTTACATATATATATATATATATATATATATATATATATATATATATTTACAGCTTTTATATATATACCTGCTTACTGCTTTCATACAAATTGCAGTATTCTGTGCGCCTAGGAATCATGTGATCACAGATTCATCCCATTGAATCTAGATTCGGTTCCCGTGATGGACATTTTCAGCTGTAAGCAACTTGTAAATTATTCTGCGTTATCTGAATTTCCTCAGATGGTTTCCATACCCACGAGGAAGTCGGCATTATTTTTTACATTATTTTCGTACGGATGCCTCGCATCTGTCAAATAAAATCAATCAAGCCGAGCACTTAATAAAATGGGAGTGTAAAAGGTCTTAATTACTATTGAGCATCAGGGTTTGAAACCCTCTTTTATAAAACATCATTGCCATATCTTGCGTAAAATTGAATTTTTACATAAATTCAAACCCTATGTATATAGGTGCGAACGAGGCCTTACACTATTTCCAAATAACAGCACATTGACCCACACACACACACATTCAGATACCAGTTTCTTGAAAAGAGGCGGTCACCGTGGTAACAAGGATGTCGGGGGGGGGGGGTGCCTAATACCTTCCCCCCGCATAACCAAGTCCCCGGACCCTAATGAATCTCGGTTTCACCAACCCGTTTAGTAGTGTCACATCACTGGGTTAATGTGCAAAACTTTTCTCGGTTGTGTTGGTACAACCATTTAAAAAACCAACTGGCGACTCTTAACAGTCCATCGTCGACATTATACATGTCGGACCTTTTTCACTTGTTTTTTCAAACAAATCTTACCTAAAATGAGAACACCAAAGAACAAGTAACGAAAAGGGACATCCAAAAATCCTGACGTCGATAGGTGGCGACTTTGCTGGGGAATCCAGTAAGAAGACTTAAGCCGCTATTATAATCTTTTCAAAACTGTTATCTGCTTATGTGTGGATGTTGCATTTACATTTGATGAATGAGTACGAATGCATTTCCTTATTGCACTTAGTGCTTCACACTATAAATGCTTGTGATATTAGTGCTTCGCACCATATCTGCTTGTGATATCAGTGCTTCGTACATATCATCATTTTCATACGGTGAGACGCGATGTATGTGAATGTATGTTGTGTGGTCCCTCCACCAGGAGGCTATCCCGTCAGTGTTTGATTACTGGACTCATGAGAAGACTAATTCTCCGAGGCTCAGGAAAGGTACCACCCAAATTCGCTCCAGTTGAAAGATCGGATTAACTTCCCGTCAAGTAGATTGCGATGATTTAGGAACCTTTATGCCAAAAAGCCGCGAGAGTAACCTTAGATAGGTCAGCCTATGATAAACTCAAAACGGAGGAAAGTCTCTTCATGCTCTCTCATTTCAAATTACTTGTAATTTCACTCCATATTTATCTCCATGTAATGAGAAATATGAAGAAATATGTACACATACATATTTTAATGCTACAAACAGCTGACATCCGTTTTGCAGGATAAAATTACTAAAATAGACACATCACATAGCATGTTATTATCCACATTCCCTAAAGACTAAACTATACAAGTCTTTCACAGGGAATCAATCGGACCTACTACCCGGTCAAAGTCTAAGAGGACAACAGGCCTACAGTCAATCATGTCGTCATCCAACCAGACTGAACTTAATCCAGTTTCTTGCAAAGAATTCGATGGATTAAGTAAACAAATTACAGATTTGGCTGTTCTACTCAAAGAATTACACCAGTCTAATCAGGGTCCAAAAATACCCGTACATGCTGAATCCTCCACACAAGGAGGAATCCCGGTCATTACCATACCTGAACTACAGTTGGATACGACCAACAAAACTCATGATGCTGCCTATCCCACTGGAGACCCAGACACTGGTGACATCAAAAAGAAAGTCCTCCAAATAGAAGAGACCCTTCGTGCTATCAAAGGAATTGGAACACACGGGAGTGTTTCATATGCTGATCTTTGCATTTTTCCTGGTGTTCATTATCCAAAGAAATTTAAAACTCCTGACTCTGAAAAATATGACGGGTTAGGAGATCCTTATACACATTTAAAGGTGTTTATTGGGGAACTTGGATCTTATGCAGAGGATGAAAAACTCAGAATGCAATTATTCCAAAAAAAGTCTAACAGGAGAAGCCCGTTCGTGGTACACAAGATTAGACAACTCCAAAATCCATAGTTGGGAAGAGTTAGCACATGCTTTCCTCACTCAATACAACTTTCAAACTCAGATGGCTCCTGATTGGTATCAAATTACCAAGATCAAGAAACAGTCTAACGAGTCTTTTAGAGAGTATGCTCAAAGGTGGAGACGCCTGGATGCCCAAGTTAGTCCTTCCATGACAGAATCAGAGATGGTCATGACTTTCATAGACATACAAGAAGCTCCCTTCTATGAGAGAGTTTTAGCCGACATTGGCAAACCATTTTCTGAAATGGTCAAACATGGGGAAATGGCTGAGATGAGATTGAAGTCCGAAAAGATTCAAGACCTAGCCGCACTCAAAGCTGCTGCTGATCACATCCAATCTGGAAATTATGGGAACAACCCCCGGAGGGTCCATAAAAAGAAAGAGGAAGATGTTTCCCTGATACTATAGGGGAAAAAAGGCAGTCAAAACATGCCTATTCAAAGGAGAAACTACACTCCCTTTCAAGCACAGTCTGCGAACCCTCCGGTACCAAAAGGTGGAGAAGTCAAACACCCTCAAGTGTTTACACCCTTATGGGATACCCTCAAGAACATTCTCAATCTTTTGACAACATAGAAGAAAATTACATATCTTCTTCCACCAGCTAGCCCTAATGGACGGGGTTTCAATGCTGCTCGGAAATGTGCTTATCATGTCGGGGCACCTGGACATGATATTTAGGATTATTGGGCAACATAAAATCTAGGATCTGATAGACAACGGGGAGATCGTGGTCACCAAACCAAATCAGCCTCACGTTCAAGACAACCCTCTTCCTCAGCACAAAGAAGAAGAGGTCAACATGATTAATTGGAGCAATGGATAGAGTTCCAATTTTAGCTATGAATCTTCCCAGACCCTCAAAGACGGTGATGACAAATGGGATTATGCTAAGTTTCAGTTCACAATGGAACGAAAGATGAAAGCTCTATGCAAGAAAATTGAACAATTGGTGAAACTGGTGACTTATCAGTATCAAGTGACACGTCAATTAATCAGCCAGGAGCATGCCAATCTCCTACCTCTTGTCATGAATATTCCCTCATCACTTTCAGAAAATGAAATGCTGGAAGACAAAGTAACGAAGAGAGCAAATGCCAAAGCTCGTCGGGATTTTGCCAACAAAAGGGAATCCACCTATTTGGGCCAACCTATAGAGAAAATCCTTCATATGTTAATCAATGAAGGAAGGATCAGTTCCCTTCTACCTCCAATCAACCATCATTCAGGACGGTACAACTCTAATAGAGTGTGTCAATATCATTCCCAGTCTCGCGGTTACAGCACAGAAGAATGCTGGGCACTCCGCCACCTTATTCAAAATATCGACAGTGGTGTCCTGCGCCTAGCGGACGACGATACTGTGTTATGTGCAAGTGAGAATTCAGGTCCGACTAAGTGGAAGAGTGTGGTAGTAGTCATATCCACTGAAACTAATGGGAGTGATATATTACTCCCAACGCAAACAATTCAACTCAAGGGAGGCAACAATCCTTTGAAAGTGGCCGCTCACGAGCTAATCAACTTACCATGCAGAGTACAATACCCTATTGTTAGGTTGCGCACAGTTCTGTGGAATTATGGAGACGGTGAAGGATCTACCTCACATACAACTGCTATAGTGTCGAAGGGAAATCCACTGTACATTCCCCACCGGGTGATGAAGCCCACCACCAAATCAAAGGGGAGAATACCCATGGAGAAGGTTGAAAAATTCCTCCGCACTAGGGGTAATAATGAAGCTACGATGGTTTTAAGCTTGAAAGAAGCTCCACAACAAGTATCAATTTTGGACTTGGTCCTAACTTCCGAGAACCACCAGAAGGCTTGCTGAAGGTTTTAGAAGAAGCCTATCTACCAACATCAGTCGATATAGAAAAGTTTAAACATCTGGTTGATCACATTTTCTACAACAATGTGATATCCTTCACTGATGATGACATGTCGCCCGAAGGGACCGGTCATTGCAAGTCGTTGCACATTGCTGTCTTGTCTTCCGGATATATGGTAGCTTAAGTCTTAATAGATGGAGGTTCATCTCTGAATATCTGTCCATACGCTACCTTGGTGAAGATGAATATCAATCTCAACCGAATTTGGAGTAGCCACACCATCATCAAAGCTTTTGATGGAGCCCGACAAAATTCGGTCGGAGTAATTGAGCTGCCAATCGAAATTGGTCCTCACACATTCTGCGTATCTTTCCATATACTCAAGATAGATTCGGGATACAACCTGCTCTTGGTACGACCGTGGATTCACATGGTTAGGGAAGTCCCCTCCACCCTTTATCAACAGTTGAAATACATTATCAACAATAGCCTGGTCACGGTCAACGCTGAACCAGAGTGTCCTCAACATGGGGACATGCCGTTCATCAATGGAAAAGCAGACGTTGAACCAGTCAGTTTTCATGCTTTGGGAATAAGCAATACCCAATACCATGCTATTGGAACGCCATTGCCCGAACCCAAGATTTCTGCCGAAGTAATGTCGGCTACTCAAGAAATGATGTCGTTGGGTCATAAGTCGGGATAAGGGTTGGGTAAAGATTGCCAGGGTATCAAATACCCAATTGGATCAACCAAGAAAACTGGAATAGCTGGACTAGGTTATTCTGCCAGTTCTAGTCATAGGAATCCTCATAAGCATCAGCAGATTCCTTCAGCTTCAACTGTGTGGCGTTTATCTTCGCCTTCAAATTCTGAGTCCGCACAACCTCCCGTAAAGGTGCCAGCCAATGTAATGGCTATGTTATTTCCCAAGCCGGTACCAGTGAAGGAGAGAGAAATATTTGTTCCAAATCTCGCAGTGGAAGAAGAGGAACGAAGAATCAAGCAAGACGTCATCCGAACAGGCATACGCATCATCGTTCATGACGAACATACCAACAGATACAGCCCAGATGATGATTGCCCAGAAGTGATGGCCATAATTCGGGACAGAGAGAATGATGACAATCCCTCCATCACTGCGGTCCACCCGGACTTTTCCCTTGCCAATTGGAATAACATTCCTTGCATTGGTCGATAAGGGTAAAACGGGCAGAAATTCTTTCTGCCCTATAGATATAATAACTGCTTACTTTTTTCTACAGTACTAGTAGTTTATTTTGCCAGTATATGCTAACACTGTGTATGATCAACACATTTCATATATACTATGTGAAAACATATTTTGTTTCAGGACTCTAAATTTAGATGTGCCTGTACTTGCGGATGCAATGCCTCTTCTCCATAAGGATAGTACCTTTGATGTAGAGATGAATTCATCCTTGATGGATATACAGGATGACATTGAGGTGCATCCAGAAATTCGAGAATGGGTCAAAGACAAACCTAAACCCAACCTTGATCAAACCACTTCTTTCAATCTCGGAACCTTAGAAAGCCCTAAGTTAATCAAGATTGGTTCAGACCTTACCCCAAACCAACGGAATGACGTGGTTACGCTATTAACCCAATTCCAGGATGTGTTTGCATGGTCTTATGAAGACATGGTGGGTTTTTCCACTGACATTGTCCTTCATCGCCTTCACATTAAAGAGGGATTTAAGTCAGTTAAGCAAAAGCTCAGGCGATTGAAACCTGAGTGGAGTTTAAAGGTGAAAGAAGAAATTGTGAAACAATTTCAAGCTGGCATCATCACGGTGTCTACATATCCTGAGTGAATATCTAACATTGTTCCCGTACCTAAACCCGGAGGGAAGGTGTGAGTTTGTATGGATTATCGAGATTTAAACAAAGTTTGCTTAAAAGACAGCTTTCCCGTGCCATTTATCTATATTCTCATTGACAATACTGCGCAATACGACATGTACTCCTTTGCTGATTGCTTCACGGGGTATCATCAGATCATGGTTGCTGAGGAGGATCGTAAGAAAACTGCTTTCATTATGCCTTGGGGAACCTTTTGCTACAGACGGTTGTCATTCTGCCTCATCAATGCCGGAGCCACCTATCAACAAGCTATGATGGCTCTTTTCCACGACTTAATGCACAAAGAGATCGAGATCTATGTGGATGACATCATTGTCAAGTCCCGGAAGGAGGATGACCATATAGACCATCTCAAAAAGTTGTTCAACAGGTTGCGTAAGTACAACTTGAAGTTGAATCCAACTAAATGCTCCTTTGGCGTTAAATCAGGCAAGTTGCTATGATTTCTAGTCAGCCACAAAGGGATTGAGCTGGATCCTG
The DNA here is from genome assembly GCA_020205505.1 of Panax japonicus. NCBI lineage: Eukaryota > Viridiplantae > Streptophyta > Magnoliopsida > Apiales > Araliaceae > Panax > Panax japonicus. The sequence continues at coordinate 16,081,659 of CM035111.1, forward strand.
CCAAAATCCAAGCCATCACAGAAATGCCCATTCCTCAGATAGAAAAGGAAATATAGGGATTTTTGGGAAGAATCAACTTCATTAGCAGGTTTATCTCCCAACTAACAGCAACATGTGAGCCAATCTTCAAGCTATTAAGGAAGAACTCCTCCATGAAATGGAATGATGAGTGTCAAAATGCCTTCCTCACAATCAAGAAACAGCTAGTCAAAGCTCCCGTCTTGGTACCACCCAGGGATGATGTTCCCCTGTTTATGTACCTATCCGTAAGTGACAATGCCATGGGCTGCATGCTGGGACAGAAAGACGATAGAGGCCAAGAACGAGCTATCTATTACCTCAGCAAAAGGTTCAGCTGCAGTGAACACAAGTACACTCTGATCGAAAAGACGTGTTGTGCTTTAGCACGGGCTTCCATGAGGTTACAACATTACCTCCATGGTCATACAACCCATCTCATATCCCGCGTGGATCCTCTCAAATACATGTTCAATAAACTCATGTTAAATTGCCGGCTGTCCAGATGGAAGTTGATCCTACAACAGTTTAACATCGTATATGTGACTCAAAAGTCCATCAAAGGTTAAAGGATTGCGGATCAACTGGCCGCCACACCTTCAGGAGATTTTAAACCCTTGGAAACATATTTCCCTGATGAAGGAGTAATGACAGTGCAGCAACACCATCAGTACTATACGCGCCAATCATGGAAGATGTATTTTGATGGAGCTGTTAATATGGAAGGTTCCGGAGCAATTCTAGTATCTGATACGGGAGAGCAGTATCCCGTTGCCGTCAAATTACAGTTTATCAGCACCAACAATATGGATGAGTACGAAGGCTGTCTCATGGGGCTAAAACTTGCCCGTTCAATGGGCATCAGGCGGTTAACTGTCTTTGGAGATTCGGAGTTGGTAATCAGACAATCCACCGGAATCTATCAAACCAAGGAACTACATTTGCTACCTTACCATCGGCAGGTTTTAAAGATGGCTTTGGAGTTCGAAGAAATCTCTTTTCTACACGTTCGTCGTAGTAGGAATGACTTTGCGAACACATTAGCAACTTTGGCCTCCTTGATTCGCATATCAGACAAGGAACACTTACCGAGCATCACAATTTCCTTGCACAAGGCCCCAACCTATGGGAATTACATCGGAGAAGTATCGGAGGAGCTACCTCCCATCCAACCTCCTTGGTATCAGTATATCAAGGGATATCTGCGAGATGGATGTACACCCGCCGATGCGAGCCCGACTGAGAAAAGGTGGATCCATAGACTTGCTATGAAATTCTACCTGAGTGGAGATGCACTCTACAAAAGAGATGCATGACTAGGTCTCCTCAGATGTTTAGACAAAGATCAAGCCCAAAGGCTTATGGATGAAATCCATGGTGGAGTCTGTGGCCCCCACACGAGTGGCTCCCTCCTTATCAAAAAAGTCCTCAAGACGGGACATTATTGGCTATCTCTCAAAGCTGATTATAACGACCACATCAAAAGAAACTATCAATGCCAGATTCATGGGAATGCTATACACGCCCCTCCACGGGAACTCCACAATATGAGTTCGCCTTGTCCATTCTCAATGTGGGGAATGGATGTTATTGGGCCCATCAAGCCTAAAGCCAGTAATGATCACCGATTTATCTTCACCATGATCGACTACTTCACCAAGTGGGTAGAAGCAACCTCCTTCCCCAGGGTTACTAATGAAGTCATCATTGCTTTCATCAGAAACAATATCGTTTGTCGATATGGACAACCAGAGGTGATTATGTCAGACAATGCCAAAAACCTCAACAACAAAATGATGGAGGAATTATGCAGTAAATTCCATATCAAACATCTTAACTCTGTCATCTATCGTCCGAAGATGAACGGTGCTGTTGAAGCGGCTAACAAAAATATCAAGAAGATTATGCAAAAGATGTCCGCCAACCACAAAGATTGGCCTGACCTATTTCCTCTGACTCTGTTAACCTACAGAACCTCAATGCGTACTTCCACCGGGGCAACCCCGTACGCTTTAACCTATGGGATGGAAGCAGTACTCCCCATAAAAGTTGAAATGGAATCCCTCAGAGTGTTGATCTACGCTCAGCTGGATGAAGACCAATGGGTACAAGACATGTATCACCAATTGTCTCTAATAGACGAAAGGCGAACCGCGACTATCTTCCATGGTCAGTTATATCAGCAAAGGATCGCCCGATCCTACAACAAAAAAGTCCAGCTACGGCAGTTTAAACAATATGACTTGGTTTTGAAGAAGATTCTTGACAACCAAGATCAGGCTAAGGGAAAATTCGCTCCTAACTGGGAAGGCCCTTTTATTGTCAAGGAAGTATTGACAGGAGGCGCTCTCAGGTTGAAAGAAATGGACAGGCGATGAATTTCCACAACTCATCAACTCAGACACCATGAAACGGTAACTATGTCTGAGGTTGCCATCAAGAAAACATCCTAGTGTTGAACCATCAGATCACCAGTTCATTCCGGTTCTTTAACCCTTTACCCTATACAAATCTTCCACACTTTGCCCCTCAGGGAAAACATACTTTTCAAGCCAGCAGCCTGGCTCTTCTCTGCATTCCTACGACTTAGGTCATCCCACCGTGGATTGAACCTCTTGCTTTACAGTTTTGCTACCCATTCCTGGGATCAAACTTTTCACCTGCAGTTTATCCTTAACTTAGGATTAAACTTTTTCTTCCCCGCACTTTGACCGGCACATGGGATCACGCTTTCTTACTTGCCCTGAGGGGCGATCTACGTCGACCTGATCTCCTCTTCAATAGGAGTACGTAGGCAACCATTTCATATGGCCCAGTCGCAATAAAACAGAAACAACCAAAAACATTCCTACACCATTCCAGCCATATACAGCGTTGAACCTCTTATACCAGGTTCAAACTACGCAGACCTGATCTCCTCTTCAATAGGAGTACGTAGGCAGCAATTCATGGTGCGGTCTCACCCCCTACCAAAACATAAACCATTGTCAATGGGTGTTGGGATTCTCTTGCAATCCACTACATTTCATTTGGCTTCAGACTAAAGGGATGGAATTACCTGAACTCCTCCCAAATAGGAGATTCGACGACCATCTAAGCTGCGGTCATACCTGGAAGAGCAACACCAAACCATAAGAGTTGGAATTAACTAGGCTTCTCCTAAATAGAAGTACTGGCGACCATCTGTGGTGCAGTTAATCTCAGAGAGGAAAGCCACACTCCTCTCCACATTTACATCCAGAAACCAGTCCCAAGACACCAAAGATGGTAGGGATACACATAGATCGATGATCCATTCTAAACTATCCAGAGACAACTCAATGTCCATCCACCCAAGAGGAATTCAGAATACATCAAGATCACAAGCCCTGAAGCAGCAGGCAATATATCAAGCAAATAGCAAGGCATATCTAAACGGGAAGTGATCCAAAAATATATTTCCCTGTCATATATATAGTGTTGTTTGATATATACAATGAAAACTGTACATGACAAAATGGCTAAGCTAGTCTGTGCAGATAAATACAAGCCCATCTACAAGTCAGGGTATATGGGAGCTAACAAGCCCAACATGGCATCCCTCTTAGAAGATGGAGGCGAAGCTGTGGTCTCCTATACGAGAATATCCACACGACCCAACAGATCTGTAGCCATCTGCATGGTGACCATATGATCATCAATATATACGCTCATCTCTGCGATCATGCCAGTGGTAAGGGACCTCACTGCCGTACTATCTGTGACAGCTACATTTCGGGCAGATATAACACTATCCCGCTCAACTATCACTGCATCTCTGGCTGATATGGCCTCATCCCGCTCAACAACAGTGACATCTCTGTGATCTAATGTTGTGTCTCTCTCTAATAGAGCTGCATCTCTCCCATCAAGGGCAGTCAACATCATAGATCGAGCCTGATCTCTCTTAAAGGTCATCAAATGAGGACTCTGCTCTAAGTACTGTGCCAAGTGCTGGATCACAACAGTACTAGTACTAGGAGAATCCAGAAGAAATGATGGTAACCCAGCAGCTGGCTCCTCCTCGATGTAGGTATTGATGTCCTCCATGGGCTCTACATCATCTGAATCGCTATCCGGTACTGCAGATACTGCTAGCAGCTGACAAAATCTTTGTCTCCATCCACGCGGAATACTATACAGAACAACCTGGACGTTTCACAAAAAAAGAAGCTATCTCGTGCTGATCCCAACAAGCATACACACGAGATCAGTCCTTTGCTGAGAGATATCGAGAAGCTGAACACTGACCTATCTCCCCCTCGAAAGGATTAAAATCCTGGAATGGGTCGAACTGCGACATCACGGCCAATGGGTGATAAGTGGTCACGCCCCTCAAGCCAGCCAAAGGGAGGAAGTCCATTCCCGGAGCTTGCGTAATGAAGCGGTATGGTGAGCAAAGCCCCGAGCACAGCAATATGCTAAATGGATCACTGATATATGCCAAAAATACAGACCAAGACAGAGCATCTTTACACTCTGACGGCTGAAAGGAGTATGACATGGCTACATTATGGGTGAACCAATACCCATGCCGTCTAAGGGTACCAACCGGTCTCAAGTGTGACATAAACCACACATACAGCATGACCGAACTTCCAGTGAACACCCCTGACGGGTAAGTACAGCAGTAGGATGCTGACCGTAGGGTCTCTGCTATAATCATAGGTACAATGGTGCGACCCTCTCTAAGAGCTCTCACAACCATGATAACACCAATGTCTATCTCGTCCATATATCGTGGCATATAGACATATGACAGTACGCATAGCATCAGTACATTGACTCTTGCCAAACACCAATAATCCTCCGGTACGGTGAAATCCCCAGAATATCGTGAGTAGCTATCCTCCGAGCCAAATCTATCATACAGAAAACGCTGGGATATCACATGGCTAGATATCAGCTAGTCCTGCACTACTCTGCGCCGCAATCTTGTGAGAGTCATGAATTATCTATTCATGTCTCCCAAAGCCAGATGCACGCAAGGTATGTCTAAAGGCAGTATTGTCAAACGTGCATACTCCTCCAAAGTAGGAGTCAACTCATGGGTACCAAATCGGAATACCTACCTATCCAGTAGCCAATGCTCTAGCATCCCGTCTACAAACCCTGCGGGAACCTGAAACATCAATAAAGTCATGGTATACTGCAACAGCTGATCTACAGTCACCCTGTCTGGTGGCGTATTGCTATCATACCACGATCACATACCCAATACCACCACTGACGGTGGGGTATGATCTATACGGCTAAGGGTCGAAGAAGACATCTGTACGGGCCATGTCATAAGACCATCCAGGGGTCAATGCTGAATATCTCTAGACATACATATATATGCATAACATGATACATGCATGACAGATAATGGATGGCAATATGATATAGGGAATGAAAAAATGGTGCATACATTCCTAAGTATATCATCATCTAATACATCAGCTCTGTACAGCTACAAATACAGGGAAATGGGGCACAGACGCCCTACTACTAACAGAGGCCTATCAAAAGATATAACGAGAATATACATCAGAAGAAGACCAGGGTCTCGATGTCCACGTCCTCAATCCTGTCCACCTGATGTAACTCATCCTGAGTCACTGGATCTCTATCAACAGGGATGTCAGGCCTATAAAGAGGAGGATCTGCGCTGGCAAAACCAAATGGGTCGTCTGAGGGGACAGCGCCTGAGTTGAAAGGAACAACTGACTCCGCATCTGCTGGATCTCTGCCCAAATGCCGAATAAATACATGTGCCTGGTCCAACTGCCGGGTCAAACTATCAATCTGGGTCATATGAGTCGGAGCTCGGACACAAGTTACCCAATCCGTTATCATCAAGGATACTGGAACCATATCCCCCATAAACTGTGTGGCGCGGGACTGGGCTCCAATAGTGCGAGGGGAACCACCACCGTTGGAACGTCTCCTGAGTACATGGACCCTCTGATAATGCAAAACCGTCAACCCCCAACAATGGGATATCAGTGACGGGTGACTGTGATACGGGCCAATGATGCTTAGCAGGAGGCAAGATCGGTATATGGATCTCCCCTGTGGTGCTCCTAATAGCACGCTCTCCTAAATAGAGCTCCCAGCCTCCATCTGTGAAGAAAGGAAATCTCCTGGTGGAAATCAAATACTCGACTCCAGTCGGGTGTCCATCCTCAAAGTCGATGGTTAAATGTTCCCCTGAGTATGGAATCCATGTGATGGCGTCAGCTGTCAGTAACTCCAGCTGCATACGACAGTGAGTGAATCCCTCAGCTACAGGGACCTCTGATAAAATAGAATGGTGCCATCGTCGTCCTCGTGGATAGGTATCTAAACCTAACACACTCACAGGACGCAAACATGGGAGCCTCTCATAGGCCCAAAACTTCCAACACAATGGCAAAACATCTGCTATCAGTAAACACTCTTAACCTATGAATGGGAAAAGGCAAGAGAAATACTCACCAGCATAAATGGGTAAAATCCTAGCCAAGCCTTGGTCAAACCCTGTGAGCGCATGTGCATGCCCTGGAGGAAATAGGAAAAGGTGTCAGAGCCCCAATCGTATTCTCCAATACGGTCCACATCGCGTGTGGCGCTGACCAAAGCAAAAGATACCATGGAAGAGTTATCTGCTATGAAGCAGCCTTGAATGATCATCAGGAACAATTGCCACAGAACGTGATCCCTGATCCTGATATCATCTGGCATGGGCTCACTCAAAAGCCCACTAATAGCATCTACACTTAAAGGACCTGAACGAACAGTCCTGCCTTTGAGCGCCTCCACCGGAACTCCTAATAAGGATCTGACGGTAGTAGGGGTGATATTGGTCATGCAAGGCACTGGCTCCCCTCCAAACTCCATACCTGAGATAAATCGCCAATCCATAGGCGTCATCATCACCTCGCAATTCAGTAGGTAGAGTGACTGAGTCTGATGAAACCATCGCTCAGACAATGCCGTGAGGTAACCCCAGGGACAATGACAGGGAGGATGGAGAAGAATGCCCCGAATTCTCACTCATGCACTACTGCTCTATAGTCAGGATGAAGCGCCTGGTACATGGAGTGAATACTGAACCAGTTCCCTCGAGGCTGTGTAAAACCAGAAACTTGCATGAAATGCAGATCAACATCAGAACCCTTTAATCCTCATCAATAGGAAAGAAGGAAGATCAAAGTCTAACGCCATACCTCGTTAGCATGCAAATACATCGATGGATGTCTACTCTAATCACCCAGCAACTCTGGGTTTACCACCTGGATACTCGGAAGCTCCCTACGAGGGACATGCGTAGCAAGAGCGGGATCCTCAATCGGAATATCCGCCTCCTCGTCCTCAACGTCTGGCACATCTGCCCGAACATAACGAATCACGGCCTCCACTAACCGACGAGGCTGTCTGACGGAATGGGGACGAGGCACTTCGGAAGCCCTCCGCCGTACGCCAGAAATGGTCCTATAGGAACTACTCGGCTGATCTGGATCCATCACTATCTGGACAAAAAGTCTCCAAATCACCTCAGAAAGGGTGTAGTATTTCTTTACCTAGAGCTTTCTAGAATGCATTTATGACTATATGCATGCATGCATTTACTTTAACATATAATCGAGTTAAAATGCATGACTACCCAATGCCTACATTTTGAAATTTTTTCCATAGTCCCCTTTGAAAATAGGACTATCCACATGCACATAGGCATGTCTAGGTGGCCATTCAGTAGCACACCTGCCCCAAAGTCATATACATACTATATGCATTAAAAATCAAAATCATCATGAATAAGGCCAACCTCAATACTAGGAGTATTTTACCTTTCTACCTTGTGCACATTGGACCTCAAATAGGACAAAAAATAGCAGAAAAAGGTGCCAATTTGACTGTTTCAAAAATCTAATATTTTCACATCATTATGTTCAGCATGGTTTAATACTAACATTTACTATATTGAATACTTTTTATCAAGTCATTTATGCATACATAATCACTACTATGTGTTTAGATGCATTTCGTGCGATAACTCACAATCCAACGGATAGAAACTAGAAAAAATACATGCATACATTACTAGGATAGTGTAGAACACTTGCACGGTGACAGAATTTACAGAAAGCAGCCCGAACTCAGCAGATCTGAAGATGGCTCGCGGTTTTCTCTATGCGAAGCAAGTTGAAAGTGACTTGTGAAGACCAACCTGCATGATTTATGATCCACTGTTGGCTGCAAGCTCATCTGCGGCTGCAGCAGGTGCACCTGCGGCACCCCTATGTGGGCCCCACCCCTCCGGCTCGGTCCAGTTCGAGTTGCAAGGGAGTTCTTACGGACTAGAAAGGTCAAATCGGGAATAAAAATGCCACGCGATTAGCAAAATAACATACAATCCTGGTCTTCTCAGTTGAGACTTTAAACCTGTATACCAGTCATTGGTAGTCGCCTGAACTCAAGGTATACCCTATCGATGACCTCAGTTGTCACAAATCGCATACGACAATACCTCATACAGGTCCGATGCCGCCGACTCCGAGTCGTTACCCTACGTGACTCCCCGATGGGGGTTACAACGTATATCCCCGACGGGGGTTACAACGTAGGTCCCCGGTGGGGGTTACAACACACGTCCATCTGTTGACACGTCTGCCAACGAAGGTCAAGCAGCCTTGACATCATTTCAGTCGATAGCGATTAAACCTATCAGAGCTCTAGAGCTATTCGAGGTTTTCATACCCAACTGCTTGTATTCCCCAGCATATCCCCGGCGGGGGTTACAACGCAATGCTTCGTTGATCTACACGACAGCGGAGGTTAAGCAACCATAATAATCTACCCATAGAGTTTCAACCGTTGATTCACAGGTCAGCGAAGGTCAAGTAACCTTGACAGTATATCCCACATGATTTTTCAACCATTGACTCACATATCGGCGAAATACACGTCAACGAAGGTCAGGCACCCCTGACAACATTTTTCGTTGGCAGTAAACCCCACAGAATCGTGACATATTCTGGCGATACTAACCAGGAGAGGTCAATGTCATCAAAGAGGATAGATGATGGAATATGTTATACACATCCTCAAACAGATCAAGCTTTATCCCCACAGATCTCTTACACATAAGAGGTACATCTTCAGGATCAAATCATTATCAAAGGCACATGAATTTGGTAATAACTCCAACATCAACATCCTAACAGATTCAGATTACACATCAAATCTGGTCATCATTGCCAATCCCCAGTTGAAGCAACAGGGAGCCAGCAATCATCCCCAGTGTGTTGGTCTACAACCCCGTGCACACGCTTCATACATTTGCATCATGTTGCTATCCATAGTACCATGTTCGTCTTTTTATATGTCAAGTGTCTAGGATTCTTTATCCTACCCATGCATCGTCATGCATGAGTATGATAAAGAGGGGCATCTGTAGACACTCAAAATTTTATGTACTACTGTCACTAACATTATAGGAGGATATATTCGTCTTTTAAGAGAGAACCCTGAAAGACAATCCAAATCCATACTGAATACTACCGGAAGTTAAGGATCAACCCTGGAACACAATCTGGGAGTAACAATTCCTAACCTCGGATGTAACCCCGAGGCCTGCAGATACAATACTGGAACACACACCGGAGAAGACCGATTAATCTCGGAGATGACCCCGAGGTATTCAGTCTTAGTCCCAACCATGGGAATAACTACCAACCTTTGTGATAGCCCCAAGGAATGCAGTTTCGGCGATAACCCAGGAAATATTTGTTTCAAATGCGACCAGCTTTAATCTCGGTTCACAACGAGATACACTGTACTGACCTGGCAATAACATTGGGAAGACAGACACACCTCAAAGATGACAATGAGGACCTGCAACAAATTGCAGTAGTCCAATCTCAGCGAAGCCTGAGCAATGTCTGTTTTACCAGCCTAATCCGACGATAACATCGGTGAGGGGAAACATCGTCATCTCGTCAACACGATGCCACGTCACGTCTCTATACAACAATGTCCCACAAGACTAACCAATCCCGAGTGACTATTGTGCGGGGTAACAGATGAAAATTGAAGCTTGAAGACCGGAGGGCATCGTCCCATCTTCAATGACTTCGTACAAACTTTAATCCCATGCCATCGTACAACTCTCAACAACGGCAGTACGAAATAGGTCCTGTGTACCTCAAACAGATGCCCGGATTGCACTTTTGAAAGTTCGAGTGGACATTACAGTGCCTAAGTACACATACTTCGAGACGACTCGACCCAAAGAACTCGAGCCCACCCAGGTTGCCTCTGGTACACCTGCGGCTCAGCCGCATGTACACTTGTGGCTAAAATACCTATAAATAGAGGGCTTGGGGTGCTGATTTTCCAAGAGAAAAAGGCGAGGAAGCCCTTGTGACGCCCCCAAAATTAGGTATACATCACCCATCTTGGGTCGTCAGATACATGGTACATAATTCAAATACAACTTACTAATACAACTGTCGTGTACAATACAACAAAATATAACTGTGAGTTTGAATACAATTATTGTCTACTAGAGATTATACAAACTCAAAAAGAGTCCACATTATAATTATTAATACACTATTTCACAGAATAGTGAGGACTACTAATGCTATCCTCTAGACCGTCACTCCGTTCCCCGACTAGTCCCTGCTATGTTCTCATTTCCTGAAGAGAACAGCGAAAGAAAGGGTGAGCTCAACTAGCCAAGTAAGAAATATTATGACTAAGATAATGCAGGATAAATTATCGTTATCCTTCAATAGTATTAAACTGATAAAATATAACAATATCAAGTTTAACATCAGCGGATCAAGCAATCCATTAAAAGAGTCAAGTAGAGAATTGAATCTACTATCTTTTATGATTTAAAAAGTTTTTCATCACTTTTATCGCTGAGACTCAGCTCAATAAATAATCCACATCATTAAATCATCCCTGTACTACAGGCCAAGGATATTCTTTAGTATCACGACCACGAATTATCCATGCACTACGGTCCAAAGATAATCGTGTTTTCATCAACAGTCCTGATCATGCCATAAAACAATTCATCTTTGCTCCCTTGGCCGAAGAGAATCCATAGCCATAATCATACCAAAAATTGTCCATCAATGCACTACGGGCCAATGATGACTTTTAATTTTCACATTATTTGTAACATTACGGTCATGATTATACCGAATAATCCCTGGTCATAATCATACCAAGTCCATCTATGAACTACAGGCCACATGTGACTTTCAACATAACATAAACATGAGGATGATGACAATGATATAAGAATTCAATAAAACAAGTTCAAGAATTAATTTGTCCAAGAACTACTAACGTCCAAATTGTCAACATGATACTGCTTTGTAGAGTAAAATTCAAGAATGATCAGAAGAATATTTCCATGAAAAGATACTGGATGAAGCGCAAATATCAAGGATATTCTACTAATTTCATGGAGTATAGAAGTCAAAACTTTAACCAACTGAGTATAATAAAGAATGGAATAACAAAAGAAATCACCATACATGCGGTACTTCGCATCGACAGGTTATTCCAACAGAATAATAATAACGGAACCAGGTCAGGCAAAATTTGCACCGACAGAATGTTCCAACAGAATAATAAAGACGGAACCAGGTCCGGTGTAAAACACACAGACAGGATGTTCCAACGGAATAATAATAAAGACGGAACCTAGGTCCGGTGTAAAACACACAGACAGGATGTTCCAACGGAATAATAATAAAGACAGAACCAGGTCCGGTGTAAAACACACAGACATGATGTTCCAACAGAATAATAGAAGAATGTCACCAAGTATAGGGTAGACCGCGTATACAGGTTATTCCAACAGAATAATAAGAAATGGAATAACAACAGTTCTCTTCATGAATAAGAAAGAATAACACCCCTTACCGTAACAGAAACTGGATATAGGAAAAGAAAAGTTAAGTAGCAAAAAGCTTTTCTTCTATCTCTCTATAGTTTCTCTATCTAGAGTTCAGTGAATTCGTAAGAAAATAATGAAGGAATGAGCTTCTATTTATAGGAAAATGGAATGCATAGTAACTAATCCATGAACGGTCCAGATTGATTTACTTTAATCTGACGGTCCATATTTAAAGAAAAATCTTTTAAATAAAATATAATATATTCTATTTATATAAAAAGATTTTTTACTATGCAAACACTATGCAACACTATGCAAAACACTATGCAACACAATACATAATAAAATATAATATATTCTATTTATAGAATAACTTTAATAAAGTATTCTGTTTTATATAAAAAGATGTTTCTGTTTTATTACGTTAATAATATGAATAAAACAAAACGTTATCATCGCTATAATAATTCATATTATTAATCGACAATAATTGAATCAAACTGAGCGACTTCTCACATAAATATCAATAATCAATACCGTGTGCTACTATGCAACAACGCGTATTACTGTACTTTTACTACCCAGTAGTTTAACAGTATCAACGGTAAAACTTCCGCCGTTATTTTCAATAAAATATTTTTGTCGTTTTCTCAATCCGACAATAATTCCGTTGTGGGGTCCACCAATAATTGTACCGTCGTACGAATATTTTCCGACACAAAGAATATTCCCTGACCAATCGAATATAATATAACAACTTGCATACTTTGCAAAATTTATAAATACTACCCACAACTATAATATTATCTAAAATTCACACCATAATATTAAAAAATTATTTCGAGAAAATTAATTCTTTATTCATAAAATCTGGGGTTTCACAGCCCTGCCCAATTTGCTCTGCACTCACCCCATACAGTGTACTTTCCCCTTTTAAACACCTGTGAGCTCATATATAGCCCTTTTGTACCTACAAAAGTTAGTTTTTACCCACTCTAATGATATAGAAGTCTTCTTTAGCAGTCAGCTGTAAGTCTTCTTACACGCTTTAGAGTCTTTCTCTTCATCTTTGCACACACCCTTCTACACGTTGAGAGTCGTGTTGCTTGCTTTTGCCCGAACTTCGGTGCGTGGTTTCATTTCAGTCTGTATATATATATATATATATATATATATATATATATATATTTACATATATATGTTAACTAACATTATCGATTTATGCCTCGATTGAGCCTAGACTTCGGTCTGGAGCGTTTATTTGCTTTAATATATATATATATATATATATATATTAACTGTGTGTCGAATTTTGTTCGATGAGCCTAAACTTCGGTCTGGAGCATTTATTTGCTTTAATATATATATATATATATATATATATATATATATATATATATATATATTTACATTTATATATATTAACTGTGTGTCGAACTTTGTTCGATTAGTCTAGACTTCGGTTTGGAGCGTTTATTTACTTTAATAGATATATTTACATTTATATATATTAACTGTGTGTCGAACTTTGTTCGATGAGCCTAGACTTCGGTCTAGAGCGTTTATTGCTTTAATATATATATATATATATATATATATATATATATATATATATATATATATATTTACATTTATATATATTAACTGTGTATCGAACTTTGTTCGATCAGCCTAGACTTCGGTCTGGAGCGTTTATTGCTTTAATATATATATATATATATATATATATATATATATATATATATATATATATATATACATTTATATATATTAACTGTTTGTCGAACTTTGTTCGATGAGCCTAGACTTCGGTCTGGTGCGTTTATTGCTTTAATATATATATACTTATATATATGAACTGTGGTAGTACTCTGTTCGATGAGCCTGGATTTTACATCCGGTGCGTTTATTGCTTATATATATATATATATAAATATTCGTCCTGCATGGAGTTTTATTCGTGGCAGTTGATCGCTTTACAGCTTTATTTACATTCTGTCCCACCTGGAGTTTCCTTCGTGGCGACTGACCGTATTTACAGCTTTATTTACATTATGTCCCGCCTAGAGTTTCCTTCATGGCGGTTGACCGTATTTACAGCTTTATTTACGTTTTGTCCCTCCTGGAGTTTCCTCTGTGGCGGTTGATAGCTTTTAACAACTTTATTTACATTTCTGATCCCCTATGGAGGTGATTCGTGGTTGGTGATCATGTCTGTATATATATATATATATATATATATTTACAGCTTTTATATATATATCTGTTTACTGCTTTCATACAAATTACAGTATTCTGTGCGCCTAGGAATCATGTGATCACAGATTCAGCCCATTGGATCTAGATTCGGTTCCCGTGATGGACATTTTCAGTTGTAAGCAGCTTGTAAATTATTCTGCGGTGTCTGAATTTCCTCCGATGGTTCCATACCCATGAGGAAGTCGGCATTATTTTTGTACATTATTTTCGTACGGATGCCTAGCATCTATCAAATAAAATTAACCAAGCCGAGCACTTAATAAAATGGGAGTGTAAAAGGTCTCAATTACTATTGAGCATCAAGGTTTGAAAAACCTTTTTATAAAACTTCATTGCTATATCCTGCTAAAAATTGAATTTTTACATAAATTCAAACCCTGTGTATATAGGTTCAAACAAGGCCTCGCACTACTTCCAAATAACAGCACATTGACCCACACACACACACATTCAGATAATAGTTTCTTGAAAAGAGGCGGTCACCGTGGTAACACGGATGTCGGGGGGTGCCTAACACCTTCCCCCCGTATAACCAAGTCCCCAGACCCTAATGAATCTCGATTTTACCGACCCGTTTAGCAGTGTCACATCACTGGGTCAATGTGCAAATATTTTTCGATTGTGTTGGTACAACCATTTAAAAAACCAACTGGGGACTCTTAACAGTCCCATCGTCGACATTATATATGTCAGACCTTTTTTACTTATTTTTTCAAACAAATCTCACCTAAAATGAGAACACCAAAGAACAAGTAAGGGAAAGGGACATCTAAAAAATTCCGACGTCGACACCAGGACAGAGCATCTATACACTCCGACGGCTGAAAGGAGTATGACATGGCTACATCATGGGTGAACCAATACCCATGTCGTCTAAGAGTGCCAATCGGTCTCAAGTGTGACATAAACCACACATACATCATGACCGAACTACCCGTAAAAACTCCTGTCGGGTAAGTACAACAGTAGGATGCTGACCGCAGGGTCTCTGCTACAATCATAGGTATAATGGTACGACCCTCCCTGAGAGCTCTCACGGCCATGATGACACCAATGTCTATCTCATCCATGTAACGCGGCATATAGACATATGATAGTACTCATAGCATCAGTACATCAACCCTGCCCAAACGCCAATGGTCTTCTGGTGCAGTGAAATCCCCAGAATGTCGTGAATAGCTATCCTCCGAGCCAAATCTGTCATACAGAAAACGCTGGGATATCACATGGCTAGATGTCAGCTCGTCCTGCACTACTCTGCGCCGCAGTCCTGTGAGAGTCATGAACCGTCTACTTATGTCTCCTAAAGCCAGATGCACGCAAGGTCTGTCTAAAGGCAGCATCGTCAACCGTGCATACTCCTCCAGAGTAGGAGTCAACTCATGGGTACCGAATCAAAATACCTGCCTATCCGGTAACCAATGCTCTAGTATCCCGTCCACAAACCCTGCGGGAACCTGAAAAGGCAATAAAGTCATGGTATGCTGCAAAAACTGATCTACAGTCACCCTGTCTGGTGGTGACATGCTATCATACCACGATCGCGTAACCAATACCACCACTGACGGTGGGGTATGATCTATATGGCTAACTATCGAAGAAGACATCTGTGCGGGCAGTGTCATAAGACCATCCAGGGGTCAATGCCGAATATCTCTGGACATACATGCATAACAAATAATGGATGGCAATATGATATAGGGAATGGAAAAACTGTGCATACATTTCGAAGTATATCATCATCTAATACATCATCTCTGTAAAGCTACAAATACAGGGAAATGGGGCACAGCCGCCCTACTACTAACAGAGGCCTATCAAAAGATATAGCGAGAATAGGGAACAACCACCCAATATCTAACAGAGACCTATTAAAAGATATAACGAGAATACACATCAGAAGAAGACCATGGTGTCGATGTCCATATCATCAATCCTGTCCACCTGATATAACTCCTCCTGAGTCACTGGATCTCTATCAACAGGGATTTCAGGCCTATATAGAGGAGGATTTGCGCCAGCAAAACTGAATGGGTCATCTAAGGGGCCAGCGCCTGAGCTGGAAGGAACAAATGACTCCGGCTCTGCTGGATCTCTACCCAAATGCCGGATAAATATATGTGCCTGGTCCAACTGCAGGGTCAAACTATCAATCTGGGTCATATGAGTAGGAGCTCAGACACAAGTTACCCAATCCGTCATCATCAAGGATCTTGGAACCATATCCCCCATAAACTGTGTGGCGCGGGACTGGGCTCCAATAGTGCGAGGGGACCACTACCGCTGGAACATCTCCTGAGTACATGGACCCTCTAATAATGCAAAACCGTCAACCCCCAACAATGGGATATCAGTGACGGGTGACTGTGATACATGCCAATGACGCCTGGCAAGAGGCAAGATCGGTATACGGATCTCCCATGTGGTGCTCCTAATAACACGCTCTCCTAAATAGAGCTCCCAGCCTCCATCTATGAAGAGAGGAACTCTCCTGGTGGAAATCAAGTACTCGACTCCAGTCGAGTGTCCATCCGCAAAGTCGGTGGTCAAATGTTCCCCTGAGAAGGAAATCCATGTAATGGTATCAGCTGTTAGCAACTCCAGCTGCATATGGCAGTGAGTGAATCCCTCAGCTATAGGGACCTCCGACAAAATAGAATGGTGTCATCGTCGTCCTCGTGGATAGGTATCTAAACCTAACACACTCACATGACGCAAACATGGGAGCCTCTCATATGCCCAAAACTGCCAATACAATGGCAAAACATCTGCTATCAGTAAACACTCTTAACCTATAAATGGGAAAAGACAAGAGAAATACTCACCAGTAGAAATGGGTAAAACCCTAGCCAAGCCTCGGTCAAACCCTGTGAGCACATACGCATGCCCCGGAGGAAATAGGCAAAGGTATAGGAGCCCCAATTATACTCTCCAATACGGTCCACATCATGTGTGGCACTAATCAAAGAGAAAGATACCGTAGAAGAGTTATCTGCTATGAAGCAGCCTCGAATGATCATCAGGAACAATCGTCGCAGAATGCAATCCTTGATTCTGACATCATCAGGCATAGGCTCACTAAAAAGCCCGCTCATAGCATCTACGCTCAAAGGACCTGAATGGATAGTCCTACCTTTAAGCGCCTCCGTCGGAACTCCTAACAAGGATTTGATAGCTGTAGGGGTAATATTCGCTATGCAAGGCACTGGCTCCCGTCCAAACTCCATACCTGTGATAAATTGTCAATCCATAGGCGTCATCATCACCTCGCAATCTTGCAGATGGAGTGACTGAGTCTGATGAAACCATCGCTCAGACAATTACCTAAGGTAACCCTATGGACAACGACGGGGAAGGATGGAGAAAAATGCCCCAAATCCCCACTCATGCACTACCGCTCTATAGTCAGGATGAAGCGCCTGGTACATCGAGTGAATGCTGAACCTGTTCCCCCGAGGCTGTGTAAAACCAGGAACCTGCATGAAATGCATATCAACATCAAAACCCTTTAAATCCTCATTAATAGGAAAGAAGGAAGATCAAAGTCTAACGCCATACCTCGTTAGCATGCAAATACATCGATGGGTGTCTGCTCAAATCACCCAGCAACTCTGGGTTTGCCACCTGAATACTCGAGAGCTCCCTTCGAGGGATATGTGCAGCACGAACGGGATCTTTAATCGGAATATCCGCCTCCTCGTCCTTAACGTCTGGCACATCTACCCAGAAAGGATGAATCACAGCCTCCACCAACCGATGAGGCTGTCTGACAGAACGGGGATGAGGCACTTCGGAAGCCCTCTGCCGTATACCAAAAGTGGTCCTATGGGAACTGCTCGGCTGATCCGGATCCATGATATCTGGACAACAAGTCTCCAAATCACCTCAGAAAGGGTGTGGTATTTTCTTACCTGGAGCTTTCCAAAATGTATTTATGACTATATGCATGCATGCATTTACTTTAACATATAATAGAGTTAAAATGCATGACTACCCAATGCCTACATTTGAAATTTTTTGCCATAGTCCCCTTTGAAAATAGGACTATCCACATGCACATAGGCATGTCTAGGTGGCCATTCAGTAGCACACCTACCCCAAAGTCATATACATAATATATGCATTAAAAATTAAAATCATCATGTATAAGATCAACCTCAACACTAGGAGTACTTTGCCTCTCTACCTTTTGCTCATTGGACCTCAAATAGTACAAAAAATAGCATAAAAAGGTGCCAATTTGACTGTCTCAAAAGTCATTTTTTTTCACATCATTATGTTCAACATGGTTTAATACTAACATTTACTATGTTGAATATTTTTTAGCAAGTCATTTGTGCATAGATAATCACTACTATGTGTTTAGATGCATTTCATGCGATAACTCACAATCCAACAGATAAAAACTGGAAAAAAAATACATGCATACATTACCAAGATAGTGTAGAACACTTGTACGGTAACAGAATTTACAGAAAATAGCCCGAACTCAGCAGATTTGAAAGAGGCTCACGGATTTTCCTTCGCGTGACAAACTAAAAATGACTTGTGAGACCAACCTGCTGGAATTTATCATACGCGATTGGCCATAGGCCCACCTATGGCTGCAGCAGGTGCACCTGCAGCACCCCTATGTGGGCCCCACCCCTCCAGCTCGGTCCATTTTGAATTGCAAAGGAGTTCTTACAGACTAGAAAAGTCAAATCGGGAATAAAAATGCCACGCAATTGAGCAAAATAGCATACAATCATGGTCTTCTCAGATGAAACTTTAAGTCTGTACATCACTCATTGGTAGTCACCCAAACACGAGGTATACTCTGCCAATGATCTCATTTGTTACAAATCACATTCCGCAATACCTTGTACAGGTCCAATGCTGCCAACTCCGGGTCGTTACCCTAAATGAGTCCCCGACGGGGGTTACAACGTGAGTCCCCGGCGGGGGTTACAATGTGAGTCTCCGACAGGGGTTATAACGTGAAGCCCCGGCAGGGGAATACAAAGTACACTCAAGTCGTTGACACACAAATCAGCGAATGTCAAGCAGTCTTGACGTTATTTCAGCCGGTAGCGATTAAACCTATCAGAACTCTAGAGCTATTCGAGGATTTCATGCTCTATTACTCATACTCCCCCAGCGGATCCCCGGCGGGGTCAAAACTCAATGTTCCATGGATTCTCAAGTCAACAAAGGTCAAACAACCTTGACGATCTACTCACAGAGTCTCAGCCGTTGATTCACAAGTCAGCAAAGGTCAAGCAACCTTGACAATCTACTCACAAAGTCTCAGCCGTTGATTCACATGTCAGCGAAGGTCAAGCAACCTTGACAGTATATCCCACAGGATTTTTCAGCCATTGATTCATATATTGGTGAAGTACACGTCAACAAAAGTCAGGCATCCTTGACAACATTTGTTGTTTGCAGTGAATCCAACAGAATCGTGACATATTCTGGTGATAATAACCAGGAGAGGTCAACGTTATCAAAGAGGATAGATGATGGAATATGTTATACACATCCTCAAATAGATTAACCTTTATCCCCACAGATCTCTTACACATAAGAGTTACCTCTTCGAGATCAAGTCGTTATCAAGAACACAGGAAATTGGTTATAACACCAACATCAACATCTTAACAGATTCGGCTTATACATCAAATATAGTCAGCATTGCCAATCCCCAGTTGAAGCAACAGAGAGCCAGCATACAAAGACTTCATCGGCCGCGGCAGTATCCACTATAGACACTCGAAATTTTCTGTACCGCTATCACTAACATTACCGGAGGACAGATTCGTCTTTTAAGAGGGAACCCTAAAAGAAAATCTATATCCATACCGGATACTACCGGAAGTTCAGCATCAACCCCAGATCACTCTGGGAGTAACAATTCCAACCTCGGAGATAACAACGAGGCCCGTAGATACAATACCGGAACACACCCCGGAGAAGACTGATTAATCTCGGAGATAACCCCGAGATATCCAGTCTCAGTCCCAACCATGAGAATAGCCCCCAACCTTGGTGATAACCCCAAGGAATGCAGTTTTCGGCGATAACCCCAAAAATGCTTGTTTTAAATGTGTCCAGCTTTAATCAAGGCACTCACAACGAGATACACTGTACCAACCCGGCGATAACATCGGGAAGACAGGTACACCTCAAAGATGACAGTGAGGACCTTCAACAAATTACAGCAGTCCAATCTCAGCGAAGCCCGAGCAACGTCTGCTTTATCAGCCCAATCCGGCGATAACACCGGTGAGTGGCAACATCGTCATCTCGCTAACACGATGCCACGCCATGTCATCTCAACATCTCTACGCAACAATGTCCCATAAGACTAATCAATCCCGAGTGACTATTGTGCGGGGTAACGGATGTAAGTTGAAGCTTGAAGACCGGAAGGCATCGTCCCATCTTCAATGACTTTGTACAAACTCTAATCCCATGCCATCGTACAATTCTCGACAACGATGGTCCGAAATAGGTCCTGTATACCTCAAACGGATGCCCGAATTGCACTTCTTAAAGTTTGAGTGGACATTACAGTGCCCGAGTGCATGTACTTCGAGACGACCCGACCCGAAAAACCCGGGCCTACCCGGGTTGCCTCTGGTACACCTGCGGCTAAATTGCCTATAAATAGAGGGCTAAGGCTGCCCATTTTGAAAAAAAGAAAGGCGAGGAAGCCCTGCCCAATTTTCTCTGCACACACCCCATGCAGTGTACTTTCCCCTTTTAAACACCTGTGAGCTCATATATAGCCTCTTTTGTACCGACAAAAGCCAGTGTTTACCCATTCTAAAGATATAGAAGTCTTCTTTGGCAGTTAGTTATAAGTCTTCTCACACACTTTAGAGTCTTTCTCTTCATCTCTGCACACACCCTTCTTCACGTTGAGAGTCGTGTTGCGCGCATTTGCCCGGACTTTGGTCCGTGGTTTTGTTTCAGCTTGTATATATATATATATATATATATTGACTAATATTATCGATGTATGCCTCGATTGAGCCAATACTTCGGTCTGGAGCGTTTATTTACATATATATATATATATATACACATTTATATATATTAATTGTTTGTCGAACTTTGTTCGATGAGCCTAGACTTCGGTCTGGTGCGTTTACTGCTTTAATATATATATATATATACTTATATATATGAACTGTGGTCGATGAGCCTGAATTTTACATCCGGTGCGTTTATTGCTTATATATATATATATACATGAAAAGGATCTTAAACTCACCCTTATTGAGCTCACCCTATCTTTTTTTTTTTAAAAAAATATGTAATAAAAATGTATAATAATTTTTGGAATTGAAAGTTTTTTTTAAAAAAAGTGTTTTGGGTGTGATTTGGGTACATATAACAAAACAGTGTTGTACAGTCTGTACAACAATATTTTGTTATATGTACCCAAATCACACCCAATACACTTTTTTAAAAAACTTTCAATTCCAAAAATTATTACACATTTTTTTATTAGTTATGTTTTTTTATATAAAAAAAAGGCAGGGTGAGCTCGGGGTGAGCTCAATAAGGGTGAGCCTAAGAAATGGACTGTATATGTATATGTGTATATATATATATATATATATATATATATATATATATATATATATATATATATATATATATTTCGTCCCACCTAAAGTTTGCTTCGTGGTGGTTGATCGCTTTTATAGATTTCTTTACGTTTCGTCATGCCTGGAGTTTACATTATGGCAGTTGATCGCTTTGTACAGCTTTATTTACATTTTGTCCCGCCTGAAGTATCTTTCGTGGTTGTTGACCGTATTTACAGCTTTATTTACGTTTCGTCCCGCCTGGAGTTTCCTCCGTGGTGGTTGATAGCTTTTAATAGCTTTATTTACTATTTCTGATCCCCCATGGAGGTGCTTCGTGGTTTGTGATCATGTCTGTATATATATATATATATATATATATATATATATATATATATATCTGCTTACTGCTTTCATACAAATTGCAGTATTCTGTGCGCCTAGGAATCATGTGATCACAGATTCATCCCATTGAATCTAGATTCAGTTCCCGTGATGGACATTTTCAGCTGTAAGCAGCTTGTAAATTATTTTGCATTGTCTGAATTTCCTCAGATGGTTTCCATACCCACGAGGAAGTCAGCATTATTTTGTACATTATTTTTGTACGGATGCCTCACATCTGTCAAATAAAATCAATCAAGCCGAGAACTTAATAAAATGGGAGTGTAAAAGGTCTCAATTACTATTGAGCATCAGTGTGATAGCCCCGAATCCGGGCCCCAAATCGCCGCGGATCCGGTATACTATTTCTATAACTATTTGCGGAAGATATAAACATAAATTGTTTATACATTAAACTTTACACACTTATCCCCAAAATCGAGTAACCTTAACTTATACACAATTCATAAAATATCTATTACACAACAATATTTATCAAAATATACTATTACAAACTAGCCACACTTTATATCCCAAGCTGAACTTGGCATTATCTTTTTCCTGTATCCGAACACGTTCGCCTTATCTGCAATGTTTTATCATGATATAACAAGGGTGAGTATGAAAGTTGCCCAGCAAGTTTAAATACAATAATATAACGATATATCATGATTGAAGAGTATGAATAATAAGCTGGCTATAATTCATCAATATAATTGAGAACTAGCACGAACAAACTTTTGACTGAACAAGTTTTAAACATGAATAAACATTTCTGAACCAACTGGTAATGAAGATGATCAGCCTTTTATACCTGACTTATACATGCAAGATGTACAGAATATAATTTTTGTGGCAATCAGCAATGATTAACCATCAGTTTGAATAAAACACTCTTATTAGAGTTAAGTACAAAGAAACTTGCCTGAACCGTTGATTACAGCTACGTAATTTATATCGCTTTACCCCAAAGACCTAATATTAGAATAATATCATCACAATATAATAATGTTATATTTATACACACAGAATAACCTAAACACATAACACATAACCCTATCAGTCTTTACAACACATAAGACTTAGTATCAGGTCAAACTATTTCAGTCTGACTTGAAACCGACACAATTCTATCATCCCGACGCTCTAGTCAGACAATACTCGAGTTTAAGTTCAATAAAACTCTGCTTAAACGCTTAACAATTATCCCAGATAATTATCTTATCAGTCAAAATAATTTTTAAGGACTTATAATAATTTTTAGATAATTAATATCATTTATCATGATTTTTAAATCATTAATATCGTATTTAAATGAATTAAATACCACATAATTTCTGAATCATTAATATTCATTTAATATAAAATATTAATGAAAATCATAACATAATATTATAATATAATTATAATATATCAAAGTATTTTTAATAGCTTAAAATCATATTTATATGATTTTTAAACACTTAAATCCATTATCCGATAACTGGTATTAATATTAGAATATTAATATTTTCATGCCAAAATATCAAAAGTTATATTTTATAACTTAAAATATTTTTATAACACTTCAATCATTTTTATATGATTTATAAAGCATTAATTCTATTTTTCCATAATTTATTTAATATATCTATTAAATAAACTAATTATCATTAATATTGATTAATTAATGAATTTCATCACAAAATATTAAAAGTCATCAAAAATAACTTAAAATATTTTCTTATACCATAATATTATTTTTCATGAATTAAAACTATTTTTAAATAATTTATTTAATATCATAATTAAATAAATAAATACAATTTATATTCCAAAAATATTAAATATTTATAAAATATACTTAAAATAATTAAAAATTATTTTTTGGACTTTAAAATAATTTTTCAGAATTTATTATGTATTTTTAATATTTAAAAACTATTTTTATCTATTTATTTATTTAAATTAATTAATTTCTGAAATTAAGTGTCACTAAAGGGTCCTTAGGTGACAAAAGTGTCGCTAATTGTGTTCTTGGGCCTGTTCTTGAGTTGCCCAGATCTTCATGTCAGTCATCGAGGGGCATAGTTTGACCGATTCTAGATTCATGATCATTACGTTTCTGGGCTTCTAATTTGGTTAGAACTCAAGTACTAATGTAGTACTATAGTTACCAACTTGTTCTATGGCCAAACAATATCATATCTGAGAGATCTAAGTCTCCAAATTATCTGACAACGCTGTTATTCATTTTCTGGGTTTTCTAGAAAATGAAGAACATATAAAGGTGCTAGGTTTAGGTCATTATAGTTTGCATTCTGAGCTTGGTATGTGTGATATTAAGGTTCGTGATCGTATTAGAGATGTCAGTCCACACATATATATATATATATATCCTCAGATCAGTCTAACAACAACACAAAACAAAGATTTTGGCCGGTCAAACTACATAGCCGGAACTTGTTCTTGAAGATTCTGGGTTTTCCAGAATCTTCATCCGGCCAGTCGGTCAACAGGTGGTTTGATCATGATTCTATACTATCTTGTTATAGATCTGGGTAATGTAAAGGTTTTAGTATGTACTCAACATGTCATACTACAAGGATCAATCAATAATCTAGCCATAACATCAAACAACAGCAAGATTAATAGCCTGGAAAAACTTGTCAGACAACATAGAAATTTCTAGGCTGCCCAGAAATCATATTTTGTGATCGGTCAACTAGGTTTGACCGTTCATAACTTTTGATCTAGACAAGATTTGGACTTGATTCAAGTTGGAGATCAAAGACCACATGGCATACTATAGATGTATAATATAAAACACCAAAAAAATATTAACAGAGACAGATCTAGGAGACCTGACATTTGCTTGTCAGTCAACATTTTTCCAGATTTCCAGATTTGAGAAATCTTTAAATTCGTGCATCTAGATGTTATAGATTCTTGATCTAACAACCTAGATCACTTATTAACACCCTAATACATAACTTTAAACAATCAACAACAACAATTAACATGAGATCATATGATTTTAAAAAATTTAGGGTTCTATACCATTTTGAGCTTTTGATCTACAATCTGATTCTTGGTTCCTGATCAAGGCTTGCTAAGACATGAAATTAGCTTAGGTTCTCACTCTCTCTCACTCAAAATTTTAAAATTTTTTGGAGAGAGAGTCTTGGGAGAAAAATAAGAGCAAAGTGGTCATTTTCTCTCTCTAATTCTCTATATATAAATGTATGATACATGTATTGGATGATATATGGTTGCTTGTTGCTGATTTCTAGCATTAAATGATTTCATGGGAAGTCAAGAGTAGGTGAACCACTCCAAATATAGAAGGATTTGCAAGTTGTCTCATAAATAATACTAAAAGGGGTAAACTAGTCATTTGACATTTAATTTTTAATGGCACATTTGCCAATTGATACAACCCTTAGGATTAGGGTTTAACCCTTAAAGATTTAGCAACTTGAATTTCTAAGATTTTCTAATTAGATTTTAAAATAGAAAATCATGATTTCAAAATTATAATTAGGGATTCCTAATTATTATAATTTCTTAATTATATTAGGTCTTAAACCAATTAGGATTAATATTTTCCTAATTAATATTGCTAATTTAGCAATTAAATCCACCACTGTACAATTAGGGGTTAAAGTTTGAAATTAGGGTTTGCTAATTAATTAAGCCTTACCCTAATTAATCTTATAATTTAATTCACTTGAGCATTATAATTCTCCGTTAATTTCCCAGATTAAGGTTCCACATTTTCGAAATCTGAAACTAGGATTTTCAGATCAGGTATTATGGTTTTCTAATAATCAAATCGGGTTTCCAATAATTCATTAGGGTTTATAAACCACTAATTAGGGTTTTTACTTCCTCAATTATAACACAAATCCTTTCTCATGCACACTTATTTCCTTAACCCAATTAGACTTGCGATAATTAGGTTATAAAATTAATCATTTGAGATATATAAAATAATTCTCCTAGAATTAGTAAGTATTCTAAATACCACAATTCTATTTTTCCATAATCCTTAAGTTATTAAATCCTTCATTCCTAATATATAATTAGGGTTACACTAGTTTCTTTTGTTTGTTTATATAATAAACAAAGATAAACCATCACATAATGTTCATATTCCTTACACACAACTTTTTAACCCTTAGGGTTTAATACTTCGCATTAGGATTCTCAAATTAGGGTTTAAATTCTCGATACTGAAATTAGAGTTTCTAAATATATCGTTAGGGTTTTCTAACTTAATCACCATATTCATATCATGAATTTAGGGTTTCTTATCAGACGTTAGGGTTTTCTAACTGAACGTTAAAGTTCTTAATATATAATTAGGGTTTGACACATATATAATTAATCTTGTCAACCCTTGACCCTTAACCACATTCAGCACACATACATAATCATATTCACAGAACTTAATCACGTAAATCCTTAATCCTAAATAATTAACCTATATCCTTCATAGAATTTTGAAATCATCAAAATTTCACCCTAATAACATCAAACGCATACACTTATTTTCTGTCTAGGTCTATTATTTGACCTTAAATCAATCATTTAAGATTTTAATAAATTGTCTAAATTCTCGGGTTGTCACATTCACCCCTCCTTCTAAGAATTTCGTCCCCGAAATTCACCTTACACCTTACACCATACAGCTTACACCATTTACACATATCATCACCTGCTACCCAATACACCACTTACAAGAGTAAAAGTTTTCAAATTGTGCTAAGTAGTCGTATAGACTGTTTGTTTGTCATTTTCGTAAAGGTTTTATGAAAATTCATCCGCAAACCGTCATTACTTACGGACACAAAGGGTGATTAGCCCGATATGCCCTGTACTGGCCAAGTACTGATTTTATCTATTTTCCCGTCACTGCCGAAGGCACAAAAATTCTACCTCAGACTTATTGGATTCCGCACCAAAACAATTTGGTTCGAGAAAATTCTTTCAATGAACACTTGAAGTTTTCATAACATTAGTCTAGCTGAATCAAATAGCATAGACTCATATCAATAATTCAATTCAATCGAATTATTTAGGCGTAGCCAAACCCCGTTGGCAAATTAAATTTTTTGAAAACATTTTCGAAAATGACGTCATGATGTCGTACTGTATTAACAGTCCGTTTGAGGATGCCGTCATTGTATGACTTTGTCATAACACATCATACAGTAGTGGAACAGTGACTTCAGGTCAAATTCACACTACGTATTCCTGTATTTACAACTCCATCACATTTTTATCATCTCTGTACCAGGTTACATGGTACATGAGTGATAAATAATTTTTTTTTGATATTTCAAATCATTTGCGTCTAGCCGAAATAAGTAGCATAGACTGTACTTTAAATCGTTTCAAAAATGATTACGAGTCTACATTTTTTTTTAAAAGGCACATAGTGCGTATTTAGCTTGATGTCAAAATTTTGAAGTTTAGCATAGCTAGGAGTTTAGAAAAACCTAAGTCTCCACTAATAATCATTTACTTAACAATCTATTTGTTCCTATAATCCTTAACACTCCATTCACATACAACTATACCCAATTCATAAAACCACACTTATGAGTTCATAACCTGGCCACAATTATATGAGTTTACGAACTTACCCTAGTCTGACCTTTGGCGTCCGTTCGCTGAGGGGCTCATAAATATTTCATATAACTATGAGTCAAAAATATCACATAAGTATGAGTTCTAAGAACTCGTACTTAATCCTATATTCTCTACCTATGACCTATTTATCTGTATATAACAACTAACGTGACACAACATTTCAATGGTTACCAATGCCACCAACTAAGTAGTTTTTACACCAAGTACAATTCCCCGCCCATACAAGAAATCATACAACTCAGTTGCCGACACGAGTCCTCATTGAAATTCCCACCTAATCTTAACCCCCTTTTTCAACACGAATTTCATTTAATCCGTATTCATAATCCATAACTCTTTTATGAGTTTTCATAGTACCATTTCATAGTACAACTTACACACAGCATCTTGCTGTAAACTTTTCAATCATAAGATTGATTCTTTCTGGCTGTCATAACCTTATCAGATCACGGGGTGATCTTATCGTATATATTACGATTCAATTCCATGCACTATGATCGTTTTGTTTTACGATCTCCTATCCTTGCACTTTCAGTCTTTTAGACTCGATCTATTTACCGTTACTGTTCAACTTTATTATCAGAGTTAGGGAACTCTGTATCTTAACAACTTACCGAGATTCGTCTTTGAATCTTATCGACCAACTAACTCTATTTGAGTTAGCACTTATCCTAATCACTGCGGTTATTGGTCTCATGTATTCCTACCTAAGCTTCATAACCAACAGCTTTGATACCAACTGTGATAGTGCCGAATCCAGGCCCCAAATCGCCGTGGATCCGGTATACTATTTCTATAACTATTTACGGAAGATATAAACATAAATTATTTATACATTAAACTTTACACACTTATCCCCAAAATCGAGTAACCTTAACTTATACACAATTCATAAAATATCTATTTCACAACAATATTAATCAAAATATACTATTACAAACTAGTCGCACTTTATATCCCAAGCTGAACTTGGCATTATCTTTTTCCTGTATCCGAACACGTTCGCCTTATCTTCAATGTTTTATCATGATATAGCAAGGGTGAGCATGAAAGTTGCCCAGCAAGTTTAAATACAATAATATAACGATATATCATGATTGAAGAGTATGAATAATAAGCTGGCTATAATTCATCAATATAATTGAGAACTAGCACGAACAAATTTTTGACTGAACAAGTTTTAAACATGAACAAACATTTCTGAACCAACTGGTAATGAAGGTAATCAGCCTTTCATACCTGACTTATTCATGCAAGATGTACATAATACAATTTTCATGGAAATCAACAATTATTAACCATCAGCTTGAATAAAACACTCTTATTAGAGTTAAGTACAAAGAAACCTGCCTGAACCGTTGATTACTGCTACGCAATTTATATCGCTTTACCCCAAAGACCTAATATTAGTAATATAGATCTCCAATATTAATATAATAGCATCACAATATAATACTGTTATATTTATACACACAGAATAACCTAAACACATAACACATAACCCTATCAGTTTTTACAACACATAAGACTTAGTATCAGGTCAAACTATTTCAGTCTGACTTGAAACTGACATAATTCTATCATCCCGACGGTCTAGTCGGACAATACTCGAGTTTAAGTTCAATTAAACTCTGTTTAAACGTTTAACAATTATCCCAGATAATTATCTTATCAGTCAAAATAATTTTTAAGGACTTATAATAATTTTTAGATAATTAATATCATTTATCATGATTTTTAAATCATTAATATCGTATTCAAATGAATTAAATACCACATAATTCCTTAATCATTAATATTCATTTAATATAAAATATTAATGAAAATCATAACATAATATTATAATATAATTATAATATATCAAAGTATTTTTAATAGCTTAAAATCATATTTATATGATTTTTAAACACTTAAATCCATTATTCGATAACTGGTATTAATATTAGAATATTAATATTTTCATGCCAAAATATCAAAAGTTATATTTTATAACTTAAAATATTTTTATAACACTTAAATTATTTTTATATGATTTATAAAGCATTAATTCTATTTTTTCATAATTTATTTAATATATCTATTAAATAAACTAATTATCATTAATATTGATTAATTAATGAATTTCATCACAAAATATTATAAGTCATCAAAAATAACTTAAAATATTTTCTTATACCATAATATTATTTTTCATGATTTTTCATGAATTAAAACTATTTTTAAATAATTTATTTAATATCATAATTAAATAAATAAATACAATTTATATTTCAAAAATATTAAATATTTATGAAATATACTTAAAATAATTAAAAATTATTTTTCGGACTTTAAAATAATTTTTCAGAATTTATTATGCATTTTTAATAATTAAAAACTATTTTTATCTATTTATTTAATTAAATTAATTAATTTAAGAAATTAAGTGTCGCTAAAGGGTCCTTAGGCGACAAAAGTGTCGCTAATTGTGTTCTTGGGCCTGTTCTTGAGTTGCCCAGATCTTCATGTCAGTCACCGAGGGGCATAGTTTGACCGATTCTAGATTCATGATCATTACGTTTTTGGGCTTCTAATTTGGTTAGAACTGAAGTACTAATGTAGTACTATAGTTACCAACTTGTTCTATGGCCAAAAAATATCATATCCGAGAGATCTAAGTCTCCAAATTATCTGACAACGCTGTTCTTCATTTTCTGGGTTTTCCAGATAATGAAGAACAGATAAGGGTGCTAGGTTTAGGTCATTATAGTTTGCATTCTGAGCTTGGTATGTGTGATATTAAGGTTCGTGATCGTATTAGAGATGTCAGTCCACACACACACACATACACACACACACACACACACACACACACATATATATATATATATATCCTCAGATCAGTCTAACAATAACACAAAACAAAGATTTTGGTCGGTCAAACTACATAGCCGGAACTTGTTCTTGAAGATTCTGGGTTTTCCAGAATCTTCATCCGGCCAGTCGGTCAATGGTGGTTTGATCATGATTCTATACTATCCTGTTACAGATCTGGGTAATGTAAAGGTTAAAATATGTACTCAACATGTCATACTACAAGGATCAATCAACAATCTAGCCATAACATCAAACAACAGCAAGATTAATAGCCTGGAAAAACTTGTCAGACAACATAGAAATTTCTAGGCTGCCCAGAAATCATATTTTGTGATCGGTCAACTAGGTTTGACCGTTCATAACTTTTGATCTAGACAAGATCTGGACTTGATTCAAGTTGGAGATCAAAGACCACATGGCATACTATAGATGTATAATATAAAACACCAAAAAAATATTAACAGAGACAGATCTAGGAGACCTGACATTTGCTTGTCAGTCAACATTTTTCTAGATTTCCAGATTTAAGAAATCTTTAAATTCGTGCATCTAGATGTTATAGATTCTTGATCTAACAACCTAGATCACTTATTAACACCCTAATACATAACTTTAAACAATCAACAACAACAATTAACATGAGATCATATGATTTTAAAAAATTTAGGGTTCTATACCATTTTGAGCTTTTGATCTACAATCTGATTCTTGGTTCCTGATCAAGGCTTGCTAAGACATGAAATTAGCTTAGGTTCTCACTCTCTCTCACTCAAAATTTCAAAAATTTTTGGAGAGAGAGTCTTGGGAGAAAAATAAGAGCAAAGTGGTCCTTTTCTCTCTCTAATTCTATATATATATATATATAAATGTATGATACTTGTATTGGATGATATATGGTTGCTTGTTGCTGATTTCTAGCATTAAATGATTTCATGGGAAGTCAAGAGTAGGTGAACCACTCCAAATATGGAAGGATTTGCAAGTTGTCTCATAAATAATACTAAAAGGGGTAAACTAGTCATTTGACATTTAATTTTTAATGGCACATTTGCCAATTGATACAACCCTTAGAGTTTAGGGTTTAACCCTTAAAGATTTAGCAACTTGGATTTCTAAGATTTTCTAATTAGATTTTAAAATAGAAAATCATGATTTCAAAATTATAATTAGGGATTCCTAATTATTATAATTTCCTAATTACATTAGGTCTTAAACCAATTAGGATTAATATTTTCCTAATTAATATTGCTAATTTAGCAATTAAATCCACCACTGTACAATTAAGGTTTAAAGTTTGAAATTAGGGTTTGCTAATTAATTAAGCCTTACCCTAATTAAGCTTATAATTTAATTCACTTGAGCATTATAATTCTCCGTTAATTTCCCAGATTAAGGTCCCAAATATTCGAAATCTGAAACTAGGATTTTCAGATCGGGTATTATGGTTTTCTAATAATCAAATCGGGTTTCCAATAATTCATTAGGGTTTATAAACAACTAATTAGGGTTTTTACTTCCACAATTATAACACAAATCCTTACTCATGGACTCTTATTTCCTTAACTCAATTAGACTTGCTATAATTAGGTTATAAAATTAATCATTTGAGATATATAAAATAATTCTCCTAGAATTAGTAAGTATTCTAAATACCACAATTCTCTTTTTCCATAACCCTTAAGTTATTAAATCCTTCATTCCTAATATATAATTAGGGTTACACTAGATAATAAACAAAGATAAACCATCACATAATGTTCATATTCCTTACACAACATTTTAACCCTTAGGGTTTAATACTTCGTATTAGGATTCCCAAATTAGGGTTTAAATTCTCGATACTGAAATTAGAGTTTCTGAATATATCGTTAGGGTTTTCTAACTTAATCACCATATTTATATCATGAATTTAGGGGTTCTTATCAGACGTTAAGGTTTTCTAACTGAACGTTAAAGTTCTTAATATATAATTAGGGTTTGACACATATACAATTAATCTGGTCAACCCTTGACCCTTAACCACATTCAGCACACATACATAATCATATTCACAGAACTTATTCACATAAATCCTTAATCCTGAATAATGAACCTATATCCTTCATAGAATTTTGAAATCATCAAAATTTCACCATAATAACATCAAACGCATACACTTATTTTCTGTCTAGGTCTATTATTTGACCTTATATCAATCATTTAAGATTTTAATAAATTGTCTAAATTCTCGGGTTGTCACAATCAGGGTTTGAAAAACCTCTTTTATAAAACATCATTTCCATATCTTGCGTAAAATTGAATTTTTACATAAATTCAAACCCTATGTATATAGGTGCGAACGAGGCCTCGCACTACTTTCAAATAACAGCACATTGACCCACACACACACATTCAGATAACAGTTTCTAGAAAAGAGGCGGTCACCATGGTAACACAGATGTCGGGGGGTGCCTAACACCTTCCCCCCGCATAACCAAGTCCCCGGACCTTAATGAATCTCGGTTTCACCGACCTGTTTAGCAGTGTCACATCACTGGGTCAATGTGCAAACCTTTTCTTGGTTGTGTTGGTACAAAAATTTTAAAAAACAATTGGCAACTCTTAACAGTCCATCGTCGACATTATACATGTCGGACCTTTTTCACTTGTTTTTTCAAACAAATCTCACCTAAAATGAGAACACCAAAGAACAAGTAACGGAAAGGGACATCCAAAAATCCCAACGTCGACATCCATAGTGCCGAGTAATGATTCAAACGATGGAGAGCCCATGGAGGACATTGATTCCCACATCGATGAGGAGCCATTTACTGGGTTGTCAGCATCTCCTTTAGATTATCCTAGTACTAGTACTGTCGTGATCCAGCATTCCGCACAGTACTTTGAGCAGAGTCTTCATCTGATGACCTTCAACAGAGATCATGAAAGAGCCTTAATGTTGACAGTCCTTGATGGTAGAGACGCAACTTTATCAGAGAGAAACGAGGCATTAGCTCGTAGAGATGTCACTGTTCTTGAGCGGGATGAGGCCAGATCAGCCAGAGATGTCGTGACAGTCGAGAGGGATAGCGCCATATTTGCACGGGACGTAGCCATTACAGATAGTACTACAGTGAGGTCCCTTACCACTGACATGATTGCAGAGATGAACACGTACATTGATGAGCATAGAGTCACAATGCAGATGGCTATAGATCTGTTGGCTCGTGTTGATACCCTTATACAAGAGACCACAACTTTACCTCCTTCTGCTGAGAGGGATGTCATGTTGGGCTTGATAGCTCGCATATACACTGATTTGTAGATGGGCTTGTATTTTTCTGCACAGACTAGCTTAGCCATTTTGTCATGTACAGTTTACATTGTGTATATCAAACAACATTATATATATAGTAGGGAAATATATTTTTGATCACTTCCCTTTAAGACAGACATGGATATTTGCTTGATATTTTGCCTGCTTCTTCAGGGCTTGTGATCTTGATGTATTCTGAATTCCCGCTTGATGGATGGACATTGAGTTGTCTCTGGACAGTGCAGATTGGATCATTGATCCGTGTGTACCCCTACCATCTTTTTGGTGTCTTGGGACTGGTTTCTGTATGGAAATATGGAGAGGAGTGTGGCTTTCCTCTCTGAGATTGACCGCACCACAGATGGTCGCTAGTACTCTTATTTAGGAAGAGCCTAGTTAATTCCATCTCTTATGGATTGGTATTGCTCTTTGAGGCACAACCGCAGCTTAGACGGTCGCTGAATCTCCTATTTAGGAGGAGTTTAGGTAATTACATCCCTTTGGTCTGAAGCCGATGAAATGTGATGGATTGAAGGATGATCCCAGTACCGTTGACAAGTGTTTGTGTTTTGGTAGGGGGTGAGACCGAACCATGAATGGATGCCTACGTACTCCTATTGAAGAGGAGATCAGGTCTGCGTAGTTCGAACCTAGTATAAGAGGTTCAATGCTGTGACAACCCAAGAATTTAGATATTTATTAAAATCTTAATTGATTAAATAAAAGTAAATAATAATACCTAGATTGGAAATAGAGTTCGAATTTAAATTTTTTATAAAGGACTCATGTGATTGTTTACATTTGTTTATTATATAAACAAATAAAAAAAACTATTTAGCCTAGTATTATATATTAGGAATGAGAATTAAATAACTTAATGGTTATAGTAATTGAAGAATGCTAGTATTTAATTTATGTACTAGTAAATCAATGAAATGAATAATAATCAATAGATAATTAGTTGAAATGATTAATAATAATAATAATAATAATAATAATAATAATAATAATAAAAGTAAGTTAAAACTCAAAATTGAGTTAAGGGAAAAAAATTTGGAAGCACGGACTGTTCGGTTGCGTCCGGAACGTCAAGATTAGTTAGAAAATGCAGTAAACACAAAATGTGTCAGGGTTGACTTTTTGGTCAAAGTCAACAGTTGAATTTTTAGGGAGAAAAGTCAAAATTGAAGATAGAAGCGAAATTTGAAGACGCAAACAAGATATTTGAGTCCGGAACGTCAAAATTAGTAAGAATAGACTCTAAACACTAAATATGTCGGGATTGACTTTTTGGTCAAGACAACAGTTGACTCTTTCTGAAAAAGTCAAACTTAAAATTTGGAGATGAATTTGAAGAAATGGATGTGCCCATGACGTTGCAGCGTCAAATTTAGTAGGAATCAACTATAAACTCGAAAATTTGAGTTTTCAGGTCCGAAAGTTAAAGACGAGATTAAACACGCAAAACGAGGAATTAAAAGCTGGATCCACAAGGGGCCAAATCTTCTAGAGATTTTCAGCACATGGGTTTTGTGACTAACCTCACCAACTCCCCACCCACTTCTCACCAACTCTCACCTAATCATTAACTACTCTTTCTCTCTTAAATATCATTTAACTAAGTAAAGGAAAGGAAATGAACTTGTTCTCTTCATTTCCACCACATACCCGACCAAATAGAGAGAGAAGAAGAGGGAGAAGGCTGCCATTGATGGAGAAAATGAAGAAAGGAGAAGAAGAAATCAAGAGGATTATCACAAATGGTATAAAATCCTAACTAGTTTATGTATTTGATTTTTGGTTATTTTGAATCATGAAGTTTACGATCTTGAACATGAGAACTATATATCTACTTGTTAAATGGTGTGTTATGCTTAGATCTAACTATTTTGAGTATTAAAAGTTTAATCAAACAAGAAAAGCAAAACAATTTTCAAACCTTAAAAAAATCTAGTGGACTGTTGTCCATAAAAAGGAAAGTTCAGGATTAGGTAGGATGTTCAGAAATTCTGGGCTTTTGGTATGTTATAGTACACTGAATAAGCTTTTCGTAGACTCTGGAACGGACTAAATCCGACATCAAAGGAGAGAGTTATGACATTTCAAAATAGTAATGTCAAAACTGTCCAACAAGTGCGATGCGGTTCACTTGAACGGACTTTTTGGGTTGATATGTTCGGAATCTGACAAAACAGCAGAAGGGAAGACTTGTAGTCCCTGAAGTTATCTTCGTGTGGTCTCAAGAATCGCCTAAAAATGTTTTAAAATGAAAATTTTATGGCTGATTTAGCAAAAATAGTTTCGTGTCTTTTAAGGAAAAACATACTGTTTTGGACAATCAAGGGTAGGGGCGGTTTCGTCATTTTTCTGACATTCAAAAATTCTGGAAAAATTTGGGAGGATTAGATGATAAGTTTTCTAACATCTCCAAGTGGAATCACTGAAAAAGGAGTTGTAGATTTCCGTATGGATTATTTTTAACAAAGTACGAAAAACTTGTTTTTTCCAAATTTGCTACTGCTAAGAACTTTCCAGGGGATGTTTTGGCAACTTATTTTATAAGAAAAAATCTGGCCTTTTTGGGAAATGAAAATATATGGTATAAAGTACCTACTGTCCAAAAATGAGCTCATTCCGACTTAAAATGACCAAGTTATGACCATTTCAATATTTGGGTTTTTCGGACAAAAATTGCTATAACCGAAGTTCTATAACTCCGACGGCCACGAAATTTAAACTGGAGGCTCACGTTAACACGTACAAGATTGTGTCAAGAGATGGAAATTTCTGGAGTTGAACATGATAGGGATAATTTCTTAAGCTACGCACTAAAAATGATTTTTGAAAAATACTAAAGGAAGTTGGAAAATTATGGGAAAATACTTTTTGTGTATGATTTATATGTATATGTGTTTGGACAAAGGATAAAAAAAATAATAAGCTGATTTGGTATTTTCGTGAAAAGGATATGGAATCCAGCTTCCTGGATTGAAAAATTTGATGAATCCAGCTTGTTGGATTGAAAAACAGTTTACTGAATTAAAAATATGTTGAATCCAGCTTGCTGGATTGTAATCTAGTTACTGGATTTGATATCCAGTTTGCTGGATTGCAGTTTAGTTTGCTGGATTAGCATCTAGATACTAGATTTTTAATCCAGCTTGCTGGATTCCAAATCTGGGTTGCTGGATTGGTATTTGAATTATATGTTCAAGAAAAAAAAACTTATAATATATGAGATTAAAGTATTTTAAATCATATAAATATAATATTAATGATTAAAAATTCATCATAAATGATAATAATTATCTGAAAATTATTACGAGCGTCTGAAATAATATTTTAACTGATAATAAAATTATCTAAGATAATTGTTAAGTGTTTAGGCAGAGTTTAATTAAACTTAAACTCGATAATGGTCTGACTAGGCTGTCGGGATGTAAGAGTTGTGCCGAACTCGACTCGGACTGTAATAGTTTGACTTGAGGTTAGGTTTTATGTGCTGTATAGAATGATAGGATTATATGATAATGTGTTTAGGTTATTTTAAATACTGTGATGATATCATTCTAATTTGTATATCGATATTATTTATATATTAGGTTCAGATAAAGCTTGTTAAATTGCTTAGTGGTAATCAATAGTTCAGGCAAGTTTTTCTTAACTCGGTCTCGAGTTGTATTATTCAATTATACTTGTGGTTAATCATTTTCTGATTGCCATGTCTAAGAATTATTAAATCGCACTATGTGCATACTTCATGTATTCATCAGGTATGAAAGGCTGATCACTTTCATTACCATTCGGTCCAGATATATATGTTCATATTTAATGTTCGTTCAGCTTTGTAAAATTTGTTCATGCTAGTTCGCAACTATATTGTAGAACTGTAGCCAGCTTTTGTTCAATTCTTTCTATCATGATATATCCTTAAATCATTGAACTTAAACTTGCTGGGTAATCCTATTTCTCACCCTTGCTATATCATGATTAACATTGCATATTAAGACGAATACGTCGGATACAGGAAAGGACAAAGCCAAGTTCAGCTTGGGATTATGTGTGCAGTTAAAATGTAATAGTATAGTATGAT
Organism: Panax japonicus; assembly: GCA_020205505.1. Classification (NCBI taxonomy): domain Eukaryota; kingdom Viridiplantae; phylum Streptophyta; class Magnoliopsida; order Apiales; family Araliaceae; genus Panax; species Panax japonicus. The sequence continues at coordinate 16,119,683 of CM035111.1, forward strand.
AATAACATTATATATTAGATAGTTTATGAATTGTGTATAAGTTAAGGTTACTCGACCTTGGGGAATAGTGTGTAAAGTTTACTGTATAAATAATTTATGTTTATATCTTCTGTAAATAGTAATAGTGATAAAATGATTGTACTAGATCCGTGGTGATTTAGGACCCGAATTTGGGGCCCTCACAAACGCTGTTTGTGGCAGAAAGGGTGTAGGAATGTTTTTGTTATTTTTTTCATTTTTATAATGAGAAGGGTGTAGAAATGTTTTTTTTGTTTTTGTTTTATAGCGACCGAGCCATATAAAATGTTTGCCTACGTACTACTGTGTATTAAGGAGATCAGGTCGACGTAGTTCACCCCTCAGGACGATTTATAGCCGACGAAAAGCTTGATCCCATGTGCATGACAGACTGCGGGGAAAAAGAAAGTTTGATCCTAAGTTCAGGATAAACTGCAAGTGTAAAAAAGTTTGATCCCATGTTTGGGACAAACTGTAAGTGTGAAAGGTTCAATCCCTAGTTGGATAACCGAAGCTGTATGAATAGAGTGAAGCCGGGAGGCTTGAAGAGTATGTTTCCCTGAGGGGCAAAGTGTGAAAAAGAGTTGTATGTAGTGAATGGTTAAAGAACAGCAATGACTAGTGATCTGATGATCCAACACCAAGATGTTTGCTTGATGGTAACTCCTGACATAATAGTGTTTCACGGCGTCCGAGTTGATGAGTTGTAGAAATTCATCGTCGTCCATTTCCTGCAATCTGAAAGCACCTCTTATCAATACCTCCTTGACAACAAACGAGCCTTCCCAGTTAGGGGAGAATTTTCCTTTGGACTGATCTTGGTCATCAATGATCTTCTTTAAAACCAAGTCATGTTGTTTAAACTGCCGTAGCCAGACTTTTCTGTTTTAGAATCTGCCGATCCTTTGTTGGTTAACTGACCATGGAAGATAGTCGTGGTTCGCCTTTCGTCTATTAGAGTCAATTGGTGATACCTGTCTTGTACACATTGGTCTTCATCCAGCTGAGCGTCTATCAACACTCTGAGGGATTCCATTTCAACTTCTATGGGGAGCACTGCTTCCATCCCATAGGTTAATGCGTAGGGTGTTGCCCCAGTAAAAGTTCACATTGATGTTTTGTAGGCTAATAGAGTAAAAGGCAATAAGTTAGGCCATCCTTTGTGATTGGCGGACATCTTTTGCATGATATTCTTAATATTTTTGTTAGCCGCTTCAACAACACAATTCATCTTTAGACGGTAGATGACGGAGTTAAGGTGTTTAATATGGAATTTACTGCATAACTCCTCCATCATTTTGTTGTTGAGGTTCCTAGCATTGTCTGATACAATTACCTCTAGTTGTCTATATCGATAAATGACATTATCTCTGATGAAAGTAATGATGACTTCTTTGGTAACCCTGGGGAAGGAGGTTGCTTCTACTCACTTGGTGAAGTAGTCGATCATGGTGAAGATAAATCGATGCCTATTACTGGCTTTGGGCTCGACAGGCCCGACCACGTCCATTCCCTACATTGAGAAGGGCCAAGGTGAACTCATATTGTGGAGCTCCCTCAGAGGGGCGTGGATAGCATTCCAATGAATTTGGCATTGATAACATCTCCTAACGTGGTCATCGCAGTCGGCCTTGAGAGAGAGCCAGTAATGTCCTGTCCTGAGGATTTTCTTAACAAGTAGGGGGCCGCTCATGTGTGGGCCACATACTCCACCATGGATCTCATCCGTGAGCCTCTGAGCTTGGTTCTTGTCCAGACATCTTAGGAGATCTAGTCCTGTATCTCTTTTATAGAGTGCATCTCCGCTCAGATAGAATTTTATAGCAAGTCGATGGATCCGCCTTTTCTCAGTCGAGCTCGCCTCAGCGGGTGTAGATCCATCTCGTAAGTACTACTTGATGTGCTGATACCAAGGATACTGGATGGGAGGTAGCTCATCCGATACTTCTCCAACATAGTTCTCATAGGCTAGTGCCTTTTGCAGGGAAAATGTGACGCTTGGCATGTGTTCCTTGTTAGGCATGTGAATCAAGGAGGCCAAAGTTGCTAACGTGTCTGTAAAGTCATTCCTATTATTAGGAATGTGTAGAAAGGAGATCTCTTTGAACTCCAAAGCCATCTGTAAAACTTGCCAATGGTAAGGCAGCAAATGTAGCTCTTTGGTCTATAGATTCCCGTGGATTGTTTGACTACCAGCTTCGAATCCCCAAAGACAGTTAACCGCTTGATGCCCATTGAACGGACAAGTTTTAGCCCCATGATACAACCTTCATACTCAGCTGTGTTGTTGGTGTTGGCAAACTACAATTTCATAGCGACGAGATACTGCTCCCCCGTACCGGATACTAGAACTGCTACAGCTCCAGAACCTTCCATATTAACAGCTCAATCAAAATATATTTTCCATGTATGGCATGTATCGTACTGATGGTGTTGCTGAACTGCCATTACCCCTTCATCATGGAAGTATGTTTCCAAGGGTTTGAAGTCCCCTGAAGGTGCGGCGGCCAATTGATCCGCAATTCCTTGACCTTTGATGGAATTTTGTGTCATGTAGACGATGTCAAATTATTGTAGAATCAACTTCCATCTTGACAGACGACAATTTAATATGGGTTTATGGAACACGTACTTGAGAGGATCCACGCGGGATATGAGATGGGTTGTGTGACCATGGAGGTAATGTTGTAACCTTATGGAAGCCCATGCTAAAGCACAAAAAGTCTTCTCAATCAGAGTGTACTTGTGTTCACTGCTACTGAATCTTTTGCTGAGGTAGTAGATAGCTCGCTCTTGGCCTCTATTGTCTTTCTATCCCAGCATACAGCCCATGGCATTGTCACTTATGGATAGGTACATGAACAAGGGGAACATCATCTCTGGGTGGTACCAAAACTGGAGCTTTAACTAGATGCTCTTTGATTATAAGGAAGGCCTTCTGACACTCATCATTCTACTTTATGGAGGAGTTCTTCCTTAACAACTTGAAGATAGGCTCACAGGTTGCTGTGAGTTGAGAAATAAACCTGATAATGAAGTTGATTCTTCCCAAAAATCCTTGTATTTCCTTCTCTGTCAAAGTAATGGGCATTTCCGTGATGGCCTCGATTTTGGTGGGATCTAGCTCAATCCCTTTGTGGCTGACTAGAAATTCTAGCAACTTGCCTGATTTAACGCCAAATGCGCACTTGGTAGGATTCAACTTCAAGTTATACTTACGTAACCTGTTGAAGAGCTTTCTGAGATGGTCTAAGTGGTCTTCCTCCCTTCGGGACTTGACAATGATGTCATCCACATAGATCTCTATCTCTCTGTGCATTAAGTCATGGAAAAGAGCCATCATAGCTCACTGATGGGTGGCTCCGGGATTGATGAGGCCGAATGACAACCGTCTATAGCAAAAGGTTCCCCAAGACATGATGAATACAGTTTTCTCACGATTCTTCTCAACAACCATAATTTGATGGTCCCCCGCAAAGAAATCAGTGAAGGAGTACATACCATATTGGGCAGTATTGTCAATGAGAATGTGGATAAATGGTACGGGAAAGCTATCCTTAAGGCAAGCTTTGTTCATATCCCGGTAATCCACGCAAACTCGCACCTTTCCTCCAGGTTTAGCTACGTGAACTATGTTGGATATCCACTCAGGATATGTAGACACCATGATAATCCCAACTTGAAATTGTTTCACAATTTCTTTTTTCACCTTTAAACTCCACTCAGGTTTCAATCGCCTGAGCTTCTTCTTGATTGGCTTGAATCCCTCTTTAATAGGAAGACGATGAAGAACAATATCAGTGGACAAACCCACCATGTCTTCATGAGACCATGCAAACACATCCTAGAATTGGGTTAATAGCGTAACCATGTCATTCCTCTGGTTTGGAGTAAGGTCTGAACCAATCTGGATTAACTTAGGGCTTTCTAAGGTTCCGAGATTGAAAGAAGTGGTCTGATAAAGGTTGGGTTTAGGTTTGTCTTCGACCCATTCTTTGATCTCATGAGGCACCTCAATGTCCTCTTGTATTTCCATCAAGTCTGAGTCCAACTTTTCATCAAAGTTATAATCCTTGGGGAGAAGAGGCATCTTATCAGCAAATACATACACATCTAAGTTCAGAGTCCTGAAACAAAATATGCTTTCACTTAGTATAAATGAAATTGTTTAATCATACAAAGTGTTAGCATGTACTGACAAAACAACTGCTAATATTGTACAGAAAAGTAAGTAGTTATGATATCTATAGAGCAGAAAGAGTTCCTGCCCGTTTTACCCTCGTCGACCAATGCAAGGAGTGCTGCTCCAATTATCGAGGGCAAAGGTTTGGTGGACTGCAGTGATGGAGGGGCTGTCATCGTCCTCCTTTTCCCGAATGATGACCATTATGTCTGGGCAATCATCTTCTGAGGTGTATTTATTTGTATGTTCATCATGGACAATGATGCATATGCCTGACATCATTTTGATGATGTTTTGTTTAATTCTTAGTTCCTCTTCTTCTAATTTGGGATCTGGAACAAAGACTTCCTTCTCCTTTACCGGTATCGGCTTGGGAAATAACATAGCCATTACGTTGGTTGGCACCTTTACTGGAGATTGTGTTGACTCATAATCTTCAGGTGAGGATAATCGTCGTGTGGTTGAAGATAGAGGAATCTGATGATGCTTATGAGGATTCCTATGACAGGAATTGGTAGAATAGCCTAGTCCGGCTGTCCCGGTTTGCCTGGACACTTGAATTGGGCGCTTAATGCCTTGATGATTTTTACCTACCTCTTGTCCAAGCTGATGACCCAATGACATCATTTCTTGAGTAGTCGACATTACTTCGGCAGAAATCTTGGGTTTGAGAGGTGGCTCCCCAATAGGGTGATAGTGAATATTGCTCAACTCCAGGGCATGAAAACTGACCGGTTTAATTTCTGAATTAAAGCTGATAAGTGGTATGTCACCCTGTTTAGGACATTCCGGCTCAGCGTTGACCGTGACTAACTGTCATTAATGATGTATTTAAGTTGATGATGAAGAGTGGAGGGGACGTCCCCCGCCATATGAATCCACGGCCTTCCCAATAGCAGGTTGTATCCTGAATCTATTTTGAGCATGTGAAAAGACACGCAGAATGTATGGGGACCAATCTCAATTGACAGTTCAATCTCTCAGACTAAATTTCGGCGGGATCCGTCGAAAGCTTTAATAACCGTATGGCTGCTTCGGATCCGTTTGAGATTGACGCTCATCTTCACCAACGTAGCGCAAGGACAGATATTCAGAGATGAACCTCCATCTATCAAGACTCCAGCTATCATGTATCCGGAGGACAAAACCGCAATATGCAACGGCTTGCAACCGGTCCCTTTGAGAGGTATGTCATCATCAGTGAAAGATATCATATTGTTGTTAAAAATGTGATCAACCAAATTTTGAAATTTTTTCACATCCACTGTTATCGGCAAGTAAGCTTCTTCCAAAACCTTCAGTAAGATCTTCTTGTGATCCTCGGAAGTTAAAACCAAGTCCAGTATTGAAATTTGGGGTGGAGCTTCTCTTAAGTTTAAAACCACCTTGGCTTCATTATGGCCCATAGTACAGAGGAATTTTTCAATCTTCTCCATGGGAACTTTCCCCTTTGATTTGATGGTAGGCTTCATCACCCGTTGGGGAAGATATAGTGGATTTTCCTTTGACATTGCAGCAGTTGTATGAGAGGTGGATCCTTCAGCTTCTCCATAATTCCATGGGACTTTTTGTAAGCAAATAACAGGATACTATGATATGAACGGTAAGTTAATTGTCTTTGGAGCAGCCACTTTCAAAGGATCGTCAACTCTTTTGAGTTGAATTGCTTGTATTATGAATGGTTTGATAGTCCCATCAGCCTCAGCTGATATAACTGTTACCAATCCCTTCCATTTAGTAGGACATGTATTCTCACTCTCAAATAGCACAGTATCATAGTCTGCCAATTACAGGACACCACTATCAATTAAATTCTGAATAAGGTGGCAGAGTGCCCAGTATTCTTTCGTGCTGTGACCGCGAGAATGGGAGTGATACTGACATACTCCATCAGAATTAAACCGTCCTGAATGGGGATTAATTGGAGCTAGAAAGGAAGTGATCATTCCTTCATTGATCAACATCAGAAGTATCTCCTCCATAGGTTGGCCCAGGTATGCAAATTCCCTTTTATTGGCAAAATCTCGACGGGCTTTAGCATTTGCTCTCTTCATCACTTTATTTTCAAGTGTTTCGTTCTCTGAAGGTGACGAGGGAGTAATCATAACAAAAGGGAGGAGACTAATATGCTCCTAGCTGACTAATTGGTGTGTGACTTGATGCTGATAGGTCACTATCGACGTCGGGATTTTTAGTTGTCCCTTTTCGTTGCATGTTCTTTGGTGTTCTCATGTTAGGTGAGATTTTTTTGAAAAAACAAGTAAAAAAGGTACCCCCCCTGACATCCGTGTTACCACGGTGACCGTCACTTTTCAAGAAACTGTTATATGAATGTGTGTGTGTGTGTGTGTGGGTGAATGTGCTGTTATTTGGAAGTAGTGCGAGACCTCGTTCGTACCTATATACACAGGGTTTGAATTTATGTAAAAATTCAATTTTAATCAAGATATGGCAGTGATGTTTTATAAAAGAGGTTTTTCAAACCCTTGTGCTCAATAATAATTGAGACCTTTTACACTTCCATTTTATTTAGTGTTCGGCTTGATTGCTTTTTTTTCGAGATGTAAAGCATCTATAAGAAAATAATGTATAAAATGATGCCGAACTCCTCATGGGTATGAAAACCATCTGAGGAAATCCAGACACCGTAAATAAATTTACAAGCTACTTACAGCTAAAAATGTCCATCACGGGAACCGAATCTAGATCCAATAGATTGAATATGTGATCACATGATTCCTAGGCTCACATGATGCCGCAATTTGTATGAAAGTAGTAAGCAGGTATACATATATAAAAGCTAAAAATATATATATATATATATATATATATAATATATATATATATATATATATATATATATATACAGACATGATCAGCCGCCACGAAGCACCTCCATGGGAGATCAGAAAAATGTAAATAAAGCTGTAAAAGCCATCAACCGCCACGGAGGAAACTCCAGGCAGGACAAAACGTAAAGAAAGCTGTAAAAGCGACCAATCGCCACGAAGTAAACTGCAGGCAGGACGATATATATATATATATATATATATATAAGCGATAAACGTACCAGATGTAAAATCCAGGCTCATCGAACAGAGTTCGACAACAGTTAATATATATAAGTATATATATATATATATAAGCAAGTAAACGCTCCGGATGTAAATTCTAGGCTCATCGAACAAAGTCCGACAACAGCTAATATATATAAGTATATATATATATATAGATAGATATATTAAAGCAGTAAACGCTCCAGACGTAAGTCTAGGCTCATCGAACAAAGTCCGACAACAGTTAATATATATAAGTATAGAGGAAGATCAAGTGCATACCCCTTATCTTACTCACCCGTGCTCACCCCCCTTTAGGCGACGGTTTCGGTCATACAACCGTCATCTATACTTTTAGCGACACTATATGTTATCCGTCGCTAAAAGTATAGACGACGGTTGTATGACCAAAACCGTCGCCTAAAGGGGGGGTGAGCACGGGTGAGTAAGATAAGGGGTATGCACTTGATCCGGACCGTAAAAGTATATATATAGTAAAGTACTAAACTCTCCAGGCGTAAGTCTAGGCTCATCGAATAGAGTTCGACACACAGTTTATATATATATATATATACATATATAGAAAACTGATCAGGTCCGGACTCCCGGACCTGATCAAAATTCGGACCCCAATTTTTTTTTGTAGAACAACTAAAAAAAAATTTGGAACTAAATTTTTTCCATAATACAGTGTTTTAGGTGTGTTTTTAATACCTACACCAACCAATGTATGTACAGTCTGCCCAGACTGTACAGAAATGTTTTGGTATAGGCATCCAAATCATGCCAAAAACACTGTATTATGTAAAAAATTTAGTTCCATAATTTTTTTTAGTTGTTCTACAAAAAAAAAGCAAAAAAAAAAGGTCCGAATTTTAATAGAGTCCGGGATCCCGGACTAGATCCGGACTATATATATATATATATATATATATATATATATATATATATATATATATATATATATACAAAAGCAAATAAACGCTCCAGACCGAAGTCTAGGCTCAATCGAGGCATAACTCGATAATGTTAGTCCATATATATATATATATATATATATATATATATATATATATATATATATATATATATAAATATATATGTATATAAAAACTGAAATAAAACCACGGATCGAAGTCCGGGCAAACACACGCAACACGACTCTTAACGTGAAGAAGGGTGTGTGCAAAGATGAAGAGAAATGCTTTGAAGTGTGTGAGAAGGCTTACAGTGGGCTGCCAAAGAAGACTTCTATATCTTTAAAATGGATGAACACTCAGCTCCCGTCGGTATAAAAGTAGCTATATATGAGCTCACAAGTGTTTAAAATGAGAAAGCACTCAGTATAGGGTGAGTACGGAGCAAATTTGACAGGGCTTCCTCGCCTTTTTTATTTTTAAAATGGCCACCCCAAGCCCTCTACTTATAGAGGGAGGGAGCCGCAGGTGTAGCTGCAGATGTACCTGCGGCTGCCCGGGTTGCCCTGGGCTTTGCGAGTCACGTCGTCTCGAAGTACGTGCACGCATGCACTATAATATCTGCTCAAACTTTTAGAATTCCAATTTGGGCATCCGATTGAGGTATGTAAGACCTATTTCGGACCGCCTTTGTCGAGAGTTATGCAATGACATGGGATTAGAGGTGGTACGAAGTCAGGAAGATGGGACGATGCCCTCTGGTCTTCAAGCTTCAAATTCTATCTGTTACCCTGCGTAATAGTCACTCGGGATTGGTTTTCCTTGATTATTGTGGGACATTGTTGTGTAGAAATGTATGTATGGAATATTGAGATGGTGTGATGTGGCGTCAAGGTGGCAAGATGACGACTTTTTCCCTCACCGGGGTTATCTCCATCTTGGGCTAATAAAGTAGACGTTGCTCAGGGTTATCGCTGAGATTGGACTGCTGCAAGTGTTTGAAGGTCCTCAGTGTCATCTTTGAGGTGTGCATGTCTTCCTGGGGTTATGTATGGGTCTTGTACTGAGTGCTTCGGTGTGAGCGTGGAGGTTTAAGCTGATTGCATACATTTGAAATAAGTATTTCTGAGGTTATCTCCAGAGCTGCAACAGCCTTCCTTGGGTTTATCACCAAGGTTGGTAAATGCTACTCCTAGTGTTGGGACTGAGACTGAATACCTTAGGTTTATCTCTAAGATGGATCGGTCTTCTCCAATGGAATTTCCGGTATTGGAACTGCATGCCTCAGGGTCATCTTCGAGGTTGGAACTGTTACTCCCAGTGTGTGTTCCGGGGTTGAGACTGAATTTCCGGTAGTATCCAGACTTGACGTGAACTGTCTTCTAGGGTTATCTCTGAAAGATGAATCTTCCCTCCTACAATGTCAATGACAGGTGTGCAAAAAATTTTGAGTGTCTACAGACGCCCCTCTTTATCCTATTCATGCAATGCAATGCATGGGTAGGATAAAGAATCCTAGACACTTGAAATGCAACAAGATAAATATGATGCCATGTATAGCAACATGATGCAAATGTATGATGTATATGTGCGGGGTTGTTGCCCAACATGCTGGGGATGATTGTCGGCTCCCTGTTGCTTCTACTGGGGATTGACAACTATGACCAGATTAGATGTGTGATTCAAATCTTCTAGGATGTTGCCGTTGGGGATATCACCAAAGTCCTTAATCCTTGATATAGACTTGATTCCAAAGAGGTGCCTCTTATATGTAAGAAATCTGTGGGGATAAAGCTTTGTCTACTTGAGGATGTATATATCCCATCATCAATCCTCCTTGATGATGTTGACCTTTCCTTGTTTGTATCGCCAGGATATGTCAAGGTTTTGTTGGATTTACTGCCAATAGCATATGTTGTAAGGGTTGTCTGACCTTCGTTGACGTGTACTTCACCGACGTTTGAATCAACGAATGAAAACCCTATTGGGCAGATTGTTAAGGCTGCTTGACCTTCGCTGATGTGTAAATCAATGGCTGATATGTGTTGTAACCCCCGTCGGGGATCCGTTGGGAAATATGAATACCAAAATACGAAATCATCGAATAGCTTTCAATGCTTATATGGGTTTACTTGCCATCGGCTAAAATAACTTCAAGGTTGTTTGACCTTTATTGATACGTACACCAATGGATGACAATGCATTGTGACCCCCGCCGGGGAACTTCGCTGATGTGTGAATCAACGGATGAAACCATGTTGGGCAGACTGTCAAGGCTACTTGACCTTCATTGATACGTACACCAATGGATGACGATGCGTTGTGACCCCCGTCGGGGAACTACTGACGTGTGAATCAACGAATGAAAACCTTGTTGGGTAGACTGTCAAGGTTACTTGACCTTGATGAGTGAGATTTATACCCGCGAATTAGTCCCTTTATTGTTAGATTGTTGCCTATTTCAATATTTTATATAGCTTTTTTATATTTTTATTAGTGCATATAAGTTCAAGTTCTGTACAGGTTTGCTTTATAGATAGGCTGCCTTTCTTGGTTATTTTTCATGTATTAGCGTCGCAGCGCCAGGAGTCGCGCCCCAACGCCAATGACAGGCCAAGCTACTGCGATTCGACACTGTGCTTGAACTACATCTCGCGCCACGGTGCCAGGCACAGCGCTAGCCTCGCGCCCCGACACCATTCACGGCGCCCCGTCGCCAATGCCAGCCAAGCTACTGCGATTCGGCGCTATGCTTAAACTACATCTCACGCCACGGCGCCAGGCAAAACGCCAGGCTCGCGCCTCGGCGCCATTCACGGTGCCCCAGCGCCGAATCTCGTGCCCTGGGGCCGCATGCTCGTGCCCCGGTGCATGTTCTGTTGCCCAAACAGTAAAAAAGCTTGTAACTTTTAATGACCTAGAGAAAGGGAGTAGCATATAAATAGAAAGCGAAGCCGCTGCATTAATGATCAAATATCAGAGATATCCAACAGTAACTCTCAGCAGCTTAGATTAGAAGAGAAAGAAGTTGTGCTTTAAGAAAAAAAGTTATTGCTTCTGACCTTAGCTCAGCTTTTGCACAATGAAGAGAAGATTTGGAGACAAAACATTTCCTAACAGGAGTTTTATTATTCCAAATCTCCCATTTAATTGTGTAATACTGATTATGGTGAATGTATTGAATATGTGTGTTAGTACCATAGTTATGAACTAACTCCATCTTTAGGATTGCAATGTAACCTTTTGTTTAGCTTGATCAACTTTCTCTCCTATTATATATAATGAATCATTTTGGAATGGGTTATTGTATTTAGTTTTTAATGACTGATTGCTTGACAGAGTTTTTGGTATTGATAATAATGGACATTGACAAATGAATGTTATTATCTAACTTTTAATTACAGCAACACCTGTTATAACCATGCCTATGGAATGTGTGTATAATATACTCATGGGATAGACATATCTATATGTGCCTTGTGTGTCCTTTAGACTGAGCTTAATGACCTTGACCGAGTTATTGTCACCAATAGACATATTGTGTTTTAGCCGGTTAGGGATGTGCATTTGACCTTCGACAGAAGCTTATGCGTAATTACTTTTCTCGGTTGGCCATTCCTTGATTTGCTTGTATTATGGAGACTTAGGAGATTAGGTGATGCATTAGGGGAGTTGTAGTCCTATCTTGACTTCTTAGCACAACCATTTCTCTCATTATTTTCATTTATAATCATATAGCTTAGCCAACATTCTTAATTACTTGTTTAGATAAGATCAGTGATGACTCTACCTTATTATTTTTTTTGTTTGAGACTTTGTCCTCGTGGGTTCGACACTTTACTTACTTATATTACTTGTGGACCACGTATGCTTGCGCGCAATTTGGCAATTGCTAAATCGACCAAAAGACCTTCATTGATACGTACACTAATGGATGACAATGCGTTGTGACCCCCACAGGGGAAATTCGCTGACGTGTGAATCAACGGATGAAAATCCTGTAGGGCAGACTGTCAAGGCTGCTTAACCTTCATTGATACGTACACCAGTGGATGAAAATGCGTTGTGACCCCCGCCGGGGAACTTTGCTGACGTGTGAATCAACTGATGAAAACCCTGTTGGGCAGACTGTCAAGGCTGCTTGACCTTCATTGATACGTACACCAGTGGATGAAAATGCGTTGTGACCCCCGCCGGGGAACTTTGCTGACGTGTGAATCAACTGATGAAAACCCTGTTGGGCAGACTGTCAAGGCTGCTTGACCTTCATTGATACGTACACCAATGGATGACAATGCATTGTGACCCCCGCCGAGGAACTTCTTGAGAATGTGTGATGCCCCTGTCGGGGATTTGATTGAAAATTAGGGTGACGGCCCTGAATTGGCGGCATTGGACCTGCGTAAAGTATTGCCAAGCGTGACTTGTGACATTTGCGATCATCGGCATAGTGTACCCTGTGCTTTGGCGAATACCAATGAGTGATGTGTAGACCCAAGGTTCAGTTTAAGAAAACTAGGATTTGTAAGCTATTTTGCTCAATCGCATAGCATTTTTATTCCTGATTTGACCTTTTCAGACTGTGAGAACTCCTTTGCAACTCGAACCGGACCGAGCCGGAGGGGTGGGACCCACATAGGGGTGTCGTAGGTACACCTGTTGCAGCCACAGATGGACATGTGGCCAACCGTGGATACTAAAGGCCAACAGGTTACTTTCATAAGTCATTTTCAAGTTGCACCGCAAAGGAAATCTGAGAGCTCTTCTTCAGATCTGCTGAGTTCGGGTGACTTTCTACAAATTTTATCACTGTACAAGTGTTCTACACGGTCCTGGTAACGTATGCATGTATTCTTTTCCAGTTTTTATCCGTTGGAAAATGATTTATCATATGAAATGCATCTAAACACATAGTAGTGATTATGTATGCTCAAATGACTTGATAAAAAATATTCAACATAGTAAATGTTAGTATTAAGCCATGCTGAACATAATGATGTGAAAAAATTTGACTTTTGAGACAGTTAAATTGGCACCTTTTTCTGCTATTTCTTATCCTATTTGAGGACAAGTGAGCAAAAGGTAAAAAGGAAAAGTACTCCTGGTATTGAGGTTAACCTTATGTATTGATGACTTTGATTTTTAATGCATATATTATGTATATGACTGTGGGCAGGTGTGTTACTGAATGGCCACCTAGTCATGCCTATGTGCATGTGGATAGTCCGATTTACAACGGGGACTATGGCAAAAATTTTCCAAAATGTAGGCATTTGATTAATCATGCATTTTTTAACTCTACTTTAAACGTATGTTAAAGTAATGCATGCATGCATGTAGTCATAAAATGTATTTTGAAAAGCTCCAGGTTAGAAAATACCACACCCTTTCTGAGGTGATTTGGACGCTTGTTGTCCAGATATTATGGATCCGGATTAGCCGAGTAGTTCCCGCAAGACCACTTCTGGTATATGGAGGAGGGCTTCTGAAGTGCCTTGACCCCGTTCTGTTAGACATCCTCGTTGGTTGGTGGAGGCAGTGATACGTCCAGTCCAGGTTGATGTACCGAACGTCAAAGACGAAGAGGAAGATGTTCCGATTGCGGACTCCACTCCTACTGCACATGTTCCCCGTAGAGACCTCCTGAGTATTTAGGTAGCAAACCCAGAGCATCTGGGTGATTTGAGTCGACATCACTCGATGTATTTGCATGCCAACGAGGTATGACGTTAGATCTCAATCTTCCTTCTTTCCTATTGATGAGGATAAAAGGGTTTTGATGTTGATTTGCATTTTATATAGGTTCCCGGCTTTACACAGCCTCAAAGGAACTGGTTCAGCATACACTCTATGTACCAGGCTCTTCATCCTGACTATAGAGCGATTGTGCATGACTGGGGCTTTGGAGCATTCTTTTCCATCCTTCCCCGCCGTTGTCCTTGGGGTTACCTCAAGGCATTGTCTGAGCGTTGGTTTCACCAGACTCAGTCTCTCCATCTGTTGGACTGTGAGGTGATGATTATGCAAATGGATTGGAGGTTTATCACATGTATGGAGTTTGGAGGGGCACCAGTGCCTTGCACGGCGGATATTACCCCTACTGCCATCAAATCCTTGTTAGGAGTTCCGGCAGAGGCGCTCAAAGGCAGGACCGTCCATGCAGGTCCTTTGAGTGTGGATGCTATGAGTGGGCTGTTGAGCGAGCCCATGCCAGATGATGTTAGAGTCAGGGATCGCATTCTTCGGCGATTGTTCCTGATGATCATTAGAGGCTGCTTCACCGCAGATAACTCTTCTACGGTGTCGTTCGCTTTGATTGCGTCATGTGGACCCTATTGGAGAGTATGATTGGGGTTCTTACACCTTTGCATATTTTCTCAGGGACATACGTATGCGCTCGCAAGGTTTGACTGAGGCTTGGTTAGGATTCTACCCATTTCTACTGGTGAGTATTTCTTTTATCATTTCCCATTTACAGGTTAAGAGTGTTTACTGACCGCAGATGTTTTGCCATTGTGTTAACAGTTTTAAGCATATGAAAGGCTCTCATGCTTACGTCTAGTGAGTGTGTTAGGTTTAGATACCTATCCACGAGGACGACGATGGCATCATTCCATATTGGCAGAGGTCCCTGTAGCTGAGGGTTTTACTCATTGCCGCCTACAGTTGGAGCTGTTGACAACTAACATTATTACATGGATTCCCTATTCTAGGTATCACTTGGCCATCAGATTTGATGATGGGTATCCGACTGGCGTCGAGTATGTGATTTCTACCCGGAGAGTTGCTCTCTTTTTTACAGATGGATGATGGAAGCTTTATCTAGGAGAGCGTACTATTAGGAGCACCACAGGAGAGATCCATATGCCGATCTTGCCTCTTTCCAGGCGTTATTGGCATGTATCGTACTCACTAGTCACTGACATCCTATTGTTGGGTGTGGACGGTTTTGCACTGTCAGAGGGTCCCTGAACTCAAGAGATGTTCCAGCATTAGTGGTTCCCTCGTACTATTGGAGCCTAGACCCGCGCCACTCAGTTCATGGGGGATATGGTTCTAGGATCTGTGATGATGACGGATTGGCTAGCCTGTGTCTGAGATCTGACTCATATGACACAGATTGACAGTTTGACCCAGTGACTGGACCGAGCACATTTCTTTATCCAGTATTTGGACAGAGATCCAGCAGAGGCAGATTCGTTTGATCCTTCCAGCTCAGGCGCTGGCCCCTTAGATGACCCATTTGGCTTTGCTGACGCAGATCCTCCTCTTTATACGCCTGACATCCCTGTTGATAGAGATCCAGTTACTCAGGAGGAGTTACATTAGGTGGACAGATTGATGATGTAGACATTGACACCATTGTAATCTTCTGATGTGTATTCTCGTTATCTTTTTTGATAGGCCTCTGTTAGCTATTGGGTGGTTGTGCCACATTCTCGCTATATCTTTTGACAGGCCTCTGTTAGTAGTAGGGCGTATGTGCCTCATTTCCCTGTATTTTTAGCTGTACAGAGATGATGTATTAGATGATGATATACTTAGGAACGTATGCACAGTTTTTCATTCCCTATATCATATTGTCATCTATTATCTGTAATGCATGTATCATGTTATGCATATGTATGTATGTTCAGAGATATTCAACATTAACCCCTGGATGGTCTTATGACATGGCTCGTACAGATGTCTTCTTCGACAGTTAGCCGTATTGATCATACCCCACTATTATTGGTGGCATCTGGTATGCGATCGTGGTATGATAACATGTCACCATCAGACAGGGTTACCGTAGATCATTTGTTCCAGCATACTATGACCCTGTTGATGTTTCAGGTTCCCATAGGATTCATGGATGGCATGCTGGAGCACTGGGTATCGGAGAGGCAGGTTTTTTGATTTGGGACCCAGGAGTTGACTCCCGCTCTAGAGGAGTATGCACGGTTGACAATGCTGCCACTGGACAGACCTTGCATGCATATGGCTTTGGGGGACATGAGTCGACGGTTAATGACCCTTACTGGATTGAGGCGTAGGGTGGTGCAGGATGAGCTTACATTTGGCCATGTTATTTCCCAGTGTTTTCTGTTTGACAGATTTGGATTTGAGGATAGTTATACACGACATTCCGGGGATTTCACCACACCAGAGGATTATTGGCGCCTGGCCAGGGTGGATGTACTGCTATTGTACATACTGTTATATGTCTATATGCCACGGTATATGGATGAGTTGGACATAGGAGTTATCATGGCAGTGAGAGCTCTCAGGAAGGGTCATACCATCATACCGATGATTATAGCAGAGACTCTGAGGTCAACTACGTACTGCTGCACTTATCCGACAGGAGTGTTTACGGGCAGCTCGGTCATGCTGTACGTGTGGTTTATGTCACACTTAAGACCGATTGGCACTTTTAGATGGCATGGGTATTGTTTCACCCATTATATAGCCATGTCATACTCCTTTCAGCCTGCGAAGTGTTTGTACGCTATGTCTTGGTCGGTATTTTTGATGGAGATCAATGATCCGTTTAGTATACTGCCGTGCTCAGGGCTCAGCTCACCTTACAGCTTTATTACTCACGCTCCGGGCATGGATTACCTCCATCTGGCTGGTTTGAGGGGCATGACTACTTACCATCCGCTGGCCGTGATGTCGTAGTTTGACCAGTTTCAGGATTTTCATCCTTTCGAGGGGGCACTGGGTCAGTGTTTAGCTTCTCGCTATCTTTCAGCAGAGGACCAATCCCGTGTGTATGCTTGTTGGGATCAGCGTGAGATAGCTACTTTTTCTGTTATCCATCCGGGATGTTTGCCACAGTATTCAGCGTGGATGGAGATAGAGACCTCATCGGCTGCGGTAGTATCCACATTACCGAGTAGTGATTCAGATGATGTAGAGCCCATGGAGGACATTGATTCTAACATCGAGGAGGAGTAGTCTACTGGGTTGCCATCATCTCTTTTAGATTCTCCCAGTACTAGAAATGTTGTGATCCAGCACTCAGCACAGTACTTTGAGCAAAGTCTTCATTTGATGACCTTCGAGAGAGATAAGGCTAGATCCTTGATGTTGACTGCCCTTTATGGGAGAGACGCAACTCTGTTAGAGAGAGACGATGCATTAGCTCATAGAGATGCTGCTGTTGTTGAGCAGGATGAGGCCAGATCAGCCAGAGATGCAGTGATAGTTGAGCGGGATAGTTCCATATCTGCCAGGGATGTAGCCGTCACAGATAGTACTGCAGTGAGGTCCCTTACCACTGACATGATTGCAGAGATGAACACTTACATTGATGAGCATATGGTCACCATGTAGATGGATGCAGATCTGTTAGGTCGTGTGGATACCCTTGTACATGAGACCACAACTTCACCTCCTTCTTCTGAGGGGGATGCCATGTTGGGCTTGTTAGCTCACATATACCCTGACTTGTAGATGGGCTTGTATTTTCCTACACAGACTAGTATAGCCATTTTGTCACATACAGTTTACATTGTGTATATCAAACAACATTATATATAGCAGGGAAATATTTTTTGATCACTTCCCTTTTAGATATGCTCTGATATTTGCTTGATATTTTGACTGCTGCTTTAGAGCTTGTGATCTTGATGAATTCTGAATTCCTCCTGGATGGATGGACATTGAGTTGTCTCTTGATAGTTCAAAATGGATCATTGATCTGTGTGTATCCCTACCATCTTTGGTGTCTTGGGACTGGTTTCTGTATGGAAATGTAGAGAGGAGTGTGGCTTTCCTCTCTGAGATTGATCGCACCACAGTTGGTCTCCAGTACCCTTATTTAGGAGCAGCCTAGTTAATTCCATCTCTTATGGATTGGTGTTGCTCTTCAAGGTGTAACCGCAGCTTAGATGGTCACCGAATCTCTTATTTGGGAGGAGTTCAGGTAATTCCATCCCTTTGGTTTTAAGCAAATGAAATATGGTGGATTGAAGGATGATCCCAGTACCAGTTGACAAGTGTTTGTGTTTTAGTAGGGGGTGAGACCGAACCATAAATGGCTGCCTATGTACTCCTATTGAAGAGGAGATCAGGTCTGTGTAGTTCAAACCTGGTGTAAGAGGTCCAACGCTGTATGTGGAAAAAGGGTGTAGAAATTTTTTTGTTGTTTTTTTTTTATGTAAGGAGAAGGGGGTATAAATGTTTTTTGTTGCTTTTTTTTTATTGCGACCGGGCCATATGAAATGGTTGCCTATGTACTCCTATTGAAGAGGAGATTAGGTCGGCAAAGTTCTCCCCTCAAGACGAGTTAAAAAGGTTGATCCCATGTGCAGGTCAGACTGTGGGGAAGAGAAAGTTTGATCCTAGGTTAAGGATAAATTGCGGGTGTGAAAAGTTTGATCCCATGTTTGGGGGGATAAACTGCAAGCGCGAAAGGTTCAATCCCTAGTGTGATGATTGAAGTTGTAGGAACGCAGTGAAGCCAAGCTGCTGGCTTGAAAAGTATGTTTCCCTGAGGGGAAAAGTGTGGAAGAGAATTGTATGTGGTAAAGGGATAAAGAACCGGAATGACTGGTGATCAGATGATCCAACACCAGGATGTTTGCTTGATGGTAACTTTAGACATTGTACCATTTCATGGTGTCCGAGTTGATGAGTTGTGAAAATTCATCGCCGTCCATTTCTTGCAATCTGAGAGCGCCTCCTGTCAATACTTCCTTGACAACAAACAGGCCTTCCCAGTTAGGAGCGAATTTTCCCTTAGATTGATCATGGTTGTCAATGATCTTCTTCAAAACCAAGTCATGTTGTTTAAACTGTCGTATTTGGACTTTTCTGTTGTAGGATCTGGCGATCCTCTGTTGATATAACTGACCATGGAAGATAGCCGCAGTTTGTCTTTCGTCTATTAGGGACAATTGGTGATACCTGTCTTGTACCCATTGGTCTTCATCCAGTTGAGCGTCTATCAACACTCTGAGGGATTCCATTTCTACTTCTATGGGGAGCACTACTTCCATCCCATAGGATAATGCGTAGGGGGTTGGCCAAGTGGAAGTGCGTATTGAAGTTCTGTAGGCTAACAGAGTAAGAGGCAATAAGTCAGGCCATCCTTTGTGATTGGCGAACATCTTTTGCATAATCTTCTTGATGTTTGTGTTAGGCACTTCCACAACACCATTCATCTTCGGATGGTAGATGACAGAGTTAAGATGTTTGATGTGGAATTTACTGCATAACTCCTCCGTCATCTTGTTGTTGAGGTTCTTAGAATTGTTTGATACAATCACCTCTAGTTGTCCATATTGACAAATGACATTGTATTTGATGAAAGCAATGATGACTTCTTTGGTAACCCTTGGGAAGGAGGCTGCTTTTACCCACTTAGTGAAGTAGTCGATTATGGTGAAGATAAATCGATGTCCATTAATGGCTTTAGGCTCAACGGGCCCGATCACTTCCATTCCCCACATTGAGAAGGGCCAAGGCGAACTCATATTGTGGAGTTCCCGTGGATGGGCGTGGATAACATTCCCATGAATTTGGCACTGATAACATCTCTTGACATGGTCATTGCAGTCAGCTTTGAGAGAGAGCTAGTAATGTCCTGTCTTGAGGATCTTCCTAATAAGAAGGGGGCCACTCATGTGTGGGCCACAGACTCCACCATGGATCTCATCCATAAGCCTTTGAGCTTGGTCCTTGTCTAAACATCTGAGGAGACCTTGTCTTGCATCTCTCTTATAGAGGGCATCTCTGCTCAGGTACAATTTCATAGCAAGTCGATGGATCCGCCTTTTCTCAGTCGGGCTCGCCTCAGCAGGTGCAGATTTATCTCGTAGGTACTCCTTGATATGTTGATACCAAGGATGCTGGATGGGAGGTAGCTCATCCGATACTTCTCCAACGTAGTTCCCATAGGCTGGTGCCTTGTGCAGGGCAATTATGACGCTTGGCAAGTGTCCCTTGTCAGGTATATGAATCAAGGAGGCCAAAGTTACTAATGCGTCTGCAAAGTCATTCCTATTACGAGGAATATGTAGAAAGGAGATTTCTTCGAACTCCAAACCCATCTGTAAAACTTGCCGATGGTAAGGCAGTAAATGTAGCTCTTTGGTTTGATAGATTCCCGTGGATTGTCTGACCACTAACTTTGAATCTCCAAAGACAGTTAACTGCCTGATGCCCATTGAACGGGCAAGTTTTAGCCCCATGAGACAGCTTTCATACTCAGATGTGTTGTTGGTGCTAACAAACTACAATTTGACGACGACGGGATACTGCTCCTCCGTACCGGATACTAGAACTACTCCAGCTCCAGAACCTTCCATATTAACAGCTCCATCAAAATACATCTTCCATGTTTGGCGTGTATCGTAGTGATGGTGTTGCTGAACTGTCATTACCCCTTCATCAGGGAAGTAAGTCTACAAGGGTTTGAAGTCCCCTGAAGGTGCGGTGGCCAGTTGATCCGCAATTCCTTAACTTTTGATGGATTTTTGAGTCATGTAGACGATGTCAAATTTTTGTAGGATCCCCTGCCATCTAGACAGCCGGCAATTTAATATGGGTTTATCAAACACGTACTTGAGATGATCCACGTGGGATATGAGATAGGTTGTGTGACCATGGAGGTAATGATGTAACCTCATGGAAGCCCATGCTAAAGCACAACAAGTCTTCTTAATCAGAGTGTACTTATGTTCACTGCTGCTGAATCTTTTGTTGAGGTAATAGATAGCTCGCTTTTGGCCTCTATCGTCTTTCTGTCCTAGCATGCAGCTCATGGCATTGTCACTTATGGACATGTACATGAATAGGGGAACATCATCCCTGGGTGGTACCAAAATGGGAGCTTTGACTAGCTACTCTTTGATCGTAAAGAAGGCCTTCTGGCAATCATCACTCCATTTTATGGAGGAGTTCTTCCTTAACAGCTTGAAGATTGGCTAACAGGTTGCAGTGAGTTGAGAAATGAACCTGCTAATGAAGTTGATTCTTCCCAAAAATCCCCGTATTTCCTTCTCTGTATGAGGAATGGGCATTTCCGTGATGGCCTGGATTTTGGTGGGATCCATCTCAATCCCTTTGTGGCTGACTAGAAATCCTAGCAACTTGCTTGATTTAACGCCTAAGGCGCACTTGGCTGGATTCAACTTCAAGTTGTACTTACGCAACTTGTTGAAGAGCTTCCTGAGATGGTCTAAGTGGTCTTCCTCCTTCCAGGACTTGACAATGATGTCATCCACGTAGATCTCTATCTCTTTGTACATTAAATCATGGAAGAGAGCCATCATAGCTCGCTGATAGATGGCTCTGGTATTGATGAGGCCGAATGATAACCGTCTATAGCAAAAGGTTCCCCAAGGTGTGATGAAAGCAGTTTTCTCACAGTCTTCCTCAGCAACCATGATCTGATGGTACCCCGCAAAGCAATCAGCAAAGGAGTACATGTTATATTGAGCAGTATTGTTAATAAGAATGTGGATAAATGGCACAGAAAAGCTATCTTTAAGGCAATATTTGTTCAAGTCTCGATAATCCACGTAAACTTGAACCTTTCTTCCAGGTTTAGGCACGGGAACGATGTTGGATATCCACTCAGGATATGTGGACACCATGATGATGTCAGCTTTAAAATGTTTCACAATTTCTTCTTCCACATTTAAACTCCACTTAGGTTTTAATCGCTTGAGCTTCTATTTGACTGGCTTGAATCCCTCTTTAATGGGAAGGCGATGAAGGATAATGTCAGTGGACAAACCCACCATGTCTTCATGAGACCATGCAAACACATCCTGGAATTGGGTTAGTAGCGTAAGCATGTTATTCCTTTGGTTTGGGGTAAGGTCTGAACCAATCTGGACTAACTTAGGGCTTTCTAAGGTTCCGAGATTGAATGAAGTGGTTTGATCAAGGTTGGGTTTAGGTTTGTCTTCGACCCATACTTAAATTTCTGGAGGCACGTCAATGTCCTCATGTATTTTCATCAAGGCTGAATTTATCTCTGCATCAAAGTTGCAATCTTTATGGAGAAGAGGCACCATATCAGCAAGTACAGACACATCTAAATTCAGGGTCCTGAAACAAAATATGCTTTCATTTAGTATATATGAAATGGTTTGATACAAAGTGTTAGCATGTATTGGAAAAATGACTGGTAATACTGTATAGAAAAGTAAGCAGTTATGATATCTACAGGGCAGAAAGAGTTCCTGCCCGTTTTACCCTTGTCGACCAATGCAAGGAGTGCTGCTCCAATTGGCAAGGGCAAAGTCTGGGTGGACTACAGTGATGGAGGGGCTATCATCGTCCTCCTTATCCTGAATGATGACCATTAAGTTTGAGTAATCATCGTCTGGGGTGTATTTGTTTGTATGTTCATTATGAATGATGATGCGTATGCCTGACATCATTCTGATGATGTCTTACTTAATTCTTTGTTTCTCTTACTCCACTCTGGGGTCTGGAACAAAGACTTCTTTCTCCCTTACCGGTATCGGCTTGGGAAATAACATAGCCATGACTCTGGCTGGCACCTTTACAGGAGGTTGTGCGGACTCATCAGTTGGAGGTAGAGACACACGTCGTGTAACTGAAGCTGGAGAAATCTGATAATGCTTATTTGGATTCCTATGACTAGAACTGGCGGAATAGCCCAGTCCAGCTTTCCTAATTTTGCTGAATTGGGTTCTTAATACCCTAATGGCTCTTACCCAGCCCTTGTCTCGGCTGATGACCCAAAGATATCATTTCTTGAGTAGCCGACATTACTTTGGCAGAAATCTTGGGTGTGAGAGGTGGCGCCCCAATAGCATGGTACTGAGTGTTGCTTAATTCCAAGGCATGAAAAACTGACCGGTTTAACATCTGAATTGACGTTGATGTATGGTATTTCACCATGTTGAGGACATTCCGGTTCAGCGTTGACCAGGACTAGGCTATTGTTAATAATGTATTTTAGTTGTTGATGAAGGGTGGAGGGGACTGCCTCGGCCATATAAATCCACGGCCTTCCCAAAAGTAGGTTGTATCCTGAATCTATCTTGAGTACGTGAAAAGACATGCAGAATGGGTGGGACCAATTTCGATTGGCAGCTCAATTACTCCGACCGAATTCCAGCGGGCTCTATCAAGATGCTCCAGATTCTGTTGAGATTTACATTCATCTTCAAAAATGTAGCGTAAGGCCAAATATGTAGAGATGAACCTCCATCTATCAAGACTTCAGCTAGCATATACCCGGAGGACAAGACCGCAATGTGTAACGGCTTGCAAAGACCGGTCCCTTCGGGCGGTATATCATCATCAGTGAAAGATATCACATTGTTGTTAAAAATGTGATCAACCAAGTGTTCAAATTTTTCTGTATCCAATGATGTCGGTAAGTAGGCTTCTTCCAAAACCTTCAGTAAGATTTTCCTGTGATCCTTGGAAGTTAAAACTAAGTCCAAGATTGAAATTTGGCGTGGAGCTTCTCTTAAGCTTAAAGCCACCTTGTCTTCATTATGACCCATAGTGCAGAGGAATTTTTCAATCTCCTCCATGGGTATTTTCCCCTTTGATTTGATGGTAGACTTCATCACCTGTTGGGGAAGATACAGTGGATTTTCCTTCAACACTGCAGCAGTTGTATGCGAGGTGGATGCTTCACATTCTCCATAATTTCATGGAACTTTGTGTAAGCTAACAATAGGATATTGTGCTCTGCATGGTAAGTTGATTGGCTCTGGAGCGGCCACTTTCAAAGGATTGCAACTTCCTCTGAGTTGAATTGATGGTATTATGAGTGGTTTGCTAGTGTGATCGGCCTCAGTGGATATAACTACTACCAATTCCTTGCACTTAGTAGGACAGGTATTCTCACTCTCACTTAGCACAGTATCATCGTCTGCTAGTTGTAGGACACCACTGTCAATTAGATTCTGGATAAGGTGACGGAGTGCCCATCATTCTTCTATGTTGTGACCACAAAAATGGGAGTGATGTTGACATACTCCATCAAAATTAAACCGTCCTGAACGGGGATTAATTGGAGGTAGAAGGGAAGTGATCCTTCCTTCATTGATTAGCATTTGAAGGATTTTCTCCATAGGTTGCCCCAAGTATGTAAATTCCCTTCTATTGGAAAAATCCCGACGGGCTTTGGTATTCGCTCTCTTTGTCACTTTATCTTCCAGCGTTTCATTTTCTGAAGGCGACGAGGGAATATTCATGATAAGAGGAAGGAGACTAGCATGCTCCTGGCTGACTAACTAGCGTGTAACTTGATGCTAATAGATCACCTAGTTCTGCCAATTGCTCAATTTGCTTGCACAGAGCTTTCATCTTTCGTTCCATTGCGAACTGGAACTTGGCATAATCCCATTTGTCAACACCGTCTTTGGTGGTCTGAGATGACTAGCCGTTGAAATTGGAACTCTGTCAATTGCTCCAATTAATCATGTTGACCTCTTCTTCTTTGTGTTGAGGAAGAGGGTTGTCTTGTACGTGAGGTAGATCTGGTTTGGCAACCACGATCTCCACATTGTCGATCAGATCTTGGATCTTGTGTTTTAAGGCCCAACAATCTTGAGTATCATGTACAGGCACCCCGGCATGATAAGCACATTTCCAAGCAGCATTAAAACCCTCCCATTATGGATGACTGGTGGAAGAAGATGCGTGATTTTCTTCTGAGTTGTCAGAAGAGTGAGAATATTCTCGAGTGAGTCCCCTAAGGGTGTGAACACTCGAGGGCGTTTGACTTCTCCACCTTTTGGCATTGTAGGGTTTGAAGACTGTGCTTGAAATAGAGTGTAATTTCTCCTCTGGATAGGCATGTTTTGATTGCCTTTCTGACCTTGTAGTATCAAGGAAACATCATCCTCTTTCTTTTTAAGGACCCTCCGGCGGTTGTTTCCATAATTTCTGGATTGGATGTGCTCAGCAACAGCTTTAAGGGCAGCTAGGTCTTGAATCTTTCCTGACTTCAATCCCATCTCAGTCATCTCCCCGTGTTTGATCATTTCAGAAAATTATTTACCGATGCCGGCTAAGACTCTCTTATAGAAAGGAGCTTCTTGTATGTCTATGAAGGTCATGACCATTTCTGATTCTGTCATGGAAGGAATAACTTGAGCAACAAGGCGCCTCCACCTTTGAGCATACTCTCTGAAAGACTCGTTGGACTGTTTCTTGACCTTGGTAATCTGGTACCGGTCAGGAGCCATCTAAGATTGGAAGCTGTATTGAGTGAGGAAGGTGTGAGCTAGCTCCTCCCAACTATGGATCTTTGAGTTGTCTAATCTGGTATACCACGAATGGGCTTCTCCAGTCAGACTCTTTTGGAACAGTTTCATCATGAGATTCGCGTCTTCTACATAAGACCCGTGTTCTCTAATAAAAACCTTCAAATGTGTGTAAGGATCTCCTAACCCATTATATTTTTCGAAGTCAGGAGTCTTAAACTTTTCTAGATAATGAACACCAGGGAATATACACAGGTCAGCATATGAAACACTCATGTGTGCTCCAATTCCTTTAATAACATGAAGGGTTTCTTCCATTTGAAGGACTTTCTTCCTGATGTCACCGGTGTCTGGATCTCCTGCGAGATGTGTGGAATCATGAATTTTGTTGGTCATGTCCAACTGAAGTTTAGGTATCATAATGGCTTGAGTTCCCCCTTGTGTAGAGGATTCAGCATGTACGAGTATCTTTGGACCCTGAGTAAACTGGTGTAGTTCTTTAAGCAGAACAGCCAAATATGTGATTTGTTTGCTTAATCTGTCGAATTCTTTGCGAGAAACTGGATTAAGGTCAGTCTGGTCGGATGACGACATAATTGACTGTAGGCTCACGGCCTTTTTGGATTTTGACCAGGTAGTAGGTCCGATTGTTTCCCTACAAAAGACTTGCATAGTTTTGTCTTTAGGTAATGTATAAATATCAACATGCTATTTGAAGTGTGCGTTTTAGGAATTTTATCCTGCAACACGGATGTTAGCTGTTTGCAATTCAGGATAACATGTTTTAAAATATGTAAGTACACATGTTTCTTCATATTTCTCATTACATGGAGATGAATATGGCATGAGATTAAAAGTAATTGATTTTACGAGTAATTTTAAAAATGAGAAAGCATGAAGAGACTTTACTCCGTGTTGGGTTTATTAGAGGCGGACCTATCTTAGGTTACTCTCGTGGCTTTTTGGCATGAAGGTTCCCAAATCATCGCAATTTACTCGACAGGAAGTTAATCTGGTCTTTCAACTGGAGCGAATTTGGGTGGTGCCTTTCCTGATCCTCAGTTGGAATTAGTCTTCATACGAGTTCAGTAATCAAACACTGACAGGATAGCCTCCTGGTGGAGGAACCACACAACATACATTCATATACAACAGTGTCTCACCGTTTATGAAAATGATGACATGTGCGAAGCACTAATATCACAAGCAGATATAGTGTAAAGCATTAATTGCAGTAAATATATATATTCGCACACATTCATCATAAATGTAAATGCAACATCCACACACAAGCATATAACAGTTTTGAAAAGCTTATAATAGCGGCTTAAGTCCTCTTATTGGAGTCCCCAGCAGAGTCGCCACCTGTCGATGTCGGGATTTTTAGTTGTCCCTTTTCGTTGCTTGTTCTTTGGTGTTCTCATGTTAGGTGAGATTTGTTTGAAAAAACAAGTGAAAAAGGTCTGACATATATAATGTTGATGATGGACTGTTAAAAGTCGCCAGTTGGTTTTTTAAATGGTTGTACCAACACAACCGAGAAAAGGTTTGCACATTGACCCAGTGATGTGACACTGCTAAACGGGTAGGTGAAACTGAGATTCATTAGGGTCTGGGGACTTGATTATGCGGAGGGAAGGTGTTAGGCACCCCCCGACATCCGTGTTACCACGGTGACCACAACTTTTCAAGAAACTATTATATGAATGTGTGTGTGTGTGTGTTTGTTGGTTTGGGTCAATGTGTTGTTATTTGGAAGTAGTGCGAGGCCTCATTCGCACATATATACATAGGGTTTGAATTTATGTAAAAATTCAATTTTAATCAAGATATGGCAATGATGTTTTATAAAAGAGGTTTTTCAAACCCTTGTGCTCAATAGTAATTGAGACCTTTTACACTTCTATTTTATTCAGTGTTCGGCTTGATTCCTTTTATTTTCGAGATGCGAAGCATCTATAAGAAAATAATGTACAAAATGATGCCAAACTCCTCGTGGGTATGAAAACCATCTGAGGAAATCCAAACACTGCGAATAAATTTATAAGCTATTTACAGCTGAAAATGTCCATCACGGGAACCGAATCTAGATCCAATAGATTGAATCTGTGATCACATGATTCCTAGACTCACATGATGCCGCAATTTTTATGAAAGCAGTAAACAGGTATATATATATATATATATATATATATATATATATAAAAGATATAAATATATATATACATACATGATCAGCCGCCACGAAGCACCTCCATGAGGGATCAGAAAATGTAAATAAAGCTGTAAAAGCCATCAACCGCCACGGAGGAAACTCCAGGCTGAATGAAACGTAAAGAAAGCTGTAAAAGCGATCAACCGCCACGAAGTAAACTCCAGGCGGGACAATATATATATATATATATATATATATATATATATATATTAACTGTTGTCGAACTCTGTTCGATGAGCCTGGATTTTACATCCGGTGCGTTTATCCCTTATATATATATATATATATATATATATATATATAAAAGCAAGTAAACGCTCCGGATGTAAAATCCAGGCTCATTGAAAAAAGTCCGACAACAGTTAATATATATAAGTATATATATATTAAAGCAGTAAACGCTCCAGATGTAAGTCTAGGCTCATCTAATAAAGTCCGACAAAAGTTAATATATGTAAGTATTTATATTAAAGCAGTAAACGCTCCAGACGTAAGTCTAGGCTCATCGAACAGAGTTCGACACACAGTTCATATATATATATATACAAAAGCAAATAAATGCTCCAGACCGAAGTTTAGGCTCAATCGTGGCATAACTCGATAATGTTAGTCCATATATATATATATATATATATATATATATATATATATATATATATATATATATATATAAATATGTATATACAAACTGAAATAAAACCACGGACCGAAGTCTGGGAAAACACACGCAACCTGACTCTCAACGTGAAGAAGGGTGTGTGCAAAGATGAAGGAAAATGCTTTATAGTGTGTGAGAAGGCTTATAGTGGGCTGCCAAAGAAGACATCTATATCTTTAAAGTGGATGAACACTCGGCTCCCGTCGGTATAAAAGTAGCTATATCTGAGCTCACAAGTGTTTAAAATGAGAAAGCACTCAGTATAGGGTGAGTACGGAGTAAATTTGACAGGTCTTCCTTGCCTTTTCCTTTTTTAAAATGGCCACCCCAAGCCCTCTATTTATAGAGGGGGGAGCCGTAGGTGTACCTGCAGCTCGGTCGCAGATGTACCTGCGGCTACCCGGGTTGCCCTGGACTACGCGGGTCACGTCGTCTCATAGTACGTGTACGCATGCACTGTAATGTCCGCTTGAACTTTCAGAATTGTAATTCGGGCATTGGATTAAGGTATGTAAGACCTATTTCAGACTGCTGTTGTCGAGAGTTTTGCAATGACATGAGATTAGAGGTTGTACGAAGTCAGGAAGATGGGACGATGCCCTCTGGTCTTTAAGCTTCAAATTCTATCTGTTACCCTGCGTAATAGTCACTCGGGATTGGTTTTCCTTGATTCTTGTGGGAAATTGTTGTGTAGAAATAGTATGTATGGAATATTGAGATGGTGTGATGTGGCGTCAAGGTGGCAAGATGACGACTTTGTCCCTCACCGGGGTTATCTCCGGCTTGGGCTAATAAAGTAGACGTTGCTCAGGGTTATCGCTGAGATTGGACTGCTGCAAGTGTTTGAAGGTCCTCAGTGTCATCTTTGAGGTGTGCATGTCTTCCCAGGGTTCTGTCTAGGTCTTGTACTGAGTGCCTCGATGTGAGCGACGAGGTTGAAACCGATTGCATACATTTGAAACAAGTATTTCTGGGGTTATCTCCAGAACTGCAACTGCCTTCCTTGGGTTTATCACCAAGGTTGGTAAATACTACTCCCAGTGTTGGGACTGAGACTGAATACCTCGAGGTTATCTCTGAGATGGATCGGTCTTCTCCAATGGAATTTTCGGTATTGGAACTGCATGCCTCGGGGTCATCTCCGAGGTTGGAACTGTTACTCCTAGTGTGTGTTCAGGGGTTAAGACTGAACTTCCGATAGTATCCAGACTTGACGTGAACTGTCTTCCAGGGTTATCTCTGAAAGACGAATCTGCCCTCCTGCAATGTCAGTGACAGGTGTGCAAAAAATTTTGAGTGTTTACAGTCACCAGTTCTGCCAATTGCTCAATCTGCTTACACAGAGCTTTCATCTTTCATTCCATCACAAACTGGAACTTTGCATAATCCCATTTGTTAACACCGTCTTTGATGGTCTGGGATGATTCACCGTTAAAATTGGAACTCTGTCCACTGCTCCAATTAATCATGTTGACCTCTTCCTCTTTGTGTTGAGGAAGATGGTTGTCTTATACGTGAGGTTGATCTGGTTTGGTGACCATGATCTCATCGTTGTCTATTAAATCTTAGATCTTGTGTTTCAAGGCTTAACAATCTTGAGTATCATGTCCAGGTGCCCCGGCATAATAAGCACATTTATGAGCAGCATTGAAACCCCTCCCATTAGGGTTGGTTGGTGGAAGAAGATGCGTAATTTTCTTCTGAGTCGTCAGAAGAGTGAGAATGTTCTCGAGTGAGTCCCCTAAGGGTGTGAACACTCGAGGGTGTTTAACTTCTTACCCTTTGGCAATGGAGGCTTTGAAGACTGTGCTTAAAAGGGAGTGTAATTTCTTCTCTGGATAGGCAAATTTTGATTGCCTTTTTTACCTTGTAGTATCAAGAAAACATCCTCCTCTTTCTTTTTATGAACCCTTCGGGGGTTGTTTCCATAAGTTCCGGACTGGATGTGTTCAGCAACAGCTTTAAGGGCAGCCAGATCTTGAATATTTCCTAAATTCAATCCCATCTCAGGCATCTCCCGGTGTTTAATCATTTCAGAAAATGGTTTACTAATGCCAGCTAATACTCTTTCATAGAAAGAAACTTCTTGTATGTCTATGAAGTTCATGACCATTTCTGACTCTATCATAGAAGGAATAACTTGAGCAGCAAGGCGCCTCCACCTTTGAGCATACTCTCTGAAAGACTCATTGGACTGTTTTTGGACCTTGGTAATCTGGTACCAGTCAGGAGCCATCTAAGACTGGAAGCTGTATTGGGTGAGGAAGATGTGAGCTAGCTCCTTCCAGCTATGGATCTTTGAGTTGTCTATAATCTGGTATACCAAGAACAGGCTTCTCTAGTCAGACTCTTTTGGAACAGTTGCATTCTAAGCTTCTCGTCCTCTGCATAAGATCCAAGTTCTCCAATGAACACCTTCAAATGTGTGTAAGGATCTCCTAACCCGTCGTACTTTTCAAAGTCAGGAGTTTTGAAATTTTCTGGATAATGAACACCATGGAATATACAAAGGTGAGCATATGAGACACTTTCGTGTGCTCCAATTCCTTTGATAGAACGAAGGGTTTTTTCCATTTGAAGGACCTTTTTCCTGATGTCACCGGTGTCTGGATCTCCTTTGAGATGGGTGTTTTCAGGGTTTTTGTGTGTGGTAATCAACTGAAATTCTGGATTTGTTTTATACGAAACATGGATTCCTCCCTGTGCAGAGGATTCTATATGTGTGGGCATTTTTGAGCCCTGAGTAGACTGATGTAGTTTTTTAAGCAAATTAGCCAAGTCTGTAATCTGTTTACTTAATCCATTAAATTCTTCGCGAGAGACAGGATCAAGATTAGCCTAGTTAGATGAAGACATAAATTGGTTGTAGGCTCGTGGCCTTTTTGGACTTTCACCGGGTAGTAGGTCCGATTGTTTCCCTATGAAAAACTGACGTGGTTTAGTTTTTAGGGAATGTATAAATATTTAAATGCTAGGTGATGTATCCATTTTAGGAATATTATCCTGCAAGACGAATGTTAGTTGTTTGTAATACAGGATAACATGTTAATTTAAATATGTATGTATACATATTTCTTCATATTTCTAATTACATGGAGATGAATATGGAATGAAATTACAAGTAATTGACTTTTTAAAATGAGAAAGCATGAAGAGACTTTCATCCGCGTTTGGTTTATTAGAGGCTGACCTATCTTAGGTTACTCTCGTGGCTTTTTGGCATGAAGCTTCCAAAATCATCGCAATTTACTCGACGGGAAGTTAATTCGGTCTTTCAACTGGAGCAAATTTGGGTGGTGCCTTTCCTGAGCCTCGTTGGAATTATTCTTCCTACGAGTCCAGTAATTAAACACCGATAAGATAGCCTCCTGATGGAGGAACCACACATCATACATTCACATACAACATGTCTCACCGTTTATAAAAATGATGACATGTGCAAAGCACTAATATCTCAAACAGATATAGTGTAAAACATTAAGCGCAATAAATATATGCATTCGTATACATTCATCATAAATGTAAATGCAACATCCACACACAAGCATATAACATTTTTGAAAAGATTGTAATAGCGGCTTAAGTCCTCTTACTGGAGTCCCCAGCATAGTCGCCACCTGTCAACGTCGAGATTTTTATTTGTCCCTTTTTCTTCTTGTTCTTTGGTGTTCTCATGTTAGGTGATATTTGTTTGAAAAAACAAGTTGTGAAAAGGTCCGACATTTATATGTTGACGATTTGACTATAAGAGTCGTCAGTTGGTTTTTTATATGGTTGTACCAACACAATCGAGAAAAGGTTTGCACATTGACCCAGTGATGTGACACTGCTAAACGGGTTTGTGAAACCGAGATTCATTAGGGTCCGGGGGATTGATTATGCGGAGGGAAGGTGTTAGGCACCCCCCGATATCCGTGTCACCACGATGACCGCCACTTTTCAAGAAACTGTTATATGAATGTGTGTGTGGGTCAATGTGCTATTATTTGGAAGTAGTGCAAGACCTCATTTGCACCTATATACACAGGATTTGAATTTGTGTAAAAATTCAGTTTTAAACAAAATATGGCTGATGTTTTGTAAGAAAAAGGTTTTTCAAACCCTTGTGCTCAATAGTAATTGAGACCTTTTACATTTCCATTTTTTATTAAGTGTTCAGTTTAATTGATTTTAATTTTCGAGATGTGAAGCATCTTCGAGAAAATAATGTACAAAGCAGTGCCGAAATCCTCGTGGGCATGAAAACCTTCTGAGGAAATCCAAACACAGTGGATAAATTTATAAGCTGCTTACAGCTGAAAATGTCCATCACGGAAACCTAATCTAGATCCTGTAGACTAAATCTGTGATCACATGATTCCTAGGCTCACATGATGCCGCAATTGATATAAAAGCAGTAAGCAGTTATATATATTTAAGGTGTAAATATATATATACAGACATGATTAGCCACCACGAAGCACTTCTATGGGGGATCAGAAATGTAAATAAAGCTGTAAAAGCAATCAACAACCACAAAGTAAACTCCCGTCGAGATGAAAAAGTGAATATATATATATATATATATATATATATATAAGCGATAAACGCACCGGATGTAAAATCCAGGCTCATCGAACAAAGTCCAACAACAGTTGATATATATAAGTATATATATATATATATATATATATATATATATATATTAAAGTAGTAAACGCTTCAGACTTAAGTCTAGGCTCATCAAACAGAGTTCGACACACAATTTATATATATAAGTGTATATATATTCGAAAACAAGTAAACGCTCCAGACATAAGTCTAGGCTCAATCGAAGCATAACTCGATAATGTTAGTCCATATATAAAAATATATATATATATATATATATATATATATATATATACAAGCTGAAATGAAACCACGGATAGAAGTCCGGGCATACACACGAAACACGACTCTTAACGTGAAGAATAGTGTGTGCAAAGATGAAGAGAACTGCTTTAAAGTGTGTAAGAAGGCTTACAGTGGACTGCCAAAGAAGACTTCAATGACTTGAAATGGATGAACACTCGGCTCCCACCGATAAAAATATAGCAATATATAAGCTCACAAGTGTTTATAATAAAAAAACAATCAGTTTATAGTGTGTGCATAGCAAATTTGACAGGGCTTCCTTGCCTTTTTCTCATCCAAAATGGCCACCCCAAGCCCTCTATTTATAGAGGGGGGTACGGCTAGCCGCAGATGTACCTGCGGCTGTCCGGGCTACCCTGAGCTCCGTGGGTCCTGCCGTCTTGAAGTACATGCACTTGTGCACTGTGATATCCGCTCGAACTTTTAGAATTACAATCCGGGCATCCAACTGAGGTGTGTAAGACCTATTTCGGACCGTCGTTGTTGAGAGTTACGCAATGACATGGGATTAGATGTTGTACGAAGTCAGGAAGATGGGACCATGCCCTCCGGTCTTCAAGCTTCAAATTTTATCCGTTGCCCTGCGCAATAGTCACTCGGGATTGGACTTCCTTGGTTCTTGTGGGACATTAATGTGTAGAAATGTATGTATGAGATGGTGCGATGTGGCGTCAATTGTAAGACCCCAACTTTTATGAATAAAGAATAATTTTCTCGAAATATATTTTTGAATATTATGGTGTGGATTTGATATAATGTTATAATTGTGAGTAATATTTACAAATATTGTAAAGTAAGCAAGTGGTTATATAATATTCGATTGGTCGGGGAATATTCGTTTTAACAGGGAATATTCGTACGACGGCACAATAATTGGTGGACCCCACAACGGAAGTATTGTCGTAGTTAGAAAATGACAGAATTATTATTTTATAAAAATAACGACGAAAGTATTACCGTTAAAACTGTTGAACTACCCGGTGGTAAAAGTACAGTAATACGCGTGGTTGCATAGTAGCACACGGTATTGATTATTGATGCTTACGTGAAAAGTCACTCAGTTATACTCAATTATTGCTACAGTAATTGATGCATCATATCTCTCATATTATTGATTCAATTATTGTCACAGTATCATCTGCATAATATTTATTATTATTAAATCAATAATTAAGACGACAAAGTTATTCATATTATTATTTGCAATATTGACAATGTCTAGAAGTTCTATCAATGAGAAGTTTGGTCACCTAATTGCGCGTCAATAAGGAGAAATCCTTATCGGAAAGCCCCCTCTTTCCTGGGAACGACCTGGTTGTTAAATATTATGAGTTATAATATTAATGATGAATAAGTTGTGTTGATTAAAGATGAAATTGATAGTTCCATTTTGTTGGGATTATTAGTGTTAGTGAAAATCGACATTTATTTCGATAATAATTGATGTCTGGGGGTTATATTGACCAACCGGGTAATTAATCGGATAAATGAGCAATTAATTACTATTATTTCACATGCTTATAACTATTTGTTCACATGTGTGTACTATTGATTCACATTCATGTACTATTAGCGGGGGTGATGCAAGATTGATAATACTTGTGTGACGCCCCCAAAATAGGTCTATTCCATCCAACCCATTCTGAGTCGCCAAATACATGGTACAGAAATAACTACAATTTTATTATTACAACATATAAAGTGTGAGTTTAAATATAGATATTGCCGTCTAGACAATATCCACACGCAGATAAATCCTCATCATAATTATTGATACATTATTTTACAAAAATGGTGAGGACTACTAAACAACTCTCTCTAGAACCTTCATTCCATACCCCGACTAGTACTCGCTACATTATCGCCTCCTAAGAAGAAAAATGGAACAAAAAGGAAAAGGGTGAGCTCAACTAGCCCAGTAAAGAATATTATGACTAAGATAATATACAAAAAATTATCGTTAGTCTTCAACAAGGAAAAATCTAATAGAATACAATAGACAACCAGTTTTAAATCAACAACTGCAGCGGAAACAATAATTCATTAGAAGAGTTAAGTAGAGAATGCAAACTACTATCTTCTATATATGAATTTAAAAGTTCATCGTCGGTATTTTATCCCTGTAACATCAATCAATATATATCTGGAATCAAATATTCATCTTTGCACTACAGGCCAAAGATATTCATCAGTTGGTCATGTTCATCTAAACACCTGTTCATCTTTGCACTACGGGCCAAAGATATTAATCAGTCGATTATGTTCATCTCAACACTTGTTCATCTTTGCACTACAACCAAAGATATTCATCAAAAAATCATTCATCTTTGCACTACAGGCCAAAGATATTCATCAAGAAATCATTCATCTTTGCACTACAGGCCAAAGATATTCAGTAATTTCATCATTTAGGACTAAGGACGATGAAAAATATTTTAAAAGAAACGAATCCAGTGAAACAAAATAACAAATATTAAGGATTCGTATTTTAAACAATCCAAGTTCAAAAATACTTCATAAGTAATCAGAGTGGAGTAAAATTCAGGAATGATCAAAATATGGATACAATCAAAGCTAGTATCCATAATAGATTTTTTTTTTGGACAAAAAGAAGAAATTTCATTTTTCGATGAATAGTGTCGTATTCGAGAATAGTGCCGTAAATGTGAATAGTGTCGTATACGTGAATAGTAACTCCGACACCAAAAGATAGAAATTTCACAAAAAACATCATCATGTTTCATGAATAGTACTTGTGAATAGTAACTCGTGAATAGTAACTCATGAATAGTAACTCGTGAATAGTAACTCATGAATAGTAACCCTGACATGAAAAGTTCTAAATTTGATAAAAATTCAGACCAATATTTCGGCATAATGATATTGAAGAAATAATATCATTTATAAATAAAATAATCTCCCTTACCTCGAAAGACGGTACTTCTAGTTAAAACACTGGATATAGGCTATGACTTGAACTTGCACCGTATAGCAATACTCAAAGTATACTCAAAATACTCACAAGAATACGCTTGATAATATAGAGAGAGAAAACTTCAGTTTCTGGTGTGATTTTCAATTCTAACCTAAGCACCCTATTTATAGGAAAATGCTTAGAACACCAAAGCAGAAAATTTAATAAAATATTAATATTAATATTACAATTCCTACGCCCACTTTTAAGGATCTAAAATTCAGCATTTTTATCACATGCAAGACCCACCTTTAATGACAAAAACGTTTTTCATAATAAAAATAATTAAAACTTTCAAAAATCAATTATTTCGAAGCTTCGGAACTTCAATAATTCATAATAAATAGCCCTTTTATCAGAAAATTCGAATCTCGCGATTTTCTATAGGAAATTAAATTCTCTACAACTTTACAGAAGAAAGTTTTTCTAAATTCCAAACAAAAATTGACCGAAATCCACAAACGAGCGATTTTATAGGCTATAATCAAATTTCAGTCAAGAAATGGGGTCCACTGACACATAAAACATGCTTTAAATATTTTTGGTAACAAAAATACTCCTCCTCCACATATACTCATATATCCCACATTCATCGTAAAATATCATCATTATTATATTATTAAAATATAATAATATTTTTAAATGAATTATTTTATCAGAAAAAGATAAAATATTAATTTTCAACAATTGTCACATTAAAAATTTTCACCATCTATATCCACATAAAATCAATATTTTTCTCATCATATAAATCAATAATTAATTATTCACAAATAATATTACAGAATCACAGTACTGGCAACCAGGCCGTTCCCAGGAAAGAGGAGGCTTTCCAATAAGAATTTCTCCTTACTGGCACGCAATTAGGTGACCAAACCTCTCCTTGGACTGAACTTTCTAGACATTGCCAATAATGTTATCCAATAATATTATTCAGATAATATGAATTATTGCTTCGATAATAGAAAATACTGTGTAATGACAATTATTGAAATAACATTAATATAAAATATCAATGCAGCAATTATTGAATCAATAAAATAAAATACTGAACAGTAATTACTGTAACCATTATTGAGTAGTGCCTTCTTACGTAAGAATCAATAATTGGTGCAATACCGTGTGCTACTGTGTTTTACCCACCGAGTATTTTAACAGTATTAACGGTAACAACTACACCGTTATTTTTAAAAAACTTATATTTGCTGTTTTCTTCATCCAATCGCTTTTCATTATAGAGCCCACAAAAGACTGCGTTGTCGTACGAATATTCCCCGACAGCAAGAATATTCCACGACCAAACGAATATTCACCGACAATAATGAGTATTTTATAACCACCTGCTTATTTAAAATATTTGCGCATTTTACCCACAACTAACCACATTAATCAAATCAACCCTTATTATTTCAAAATAATAAATAGAGAAAGTTCTATTTTATTTAAAAAAAATTCGGGGTCTTACAACCTCCTCTCCTTATGAAATTTCATCCTCGAAATTGACGTACGTACCTGGTGTTTCGATAAGATGAGAATACCTCGCTTTCATTTCTGTTTCCAACTCCCAGGTCATTTCCTCAATAGCATAGTTTCTCCACAAAACTTTAACTTGTGGTATAACCTCGGTACATAGGACATGTGTTTTCCTATCCAAGATCTTGACAGGTACCTCCTCGTACGTTAAGTCTTCGGCTATCTCATCCAGTTCTAACTCAATGACGTGGTTCGGGTTGTCCACATATTTACGTAACATCGAAACGTGAAAAACATTATGAAAACGCGTCATACTTGGCGGTAAAACGAGTCTATAGGCTACAGTTCTTATTCGATCGAGAATTTTAAATGGACTAATAAATCGAAGGTTTGAGCTTTCCTCACCTCACCGATTCTTGCTTTTGAAATAACAACTTCTTGCACCTCTTTCTTCAAATTTATCAGCTCCGGTGTGTAGCTTGAACAGCTTTAACTTTATCGATTAAAGTCGATTATACTCGTATATCATCACGTGGGTACATAGAGTTTTCATCTCCATCTCTATTATTTGTAAGTTATTCGAAATGAGTCTTTGACAATATCGTACTCGTACTTGTATACGATCTTCTACTCAACACGTCAGCTACCACATTCGCTTTTCCAGGATGGCATGGTCAGAACATGTGCTGAAATGAGTCTCCTCTTTAGTTCTTCGAAGCTCTTCCCACATTCCTTGCTCCATTCGAACTTTGTATCTCTACGAGTTAGCTGCATTAATGGAATAACGATTCGAGAATATCCTTCAACGAATCTCCGATAATAACCAACTAAGATTAGAAAGCTACGTATTTCAATTACCGACTTAAGTTATTCTCAACTGTGACTCATATCCCAACCTTGGATAGCACGTTATAATGACACCTATCAGTTTACTATCGTACAAATATTATCCCCTACGGAGAGTCTGGCTTTGGTACATTCAACAAAGGAAGTCACCAGATAAAGGCTCAGGCACCAAATTCTATAGTTAAATTTTTAACTCCTGAAGTTCAATAGGAGCCATTCGATATGAGATTTTAAAAATGAGTTTTATACCAGGTTCAAAGTCGATACAAAATTTAATATCAGGCTTTGGGAGTAAGCCAAGAAATTCTTTAGAAAATACGTCAGGAAAAATCAATAACAACAGGAATATTATTCAAATCTGATGTGTCTTTATTCAAATCCATAACATGGACTAAGAAAACTTGACATCTGTAATAAACGAATGGCCTCATGGATTGATATGAAAATGTTTGACTACAATGGTTTGATTGCTTGAATTCGAATAACATGTTGCTTAGGAATATGAAAACTAACAACCTTACGAAAGTAATCAATTTCAGCATGATGAGTAGTTAACCTTAAAATCACATCAAAAGCAAATATCTCTATAGAAATAAGGTTAACAGGTAATGTGATAGTGCCAACCTGAATTAAGCAAGATTTCTAAACAACGGATATAATGAAAGTTTCTCCTAACGGAGTCTCCATAAATAGGTCAAAGTCTAATTTCTCTGTAGTCAAGTTCAAACGTTGAGAGCAAGCAAGAGAGATAAAAGAATGGGTAGAACCGGTATCTAGTAAAGTATAAACTTCGCAAGAATTTATAATTAACTAACTCGTGCTAACTTCGTTCGGGTTCCTCTCATTTTGACCGGTCACGACAAACGCTCTTCCAGGAACCGTTGACTTTGACTTTTCTGGGACATCCTTTTGAGTCATCATTCCCGCTGGACTGGGTTTCGATACCGTACAATCTCGAGCGATATGTCCTTTTTTTCCATAATTATAGCATACCTTAAACTGTTGTGGACAGTTTGGGTTGATATGTCCCTCTTTCCCGTATTTGTAACATACGACCTGTGGTCTTTCTCCTCCCTTGGAACCAGTTGCTACTGGCGCTGACGTCTTCACATGGTCATTGTTGAATCTCCTCTTTTTAAAATCTCCTCCCAACTCGCTTCTTCTATTTTCATGGCCACGATTACCACCAGAGTGGTTACCGCCTTTGTCCATATTCTTCTTTCTCCGCTGGTTATCGTTATTCTGATGACTGCTATCTTCGGTATGATCCTGGTTATGGTTCCTCGGTTGAACGTACTCGTTATCTCGCTATAACAACTGAGCCCTGTTGACAACATCTGAATAGAGAGAAAATTTATGAGAAATGAGATACTGACGTATGCCGGGTTTCAAACCTCTCAGAAACATCCGCGTCATACGTTCCTCATTCTCCACCAAATGAGGTGCAAACCTGGATAACTCCGCGAACTTTGCCTCATACTGGGACATCGTCATGTTATTCTGCTCCAGTCTAATAAACTCCACTTCCTTCATATGACGAATACTTTCAGGGAAGTACTTATCGTTGAACTGTTTCTGAAACGTCTCCCATGACATGCTGAGTGCAGCTGGATGGGTACGCTTCACAGATTCCCACCAGTAATCTGCCTCGTTACGGAACATAAAAGTAGGGAATGGAACTTTATGTTCCTCCGTGCATCCCAACACATCGCATATCTTGGTAATTTGTTTGACCCACGTCTCCGCCTAAATCGGATCCGACTTTCCCCAGAATTCTGGTGGTCCCAACTCTTTGAACTGCTTGGCTGTGACCACCCATGAATTGCTATCATTTTCTCCTGTATTTTGAACACGAGTCTCCCTCGTCTGATTTTACATGAACTGCAAAAAGCTTCTAAACATCCCCTCGTTCATCATCTGCTCAGTGGTGTTGTTCACAAGAGGTACATTACCAACATGTTGCACGTTCTCCTCGTTGGTGAGTACAGGCGTCTCCACGGTCTCATTTCCATTGTTAATATTCTCAATCGACATTCTCAAATACTGTCATTAAAAAAAGGTTAATTAAACAAACTAACAAATCACATAATACCCCTATATTATGACCGACCAACAAATAAGCTTAGGTAGGACACACTAGCGAAGGATTTACTCGTCTTTCCCCTCCTAGTTCTATTTCCCGATCTCCGCCAGAGATCATATCCCTAAGCTCTGATACCAACTGTGACGCCCCCAAAATAAGTCCATTCCATCCAACCCATTCTGAGTCGCCAAATACATGATACAAAAATAACTACAACTTTATTATTACAACATATAAACTGTGAGTTTAAATACAGATATTGTCGTCTATACAATATCCACACGCAAATAAATCCCCATCATAATTATTGATACATTATTTTACAAAAATAGTGAAGACTACTAAACAACTCTCTCTAGAACCTTCATTCCATACCCCGACTAGTACTCGCTACATTATCGC
This sequence comes from Panax japonicus, assembly GCA_020205505.1. Lineage (NCBI taxonomy): Eukaryota > Viridiplantae > Streptophyta > Magnoliopsida > Apiales > Araliaceae > Panax > Panax japonicus. The sequence continues at coordinate 16,160,602 of CM035111.1, forward strand.
CTCCTGAGAAGAAAAATGGAACAAAAAGGAAAAGGGTGAGCTCAACTAGCCCAGTAAAGAATATTATGACTAAGATAATATACAAAAAATTATCGTTAGTCTTCAACAGGGAAAAATCTAATAGAATACAATAGACAACCAGTTTTAAATCAATAACTGCAGCGGAAACAACAATTCATTAGAAGAGTTAAGTAGAGAATGCAAACTACTATCTTCTATATATGAATTTAAAAGTTCATCGTCGGTATTTTATCCCTGTAACATCAATCAATATATAACTGGAATCAAATATTCATCTTTGCACTACAGGCCAAAGATATTCATCAGTTGGTCATGTTCATCTAAACACCTATTCATCTTTGCACTACGGGCCAAAGATATTAATCAGTCGATTATGTTCATCTCAACACCTGTTCATCTTTGCACTACAACCAAAGATAATCATCAAGAAATCATTCATCTTTGCACTATAGGCCAAAGATATTCATCAAGAAATCATTCATCTTTGCACTACATGCCAAAGATATTCAGTAATTTCATCATTTAGGACTGAGGATGATGAAAAATATTTTAAAGGAAACGAATCTAGTGAAACAAAAGAACAAATATTAAGGATTCATATTTTAAACAATCCAAGTTCAATAATACTTCATAAGTAATCAGAGTGAAGTAAAATTCAAGAATGATCAAAATATGGATATAATCAAAGCTAGTATCCATAATAGATTTTTTTTTGGACAAAAAGAAGAAATTTCATTTTTCGATGAATAGTGTCGTATTCGTGAATAGTGTCATATACGTGAATAGTGTCGTATACGTAAATAGTAACTCCAACACTACAAGATAGAAATTTTACAAAAAACATCATCATGCTTCATGAATAGTACTCGTGAATAGTAACTCGTGAATAGTAACTCGTGAATAGTAACCCCGATATAAAAAGTTCCAAATTTGATAAAAAAATTCAGACCAATATTTCGGCATAATGATATTGAAGAAATAATATCATTTATGAAGAAAATAATCTCCCTTACCTCAAAAGACAGTACTTCTAGTTAAAACACCGGATATAGGCTATGACTTGAATTTGCACCGTATAACAATACTCAAAGTATACTCAAAATACTCACAAGAATACGCTCGATAATATAGAGAGAGAAAACTTCAGTTTTTGGTGTGATTTTCAATTCTAACCTAAGCACCCTATTTATAGGAAAATGCTTAGAACACCAAAGCAGAAAATTTAATAAAATATAAATATTAATATTACAATTCCTACGCCCACTTTTAAGGATCTAAAATTCAGCATTTTCATCACATGCAAGACCCACCTTTAATGACAAAAACATTTTTCATAATAAAAATAATTAAAACTTTCAAAAATCAATTATTTCGGAGCTTCGAAACTTCAATAATTCATAATAAATAGCCCTTTTATCAGAAAATTCGATTCTCGGGACTTTTTATAGGAAATTCAATTCTCTACAACTTTGCAGAAGAAAGTTTTTCCAAATTCAAAACAGAAATTGACTGAAACCACAAACGGGCGATTTTATAGGCTATAATCAAATTTCAGTCAAGAAATGGGGTCCACCGACACATAAAACATGCTTTAAATATTTTTGGTAACAAAAATACTCCTCCACATATACTCATATATCCCACATTCATCGTAAAATATCATCATTATTATATTATTAAAATATAATAATATATTTAAATGAATTATTTTATCAGAAAAAGATAAAATATTAATTTTTAACAATTGTCACATTAAAAATTTTCTCCATCTATATCCACATAAAATCAATATTTTTCTCATCATATAAATCAATAATTAATTATTCACAAATAATATTACAAAATCACAGTACTGACAACCAGGCCGTTCCCAGGAAAGAGGGGGCTTTATAATAACAATTTCTCCTTACTGGCGCGCAATTAGGTGACCAAACCTCTCCTTGGACAGAACTTTCTAGACATTGCCAATAATGTTATCTAATAATATTATTCAGATAATATGAATTATTGCTTCGATAATAGAAAATACTGTGTAATGACAATTATTGAAATAACAGTAATATAAAATATCAATGCAGCAATTATTGAATCAATAAAATAAAATACTGAACAGTAATTACTGTAACCATTATTGAGTAGTGCCTTCTTACGTAAGAATTAATAATTTGTGCAATACCATGTGCTACTGTGTTTTAACCACCGAGTATTTTAACAGTATTAACGGTAACAACTACGTCGTTATTTTTAAACAACTTATATTTGTCATTTTCTTCATCAAATCGCTTTCCGTTATGGGGCCCACAAAAGACTGCGTTGTCGTACGAATATTCCCCGACAGCAAGAATATTCCACGACCAAACGAATATTCTCCGACAACAATGAGTATTTTATAACCACCTGCTTATTTAAAATATTTGCGCATTTTACCCACAACTAACCTTATTAATCAAATCAACCCTTATTATTTCAAAATAATAAATAGAGAAAATTCTATTTTATTTTAAAAAAATTCGGGGTCTTACAACTTGCATGACTAAATTAAAAATGGAAGTATAGTTGAAGGTACTATACTATAATTAGTTTTTTCACATGATTATAGTATTGAGTCACATGAATGAACTATTAATTCAAATTATTTACTATTAGGGAAAGTGGTGCAAGTTTTATAATACTTGCAGGACTAAATTAAAAATGTAGAAAAAGAGGAAGGTATTATACTGTAATATTTTGATCCCCAAAATGTGCAATTATCAAAAATATTTCTTTCTTATAAATAGAAGCTCATTCTTCCTTCATTTCTCACCAATTCACAAAAGCTTTCAAGCAATTATTATAGAGAGAAATTATAGAGAGAAAGAAGAAGAGAAGTCTGCTACCTCACTATTCCAGTATCCAGTTTTTCTAAGGTAGGGGGTATTATTTCTTTTGTATTCATGAAGAGAACTTCTGTTATTCCATTCTTTATTATTCTGTTGGAATAAGCTGTATACGCGGATTACCCTATACTTGGTGAAATTCTTCTGTTATTCCATTTTTTATTATTCTGTTGGAATAACCTGTATACGCGGACTACCCTATACTTGGTGAAATTCTTCTATTATTCCATTATTTATCATTCTGTTGTAATATCCTATCTGTGCTTTATGCATAACATGGTTCCATTATTTATCATTCTGTTGGAACATCCTATCTGTGCTTTACGCATGACCTGGTTCGATTATTTATTATTCTGTTGGAATATCCTGTCTATGCGTTTATGCATGACCTGGTTTCATTATTTATTATTCTGTTGGAATAACCTATCTGTGCGGTCTATCGCATGCTTAGTTAATTCTTTTGTTATTCCATTTGTTATTATACTCAGTTGGTTAAAGTTTTGGCTTTTATACTCCATGAAATTAGTGGAATATCTTTGATATTTGCGCTTCATCCAGTATCTTTTATTGAAATATTCTTCTAAGCATTCTTGAATTTTACTCCACAAAGAAGTATCATGTTGACAATTTGGACGTTATTGGTTTCTGGATAAATTAATTCTTGAACTTGTTTTATTTAATTCTTATATCATTGTCATCATCCTCATGTTTATATTATATTGAAAGTCATTTGTGGCCTGTAGTGCATAGATGGACTTGGTATGATTATGACCAGGGATTATTCGGTATACTCATGACCGTAATGTTACAAATGATGTGGTAAAAGTTCTCATTGGCCGTAGTGCATTGATGTATAATTGTTGGCATGATCATGACAATTGATGAATACACGAATATCCTTGGCCTGTAGTGCGTGGGTAATTTGTGGTCGTGATACTAATGAATATCCTTGGTCGTAGTGCATGGATGATGTGGTTTATTTATTAAGTTGAGTCTCAGCGATAAGAGTAATGAAAAACCTTTTAAATCATAGAAGATAGTAGATTTTATTCTCTACTTGGCTCTTCTGATGGATTGCTTGTTCCGCTGTAGTTAAACTTGATGTTTATTGATATTTTATCAGTTCAACATTGTTGAAGGCTAATGATAATTTATTCTGCATTATCTTAGTCATAATATTTCTTACTGGGCTAGTTGAGCTCACCCTTTCTTTCACTGTTCTCTTCAAGAAATGAAAACGTAACTGGGACTAGTCGGGGAACGGATTAACGGTCCATATGGTTGTTTTAGTAGTCCTCACTATTTTATAAAATAATATGACAAGAAATGTAATGAGGACTCCATTGAGTGTGGATATTGTCTAGATGACAATATTCTTATTAAAACTTTTAGATTATGTTTTGTCGTATTCTACACGACTGTTGTATAAATAGGTTGTATTTGAATTTTGTACCATGTATTTGGCGACTCAAGATGGGTGATGTATACCTGTTTTGGGGGCGTCACAGTTGGTATCAAAGCTTAGGGATATGATCCCTGGCTAAGATATGAGACTAGAACTAGGAGGGGAGAGACGGGAAATTCCTTCCCTAGTATGACCTACCTAAGTTTATTTGGTATTTAATTGGTCGGTCAGAGTATATGGATAATATGTTGCATGTCAATTAACCTTTGTTTTGTGGCAGTATTTGAAAATGACATCCGAGAATGTTGAGAATAGCAATGGAGCACAGGAGACCGTTGAGTCTCCACAGATCAATAATCTGGATAATGTGCATCAGGAAGGCGACAATTCTCATGCAAACAACAACACTGACAAAATGATGAACGATGGAATGTTCAAAGGCTTTATGCAATACATGCAACATCAGGCGAGAGCGGCTCCTGTCCAAAATGTAGGTGGAAACACTAGAAACTCTCGGATGGTCACCGCTAAACAGTTCAAGGAGATGGGACCACCGGAGTTTATTGGGGAGCCAAAACCACTTCAAGGAGATGGTCACCAAGATATTTGATGTCTTGGGATGCTCCGAGGAGTAAAAGGTTCCTTTTGCCACCTTTATGTTGCGAGGAGAGGCAAATTACTGGTGGGAATCGGTAAAGCGTACTCAACCTACCACACTGAAGATGTCTTGGGAGAAGTTCCAAGAACTATTCAACGACAAGTACTTTCCTGAAAGTATTCGTTACATGAAAGAGGTGGAGTTTATCAAGTTGGAGCAAAACAATAGGTCATCGCAATACGAGGCTAAATTTGAGGAGTTATCCCGGTTTGCGTCCAACTTGGTTGATAATGAGGAGAGAATGACGCGGTTGTTTTTAAAAGGATTGAAAACGGAGATACGTCAATATCTTATTTCTCATAAACTGTGTTTGTATTCAGATGTTGTAAATAGGGCTCAGTTATTGGAGCGCAATAATGAGTCAACGCAACCAAGAGAAAGCAGCCGGCAGAATGAAAATACCAGTGGTAGTAGTCATCGAAACGGAGACAACAAACGTATAGGGAATCAACATGCCAGAAATGGTAACCACTTCGGTGGTAATCATGGCCAAGACAATAAAAGTAGACATTTCAAGAAGAGGAGATTCAACAATGATGGAAAGACGTCAGCACCAGCACCCATTGTTAAGGAAGGAGAACAACCACCTATCATATGCTTCAAATGCGGAGGGGAGGGACACATCAGTCCAAACTGCGCGATGCAGTCCAAAGCGTGTTATAATTATAGAAGAGAAGGTCACCTAACCCGATTTTGTCGTGCACCGAAGAAAAGTCCAGCTGGGATGGAGACACCTAAGGCTGTCCCAGGAAAGTCAAAAATGGTAGTTCAAGGGATAGCGTTTGTCGTGACCTCCCAGAAAGTAAGGAACACGAACGAGGTCATCACGGGTAAGCTTATCATAAACTCTAGCGAAGTATATACCTTATTTGATACCGGTTCTACCCATTCTTTTATTTCTCCTACTTGCGCTCGATGTTTAAATTTGACTCTGGTGAAGTTAGACTTTGACTTATCTATTAAAACTCCGTTGGGAGAAACCTTCATTACATCCACTATTTATAAGTCTTGTTTGATTCAAATCGGTAACTGCACGTTATCTATCAATCTTATTTCTTTAAAAATACTTTCATTTGACGTGATTCTAGGGATTGATTGGTTAACTACTCATCGTGCTAAAATTAATTGTTTTCTTAAAGTGGTTAGCTTTCATATTCCTAATCAACCTATTATGCGAATTCAAGCGATCAAACCATTAAAATCAATCATAGTTATCTCAAGCCATAAAGCTATTCATTTATTGAAAAATGGATATCAAGCTTTCTTAACTCATGTCACAGATTTAAACAAAAATACGTCAGATTTGAAAGATATTTCTATTGTTAATAAATTTCCTGACGTATTCCCTGAAGAACTTCCTGGCCTACCCCCAGAGCGTGAAATTGAATTTTTTATCAACCTTGAACCCGGTACAAAACCCATTTCCAAAGCCCCATATCGAATGGCTCCTATTGAACTTCAGGAGTTAAAGACCCAATTGCAGGAATTGTTAGACATCGGTTTCATTTGTCCTAGTACGTCTCATTACGGTGCTCCTTTTCTATTCGTGAAGAAGAAAGATGGAAGTATGCGACTTTGTATTAATTATCGGGAGTTGAATCATGTCACCATCAAAAATAGGTACCCGTTGCCTCGCATTAATGACCTGTTTGACCAGTTGCAAGGCGCCAAATTCTTTTCAAAGATTGATCTTCGTTCCGGATATCATCAGTTGAAGATTAAAACTGCTGACATTCCAAAGACTGCTTTTAGAACTCGGTACGGGCATTATGAATTCTTAGTCATGTCTTTTGGATTGACTAATGCTCCTAATGCCTTCATGGATATGATAAACCGAGTATTCAACGAATATTTAGATCACTTTGTGGTCATCTTTATTGATGACATCCTCATATACTCCAAAACCCGTGAAGACCCTGAGAAACACTTGAGGCTGATACTCCAAAAGCTTTGTGAAAACAAGCTATATGCAAAGTTGAAGAAATGCGAGTTCTGGCTTGAGGAAGTTGCATTCCTTGGGCACGTAGTATCAAGTCATGGAAAGGCCCATTTTATATGACTTACAAAGGATGGAGAAGAGTTAAAGACTCCAGAGACCCATGTGATGATGGCGAATATACGAGTAGAACCGACTTTAATCGATAAAGTTAAAGCTGCTTAAGCTACAGACCTGGAGCTGATGCGTATGAGGAAGATAATGCAAGAAGGTGATATGCCGGAAGCAAGAATCGATAGAGAAGTAATACTTCGAGTCAACTCCAGACTTTGTGTTCCTAACAACCCTGATTTAAAGTATAAAATCATGATGGAGGCGCACAACACACCGTTTGCAATCCATCCTGGGAGTACTAAAATGTATCGTGATTTTCGACATACATTTTGGTGGAGCAATATGAATAGAGAGATAGCGGAGTTTATCTCAAGGTGTTTAACTTGTCAACGAGTCAAGGCGGAGCATCAAGTACCAAAAGTTCCATTGCAACCACTTGAAATTCTAGAATGGAAGTGGGAGCACATTACCATGGATTTTGTTACAGGTCTTCCCAAGGTTTCTCGAGGCATAAATGCAATTTGGGTCATTGTTGATATATTGACCAAGTCTGCTCATTTCCTACCTATACGAGAAACTTATACACTTGAATGTCTTGCTCATATGTACATAAACGAGATTATAAGACTGCATGGTATGCTGGTATCCATAATTTCTGATCGAGACCCAAGATTTACTTCAAGATTTTGGGTTAGTTTGCAAAAAGCTATAGGCATGGATTTACGATTTAGCTTGGCATATCATCCTCAGACGGACGGACGGGCAGTCGGAGAAGACTATTCAAACTCTTAAAGATTTATTAAGACTCTGTGTCCTTGACTTCAAAGGAAGTTGGGACAAGTTCTTACCATTGGTGGAGTTTTTCTACAACAACAGTTATCAAGAAAGTATTGGCATGGCTCCATTTGAGGCGCTGTATGGAAGAAAGTGTCGTTCTCCAGTATGCTGGGATAAGGTGGGTGAAGCAACATTGTTGGGACCAGAGTTGGTTCGTATGACAACGGAAAAGATTCAAACAATCTGACAACGTATAAAAACCTAACAAGATCGACAAAAGATTTATGTTGATCTTCATCGAAAGGACGTGGAATTCGATATTGGAGATCATGTGTTGTTACGTGTTACTCTATGGAAGGGAGTTACGAGATTTGGAAAGATAGGAAAGCTCAACCCTCGATTCATTGGCCCATTTTTAATCCTCGACCGAGTAGGAGTTGTGGCCTATAGACTCGCCTTACCGCCAAGTATGTCTTATGTTCATAACATTTTTCATATATTTATGTTACGTAAATATGTGAAAGACCCAAACCACATTATTGAATTAGAACCAGACGAGATAGAGGAAAATTTATCAATGAAGAGTTACTTGTTAAAATCTTGGATAAGAAGGATCATATTCTACGCTCTAAAGTTATACCTCAAGTCAAAGTTTTGTGGAGAAACCACGATGTTGAGGAAATGACCTAGGAGTTAGAATCTGAAATGAAATCAAGGTATCCTCACCTCTTCGATAGACCTGGTAAGTACCCTAAAGAACAATTTTCTCAAAATATATTTTGGAATATTATGATGTGGATTTGATATAATGTTATAGTAGTGGGTAATATTTATAAATTTTGCCAAGTAAGCAAGTGGTTATATAATATTCGATTGGTCGGGGAATATTTGTTTTAACAGGGAATATTCATACGAAGGCATAATCATTGGTGGACCCCACAACGGACGTATTATCGTAGTTAGAAAATGACAGAATTATCTTTTTATAAAAATAACGGCGAAAGTGTTACCGTTAAAACTGTTGAACTACCCGGTATTAAAATTATAGTAATACACGTGGTTACATAGTAGTACACAATATTGATTATTGGTGCTTACGTGAGAAGTCACTCAGTTATACACAATTATTGCTACAGTAATTGCTGCATCATATCTCTCATATTATTGATTCAATTATTGTCACAGTATCATCTGCATAATGTTTATTATTATTAAATCAATAATTGAGACGACAAAGTTATTCATATTATTATTTGCAATATTTACAATGTCTAGAAGTTCTGTCAAGGAGAGGTTTGGTCACCTAATTACGCGTCAATAAGGAGAAATCCTTATCGGAAAGCCCCCTCTTTTATGGGAACGACCTGGTTGTTAAATATTGTGAGTTATAATATTAATGATGAATAAGTTGTGTTGATTAAAGATGAAATTGATAGTTCTATTATGTTGAGATTATTAGTGTTAGTGGAAATCGACATTTATTTCAATAAAAATTGATGTCTAGGGGTTATATTGACCAATCGGGTAATTAATCAGATAAATGAGCAATTAATTGCTATTATTTCACATGCTTATAACTATTTGTTCACATGTGTGTACTATTGATTCACATTCATGTACTATTAGGGGAGGTGGTGCAAGATTGATAATACTTGCATGACTAAATTAAAAATGGAGGTATAGTTGAAGATACTATACTGTAATTAGTTTTTTCACATGATTATACTATTGAGTCACGTGAATGAACTATTAATTCACATTATTTACTATTAGGGGAAGTGGTGCAAGTTTGATTATACTTGTAGGACTAAATTAAAATTGTAGAAAAAGATGAAGGTATTATACTGTAATATTTTGAGCCCCAAAACGTGCAATTGTCAAAAATATTTCTTTCCTATAAATAAAAGATCATTCTTCCTTCATTTCTCACTAATTCATAAAAGCTTTAGAGCAATTATTATAGAGAGAAATTATAGAGAAAAAGAAGAACAGAAGTCTACTACCTCACTATTCCAGTATCCAGTTTTTCTAAGGTAAGGGGTATTATTTCTTTTATATTCATGAAGAGAAATCTATTATTCCATTCTTTATTGTTCTGTTGGAATAACCTGTATACGCGGACTACCCTATACTTTGTGAAATTTTTCTGTTATTCCATTCTTTATTATTCTGCTGGAATAACCTGTATACGCGGACTACCCTATACTTGGTGAAATTCTTCTATTATTCCATTCTTTATCATTCTGTTGGAATATCCTATATGTGCTTTATGCATGACCTGCTTCCATTATTTATCATTTTATTGGAACATCCTGTCTTTGCTTTACGCATGACCTGGTTCCATTATTTATTATTCTTTTGGAATATCCTTTTGTACGTTTACGCATGACCTGGTTCCATTATTTATTATTCTGTTGGAATAACTTGTATTTGCGGTCTATCGCATGCTTGGTGAATTCTTTTGTTATTTCATTCGTTATTATACTCAGTTGGTTAAAGTTTTGGCTTTTATACTCCATGAAATTAGTGGAATATCTTTGATATTTGCGTTTCATCCAGTATCTTTTTATGGAAATATTCTTCTGAGCATTCTTGAATTTTACTCCACAAAGAAGTATCATGTTGACAATTTGGACGTTAGTGGTTCCTGGATAAATTAATTCTTGAACTTATTTTGTTGAATTCTTATATCATTGTCATCATCATGATGTTTATATTATGTTGAAAGTCATCTGTGGCCTGTAGTGCGTTGATGAGTAGGTTTTATACCTATGAATCTGATATTATTAAACTTAATTATTGTTATATTTAATTGTTTTTTAGGATCTTTTTATGTGTTTTGTGTTTATTTGTTGTAGGTTGGAGCTTGAGGGACAAATTGGTCATTTCGGAGAAGAAAAAGGTCAAAAATCATGAAAATTAAAGCTGAGTGGCATTTCTGTAAATATGAGGTCCTGGCCAAGCGCCTAGGCGCTTGGAATTGCACTATGATGAGCGCCTAGGCGCTCTAGTGCGTAAAAAGTTGCGTTTTTCAGCTGTCAAGTGGGTTTTTGAAGCCAAATAGGAGTCTGAATGAGGGCTGAGACCAATACAAGTAGGAGAGGACTCTACAAAAGGAAGAGAACGAATTTTGCAAGAAATCAATCAATTATTCAAGAGATTTGCAGAGAGAACAAGGAAAAAAAACACGAAGGAGAATTGCAAAGGCAGAAGATCTAAGAGAGAGTATTGGAGCAAATTCAGAGTTTCTTCTTCTCTTCTTTAGTTTTATCTTTTGTAACTATCTGGGATGTTTGGATTATTAATTTGGATGATGTTTTTCTTTATTATTATCATGAACTAAATTTTAATTAAGATTGCAACGGAACTTGGTATGTAGTTTAAATTGCAAGCTTCCCATTGAATGAAAGTTGGTTTTTATTGAATTGTTTATTATATCTTATGTTTATTGATTAATTGTTTGGCCAACAATTACTGTGATAATCTATATAAAATTGGAAGATGGAGTATAGATTGAGATCTGGATATGATAACATCTGTTCATATAATCTGAATAGGGTTAATATGATTAGCGTATAGGATAGGAATATACCTATGTGTCTTTTGTATCCATTGAAAGAATTTGTGCGTAAACCCTAATTAACTTGATTCACATAGGAATATAGTGAGTTGATTAATTGGGGTGTTCCTTATAATTCCGCATCTTAAAGATTGGATTTAGGAGGATTTGTTCATGTGTCTTTGGAAGAAGTGCGTGAATAATCATAAAGCATTCTTGGATAATGATTCATATTAATTGATTTATTTTAAATGGGAAGTAAGTTAGTTTGAATGAAATACCAAGGGAAGTTGTAATCTTAAACTGTTAAATCTGCAGTTATTCTTGTGAAATTTTGATTTTAATTATTAGTTTGTTAAGTTTAATTTTCAAATCACAAACAAAATTTTCTTAGTTTAAAATAGGATTAATTGCATTAGAGTTAGTAATTGATAAATATTAGTCTATTTCCTCGTGGGAACGATATCCTTGCTTGCTGAATATTACAATTGAACGCGTATACTTGCGTGGTAAAGTGCTATTAAAAAATTAGGCAACATGCGTAGATGGACTTGGTATGATTATGACTAGGGATTAATTGGTATAATCATGACAGTAATGTTACAAATGATGTGGTAAAAGTCCTCATTGGTCGTAGTGCATTGATGGACAATTGTTGGCATGATCATGACCATTGATGAATACACAAATATCCTTGGCCCGTAGTGCATGGATAATTTATGGTCATGATACTAATGAATATCCTTGGCCGTAGTGCAGGGATGATATGGTTTATTTATTAAGCTGAGTCTCAGCGATAAAAGTAATGAAAAACATTTTAAATCATAGAAGATAGTAGATTTTATTCTCTACTTGACTCTTCTAATGGATTGCTTGTTCCGCTGCAGTTAAACTTGATGTTTATTATAGTTTATTAGTTTAACACAGTTGAAGGCTAAAGATAATTTTTTCTACATTATCTTAGTCATAATATTTCTTACTTGGCTAGTTGAGCTCACCTTTTCTTTCACTGTTCTCTTCAGGAAATGAGAACGTAGCTGAGACTAGTCGGGGAATGGATTGGCGGTCCAGATAGTTTTTTTAGTTGTCCTTATTATTCTATAAAATAGTGTGACAAGAAATATAATGAGAACTCCATTGAGTGTGGATATTGTCTAGATGACAATATTCTTATTAAAACTCTTAGATTATGTTTTGTCGTATTCTACACGACTGTTGTATAAATAAGTTGTATTTGAATTTTGTACCATGTATTTGGCGACTCAAGATGGGTGATGTATACATGTTTTAGGGGCGTCACATCAATGTGGCAAGATGACGACTTTGCCCCTCATCGGGGTTATCTCTGGTTTGGGCTGATAAAGCAGACGTTGCTCAGGGTTATCTCTGAGATTGGACTGTTGCAAGTATTGAAGGTTCTTAGTGTCATCTCTAAGGTGTGTTTGTCTTCTCGGTGTTATCTCCGGGTCTTGTACTGAGTGCCTCGGTGTGAGTTTCGAGGTTGAAGCTGATTGCATTCACTTGAAACAAACATTTCCTGGGTTCTCTCCGGAACTACAACTGCACTCCTTGGGGTTATCTCCAAGGTTGGAACTGCTACTCCCAGTGTTATTTCTGGGACTGAGACTGAATATCTCGGGGTTATCTCTGAGATGAATCGGCCTTCTCCGGTGGAATTTCTTGTATTTGAACTGCATGCCTCGGGGTTATCTTCGAGGTTGGAACTGATACTCCCAGTGTGTGTTTCAGGGTTGAGACTGAACTTTCGGTGGTATCCGAACTGGATATGAGCTGTCTTCCAGGGTTATCTCTGAAAGACGAATCTTCCCTCCTGCAATGTCAATAACAGGTGTGCAGAAAATTTCGAGTGTCTACAATCAACATAGAATACGATGAATGAAACACGCTCCCACTAACCTTCTTATACCCACATGGTTCATCCTCATTTTTGATAAAATCAAACTCTTTGATTGTCTCATCAAAACGGATGTTCCACCTACGAGAAGCTTGTTTCAATCCATAAATGGATCTTTGTAGCTTACAGACTTGATTTATTCCAGCCTTTGAAACAAATCCCTCTAGCTATGTCATATACACATCCTCCTCAAGTTTCCCATTGAGGAAGGTCATTTTCACGTCCATCTGCCAGATTTCGTAGTCATGTTAAATTGCAATCGCAAGCAAAATTCGAATGGACTTGAGCATCGCTACTGGTGAGAAGGTTTCGTCATAGTCAACTCCTTGTCTTTGTTTGAAACCTTTTGCTACCAGTCGGGACTTATAGGTCTCTACCTTGCCATCTTCTCCAGTCTTTCTTTTAAAGACCCATTTACACCCAATAGGCTTAATGCCTTCAGGTGGCTGAAACCAAAGTCCATACTTGGTTTTCATACATGGAGTCCATCTCGGATTTCATGGCTTCTTACCACTTCTCTGAGTCTTTATTACTCATAGTCTGTTCGTAATTCAATGATTCATCATCATCTATTATGCGTACCTCATCGTCATCTTCTATGACAAGTCCATACCTATCAGGTATCTTTGGTACTCTTCCAGATTTACGAATAGGGTGTGGTACAGAAGGAATCTCTACTTGGACAGGTTCATCCATTTGATCTATAGTGGTTTGTTGTTCTTGAATTTCTTCAAGATCTATTTTCCTCCCACTGGCCCCTTCAAGGATAAACTCCTTTTCCAAGAAGGCATCATGTTTGTCAACAAATACCTTTTGTTCAGACGGATTGTAGAAATAATATCCTAAACTTTCTTTAGGATATCCCACAAAAGTACACTTATCAGATCTTGTCCCAAGCTTATCATTCTAAAACCTTTTCACATAAGCTGGACATTCCCAAATCTTAATATGCTTAAGACTAGGTTTCCTCCCTGTCCACATCTCATATGGAGTCTTACGACAGATTTTGAGGGAACCTTATTTAGTAGATATGTAGCCCCTTCTAGGGCATATCCCCAGAATGACACCAAAAGTTCGGTAAAACTCATCATGGAACGAACCATGTCCAACAGTGTTTGATTTCTCCTTTCAGATACACCATTCAGCTGTTGTGTCCCTGGTGGAGTCCATTGTGAGATTATACCATTCTCTTTGAGACAATTGAGAAACTCACTACTTAAGTATTCACCTCCTCGATCTGATCGAAGAATCTTAATACTTTTGCCAGTTTTTTTCTCTACTTCACTTCTGAACTCTTTGAACTTTTCAAATTATTCAGATTTGTATTTCATTAAATACACATATCCAAATCTTGAGTGATCGTCAGTGAATGTAATAAAATAAAAATACCCTCCTCGTGCATTCGTTGTCATAGGTCCAAATACATCTGTGTGTACCAACGCTAACAACTCTGTAACTCTTTCTCCTTTTCCACTAAAAGGAGATTTAGTCATTTTTTCCATGAGACAAGATTCACAAGTTGGATATGATTCATAATCTGATAGCTCTAAGATTCCATCTTTATGCAATTTGGATAATCTTGTTTCATTAATATGAGTGAGTCTACAATGCCATATGAAGGTATAATTTACATCATCTCTTTTCCTTTTCTTAGTTTGTTCAATTTGAAGTATATTTTCATGCAAGTCAAGAATGTAAAGTCCATTTCATAAATTACCAACACCATATAAAACATTATTATTATAAATAGAATAACTTTTGTTCTTTATTATAATGTCAAAATCATCCATATCCAATACAGATATTGAAATAATGTTTTTAATAAGTGACGAAACAAAATAAAAATTATTTAAACTAATAGACTTGCCCATAGGTAGTGCTAAACAATAAATTCCTACAGCTAATGCAGTAACCTTTGCTCCATTTCCCACTCGTAGGACGACCTCATCCTTGCTCATCTTTCCACTTCTGACCAGTCCATGCATATTATTACATATGTGAGAACCACAACCGGTATCCAATACCCAAGTAGAAGATTGACTTTCTAAAAAATTAATTTCAATTATAAACAAACCTTGATTAAGATTTGAAGCTTCTCCAAGCTTCTTCTGCTTTTGTTCCGTAAGATAATCCTTGCAGTTCCTCTTCTAGTGACCTAACTTGTGGCAATGGAAGCAAATTCCTTTTCTAGCTGGATCAGGTTTCTTTTGATCCTTCACTTTCGTCTTTCCCTTAGCCTTCTTGGATTTCTTCTTTTCAGAAGACTAGTATATATATATATATATATATATATATATATATATATATATATATAAGAAGATTATATTATTGATTAGATAGCTTGGGAAGATAAAGGCTTTTGTGTTTGCAATCCAAATCGATTGCTCTGAATCCCCAAGCGTGCGAGACGCACTTTAAAGTGTACTCTCTCTTAGCTTTGTAGAAATTTTATAGCGTAATTGATGCGTAATTGAAAAGTAATTATCTCTCGTCTTAATTGAGAAGAATGAGTAAGGTCTACAGTTTCCATTTCCGTTTCTTGCCATGTATGGATGTTCTAAACTGAGTTTTAACTCAACCGAGTCACTATTAATGATGTTTTATATTAATGCAAACTCAGTACCAAAACAGGCAAGTACCAAAATGTTTTTGTGCTTTTATATTCTTTAGTAATCTAATTTGAAAATAATTAAAGGAAGCCTAGTGGGTATCAATTGATACTTCGTCGTGGTCTGAAGCCATTAGTTAGAAAATTAAGAGTCGAATCAAGTATAAATCAAAGTGTTCTTGCATAGGTTAGATTCTTTATGTTTTGTCCATTATACATATATTATGTAACGCCCGAGAAAATCGGATTTTTTTATGACAATTAAATTTTAATTTGATTATGTGAATTAAATGAATTTAATTGATTTCTTTGTGAGTAATCTATGTGAAGTTCGTTCTATGACCTAGAATGTGCTAACGTGGTTAGTATTCTGGCTATGTGTTCGAAATAATTGTTTGGAATTTCCAAGATGAAAATAATTGTTTTCCGAGAAATTTTCGTAAAAATACTATTCATCCATTTCTGTTCGGGGAATTATTTTGAAATTTTGAGAAACGCATAATGATAGAATATCGTGATAAGATGGAATATCTGATAATATTTTATTTATGGCAAATACAGTTTTCGTCTGCGGACTTAAAACCTAAGGGTTGAGTTTATTGATTTCTGAGAAGGAAATAATATGCGTAGAAGGAATGGCGTTAGGGTTAATGCGAGTGTTATACATTTGGTGATACTATTTAGTATCTATGTATAATATGTTGAGTAAATACGAAGTACAATACGATTATTGTACGAGTAGTATATGGAGAGAATACGTGAATTGTACGTATGGGATACGATTCGTATTATAGAATTAAACTAGGACTTAATGACTAATTCATTTGAGTTGGATTATTAATTAATCCAATCAATTGAATGATCAAGCCCTAGTGATTAGTGAGTTAAGCCCAAGTCAAGGCCCAATGTTAATTTAGTTAAGCTCAATTCATTAAAACCGAACCGTGGGTCGAACTGGTGGGTCACCGAATGGGTAAACCCCATGGGATGTCACATGAAGGTGGTGGGCCGGCCACCTTGGTGTGGAAGCCAAGCATAAGGCTTGGTCACCAAGTGTTTTACTTGGTGACCACACATGAAAAGTAAGGAGGTGATGCTTCTTTGTCAATTATGCCCTCCATTCTAGTTTTCTATAAATAGAAAGCTAGGTTGATTCATTTGGGAATTTTTCTGTTGCGACCCCAAATCCGGGTACTTGCAACCCGAACTCGGTTCTCCACGATACCATTTCTTTAAGCTGAATAATACTAAATGATAATATAATTCGAACTTAATTTACATACATCAAAGTTTACTTCCCCAGGTACGTGACCTTCAAATACATTTCTTACAATACATGAATAAAAACCAATACAACTATAACCATTAACTCATAATACAACTTATTCAAATAGCTTTCCTTTCCCCTTGTTCGTGCCTGAGCCTTCAGGTTACTCATACATAATTGAAAATGTTTAATTTAAACAAGGGTGAGCATTTGAGTGCCCAACAAGTAATAACAATTATATATATAAGCTGAAAGAATATAAGTATTCTCCTTACATAACACTTCTACAACGAAGCAAAAGTTGTGAAGTAATCTGTACTGATAAAAAAAATTCACATAACAACTCTCTTTCAAATTCTTGAAATTAGGCTCTACCCATGAATAGGGTTTAAGAAACAAACCATGAACATTGTTTTTTATTTTCGAAAAGGTTTAGCAGAAATTCATCCGCAAACCGCTCTAGCTTACGGGTACGGAGGGTGATCAGCCACGTTGTACCCTGTATTGATCAATACTCCATAACTTGAACGAAATTCATCGCTCACTCTGTCCGCCTTGGGCGCAAAAATAATCCCATATAGGGATGTTCATACATGCCTGGTTCCAAATCCGAAGGTTTTTAATCTTGCTCAACAATAATATGTAATTCAACATATATGTATACGGGTAATTTGAAAAAGTGTATCAACATGTGAATAAATGCCATGATTATCCAAGTGGGGACACTTGTATAACCATTTAGAAATTAATGAACAGAATATATATCTGAGCTAACATGTTGATAATCAAAGCGTACATAATCTGTACAGGAATAGAAAAGAATTCTGAAACTCTCTTACTCATGTCCATTGCATAGAGGAAATGCAAAGGTAAGATACTTGCCTGATTTGCTGATTACAAATCTCAACTTAGGTTTTATCTCTTTATCACAACCTATCAATAATCAGATCATTCGTTCGATTAGAACAATATATCATAACACATAGTACTGTCTATTACAGTCAGTACATAGTCTAATCATGTCATCACATAGTCGTAGTGATCATACTTTTAGTTCATATTCTATACTTGAAATATTTTTATACATTTTTCAAATATCTCATCCATGTTCTTACAGTAGTCTTTTCTTTCTTTTATAAAGTCTGACATTTGTCGGCGTACCTACGGCAATATCGGGTAAATACTGAGTCTAAGACTCTTATTCTGTACTTCAACAACTATAAATAACAGACATTTTATTTTTACTCATTTTCGGAATTTTCCAGAAATTGAAAATTTTAAAATAATTCAAATCTATCTCTAAAAGGATCTATAGTGACATAACTGTCATTATGGTTGTTCTTCATCAAATCATGAACTTCATAACCGGTTCTCAAGTCAGCTAGTTTGACTGGATATAACTTTCAAACATCAGAATCATAATTAAATGATTTAAACATTAACAATTCCATTATCATTAATAATTAATTTATATTAAACTATTAATGAAATCATTGCCAAAATATAAAAGTTATTTATAATAACTCAAACTATTTTTAAAACACTTATATTACCCTTAAATGATTTTTAAAATAATTAAAATCATTTTTAAATAATTACCATTAATATTTAAATATTAATATACTATTTATCCAAATATTAAAAGTCATTAATTATAACTTCAAATATTTTTAAATCCTTAATATCCTTTTTAAATGATTTTTAAATAAATAAAACCATTTTTAAACTATTTATTTAATAATAATTATTAAATAAACTAAATATCATTAATATTATCTTAATATCATTAATATTAAATTATTAATGAAATTATCTTTTAAATATTAAAAGTTATATTTTATAACTTAAAATATCTTATTTTCATTTAAAATGATTTTTATAATACTAAAATCATTTTTAAATTAAATTATTTAATATAATCATTAAATAACTTTAATATCATTAATATTAATTAATTGATGAAATTCATCATAAAATATTAAAAGTCATGGAAAATAACTTAAAATATTTTCTTATACCATAAAATAATTTTTCATGATTTTTCATGAATTAAAACTATTTTTAAATCATTTATTTAATATTATAATTAAATAAATAAATACCTTTTATATTCCAAAAATATTAAATATTTATGAAATATACTGAAAATAATTAAATATTATTTTTCGGACTTTAAAATAATTTTTCAGAATTTATTTGGTACTTTTAATAATTAAAATCTAATTTTTCTAATTTTTAAATCATTTTCAGAAATTACAGAAAATAAAATAAATAAAATCCGTCGCTAAAGTCTATAGCGACAGACAACCGTCGCTATAGGTGTTCTTCATCTCAAGAACACTGTCAGTGACAGCTTCGAGGTGGTAGGTTTGACCGGCTACAACTCTCTCATCTGAACGAATTTGGACAATCTAAAAATTGGGTCTTGTAGAGGAATTATCATACTACAATTATCAACAATCGTAACCTCTAAACAACATCAGATCTGGGAGAAATTGGCCATCAAAGTAGCTGTCAGAGTTGTTCTTCGTGAAGAACAGTTCGTGATGCCTACTTTGGACCTCTATATCTTGATGATCGTGTACCTTTTATGTGATCTATCAACTCCAGTATGTATACAACATGTAGGAATACAACTTTAAACCTTAATATCAATATAAAAACATCAAATCTAACCAAAATATTCTGGTCAAAGTGCAACACGGAAATCTGTCACGAATTTTCTGAATTCGCGAATTTGGCAGTTTTGGTCAATCATGTTTGACCGATTATACCTCCTAATCTACAACAGATCTCGACTTGATTCTTTTTTCATATTAAAGACCACATATCAGGCTACATGTTACAAGTTTTAAACATCAAAAATAGTGATCGAGGAAGGATCTATGGTCCCTGACATTTGACTGTCAGACCACATATTTGGTTTTTTCCAACTTGCTTAAATCTTTGATTTTGAGCACTTTGATGTTATGGGTCATGAATTTTACAATCCATAACATTAATATACTCCCTATTACACAACTTTAAACAATCAATTTCACCAATTAACATCGAATCGAAGGATTTCTAGAATTTAAGGTTTCCTAACTTTTCAAGCTTGATTTTTGATTTCTGACTTCTTGATGTTTCTGATTTATTGTTTGTGATGGCTGGGCTTTGATTATGATCTTATGGGCAAGACAATTTCGGAGGTTTGGGGTTGAGAGAAAATAGCTAAGTGTTTGTGAGCAATTTTAGTATAAATGTGCATTCCCTCTCTCTTTAATCCATATAAATCATGTATGAAATGATTGTAATGGTTGATTGATGGTAATACTACAGTCCATAGGTGATTTCTAGACTGAATGGTCCGGATTTGTGGTGATTGGTAACACAATAATGCACAAATAATTCACTAATAATGCACTAAATGGACAAAAAGGGTAAAATAGTCATTTCCACCCTAATAATTGGTTCCTTCCTTTAATAATGTGCAAGGGTAGTTTAGACTTCTTATATCTACCATGAAGGGCATTATAGACATTACCCATAACCATTAGGATTTATTACTTTATATTTTAAAATTCCATAAATAATATAACTAATAATACACTAAAAGGGTATTTTGGTAATTTCACATATAATTTCATGGGCATTTTTGTACATAGTAATTAAATGTAGTATTTAATCACTAGATGGTAATTCTTATCATTTAGCAAATAATTCTATCCTTTGGTAAATTAAAACAATTGTACATTAACATTATAATTAAACCCAATAATTTTAAATTAGGGTTTTCTATAGAAAATTAGGGTTCTAAAATTAGGGTTTCTTAACGTCATCAATTAGGGTTTCTAATTGACCATTAGGGTTCTCTAATTATCTGTGTGTGTTCTAACACAGTCATTACGGTCTCTAACTTCAACCGATTAGGTTTGTAATAATTAGGGTTTGTCCTAATTATCGGCGTAAAAATAGTAATTAGGGTTTTCTTCTAATTACCGACATCATATACACAGTAACCTTCATATAACACATTCACTACTCAGTTATATCTCATAATTGAGTTTAATAATTAGGGTTTCACAGCACAGTAGTATGTTATGACCTAATTGACCGTCATTGCACCATATTATCTGTCCGCACATACACAGTACATATTTATGGTACTGTAAAATTATTATAACAATAATATAATATTATTATTCTCATCTCTTGATAACAATCCCAATCTAGGGTTTGGATCTCATATCTGACTTATTCTTCGTACACAGCATCAATAATCAAGTTAAAATAATTAACTTAAATATTCTGAACAAATCATATAATAAAATATTTATTATATAATTCTAATTATCACTTCATATATTATTTTTAATCATATTTTCATGGAAAATAATTAATAAAAACATTTCTGCTTACAGAAATTAATTACCATAAAAATATAATTTGTAGTAATTAATTATTCCAAAATTATTTCTAATTTTTCAAGTAATAAATATATTCGCATTTATCGTTCACATTACTAGACACTTATTCTCGTCATTAAATAAATAAATAAAAAATTTATACGCAAAATTTCTTATTTATTTTATATAGGAAATCTCGGGTTATTACATTCACCCTCCCTTATAAGGATTCCGTCCCCGGAATCACGATCTTAAAAACTCATATGCAGAAGGGTACATAGCATATAATCATTGTACGTAGATCTCAATCATACTTGATCGAACTGATCTTTAATTATTCTTCGTAACACTCTGATTAGGTCATTCCAAAGCCTATGGCTTCCTAACTCATTACACTACAACATATCAAAAGCCCAGACCTTTTAAAGCACAAAAAGTGGACGAGAATGCCCCCATTACAGACTGCCCAGAAATAGTTTATCATGATCAGTCAACTATGTTTGACCATCTAAAACTTCTAATCTATACATGATATGGACTTGATTCTTTTTGCAGATTAAAGACCATAAAACAAGCTACACATAACAACTTAAAAAAACAAAAATCACGATCGATCAAAGATCTATAAGCTCTGACATTTGACGAAAAATCACAGAAATGAAATTTTCCAAATTTCTTAAATCTTCAAATTCGTGTACTTTGATGTTATGGGTCTTTGATTTATCAACCCATATCATCAATTAACATCCTATTACACAACTTTAAACAATCAATTGCATCAAATAACATCGAATCAAAGGATTTCTAGGTTTAGTGTTCTTATACCCTTTTTGCCAAAAAGGGTATTTTGGTCATTTCACATCTAATTTCAAGGGCAATCTTGTACAAGGCAATTAAATGTAATATTTAATCACTAGATTTAATTCTTACAATTTACCAATTAACTTCTATACTTTGGTAAATTAAAACACTTATACAATAACATCGAAATTAAACCCGGTAATTAAAATTAGGGTTCTATAATTAGGGTTACTTAACGTCATCAATTAGGGTTTCTAATTGACCATTAGGGTTCTTTAATTATCTATGTATGTTACTAACATAGTCGTTATAGTTTTTAACTTCAACTGGTTAGAGTTATAATAAGTAGGGTTTGTCCTAATTAGTGACGTACAACAGTAATTAGGGTATCTTCTAATTACCGATATTCTTATACACAATAACTTCATATACACAATCACTACTCAGTCATATCTCATAACTGAGTTTAATCATTAGGGTTTCACAGCACGGTAATATGCTATGACCTAATTGACCATCATTGCTCAATATTATCTGTCCGCACATACACAGTACATAATTATGGTACTGTAAAATCATTATATAAATAATATAATATTATTATTCTCATCTCTTGATCACAATCCCAATCCAGGGTTTGAATCTCATATCTGACTTATTCTTTGTACACAGCATCAATAATCAAGTTAAAATAATTAACTTAACTATTCTGAACAATTCATATAATAAAATATTTATTATATAATTCTAATTATCACTTCATAAATTATTTTCAATCATGTTTTCATGGAAAATAATTAATAAAATATTTCGGCTTACAGAAATTTATTAGCATATAATTTGTGGAAATTAATAATTCCAAAATTATTTCTAATTTTTTAAGTAATAAATATATTCGCATTTATCGTTCACTTTACTTGACACTTAGTCTCGTCATTAAATAAAAAAAATTAATACGCAAAATTTCTTATTTATTTTATATAGAAAATCTCGGGTTATTACATTCACCCTCCCTTATAAGGATTCCGTCCCCGGAATCACCGCTTTAAAAACTCATATGCAGAAGGGTACATAGCATATAATCATTGTACGTAGATCTCGATCATACTTGATCGAACTGATCTTTAATTATTCTTCATAACACTTGTCTATCCGATTAAGCAGAAATATAAGATATATAAGTTATTCAAATAGCACCTGGAGTTCTATTTCCAGCTGCTACCGTATCCTGGACCGTCATGTTGTAAACCCTCGGAGTTACTTTCGTTGGGTTACTGGTTGAGTTTGGTCCTGAAATTGCTAACGTCCCACTGCTTCTCCCCGTGGTTACGTTTCCAGCCTCCATTCCCCCACTGTGGACAGTTCCTCACCTTATGCTCAGTCGATCCACATATGAAGCAGCCACTGATAATCCTTGAGTTGGGGCAGTTGGGAGAGATATGACCCTCTTGCCCGCACTTGTAGCATACAAACTTGCCTTTCAGACACTCGCCAGAGTGATTCTTCCCGCAGTTCTTGCACTGCACTACCTGCTTCTTTGTACCTTCCTGCTTCACTTGCACGTTCTCAGAAAAATTCCTCATTCTTTTCTCACCCCTATTCCCACTACTACTTTCTATCTTTACTGCTCCTCCTGACTTGCTTTTGTTCTTCTTCTCCTTGTGGTAGAGGCTCATGGCCTCACTTCCCTGTTCAGCTATGATAGCCTTCTCTATGAGTGCTGCAAAAGTATTGATTTGCAGTACTGACACCTTATTATAGAGCCAGGGTTTTAAGCCCAGCTCAAATCTCCTTGCCCTCCTAGCCTCTGTATCCACTTGATGTGGAGCAAACCTAGTCAACTCATTAAATTTTGCGGCATACTCCGCAACAATCATGTTATCCTTCTTTAACTCCAGGAATTTCACCTCCATTCTAGACTGCATACTAACAGATAGATAATTTTCGATAAATAAATCCTTAAACCTATCCCAAGTAATTTCTTCTTCTCCTGCCCGAGTTTTATTTGCCTCCCACCAAAAGTTAGCTTCCCCTTTCATCATATAAGTGGCAAAAGCGGTCTTTTGCCCCGCATCTACTTTAGCGATTACGAACGCCTTCTCTATCTCGTTCACCCAAGTCTGGGCTTCTATAGGGTTAGTTGATCCTCTGAATTCTGGTGGTTCTACGGCTTTGAAGTCTTTGAATTTTTCCAAGCGATTGTCTGGCTGGTTTTTCGCAACTAGTGTTCCCTGCTGCATAGCCTGAGCTACCATGTTTGCAAAGTTTTGCATCAGTTCTGGCTGTCGTTCCCCAGCATTAGTAGATTCTTCTATCCTTTGGTTTCGAGTTTGACGTCTTGGCGGCATTATCTGGTTAAATAAAACCATAAATTATACCCTTACATTTTAAACCTTATTGCATAAGATTAATGTATTAAACTAGTTTCATTTCTCAAACTTAGATTCATATTCATTTATCGAATATTTACATAGCACATCATGCTTTAATCAACAGCTATCCCTTTGTGACTACGAAAGTCAGGATTTGAAATCTTGACCAACCTAAAAGTTGAAAATAGTTCATTACTTATCACACATATTACATAACATAACCCATACTACTTATTTACCAAGCCTTTTCTTGGACATTCATTCGCTCAATGTCCTTCCATTCCACAATTAAAACATCCACCTTTCTTACAGTCGGGGCAACGAGGAGAGGTTTATCCTTCACGGCCGCAAATATACATATCTTCTTCCATTTCTTCTTATCAGGTTTTCCTAAGTCAGGATCTTCTATCTTTCTTTCTTTACACAATGTGTTGCTTGAGGCTCCATCTGGTCAATTTGGATTTTGAGCTTATACTGCTCTTCCATTATTTCCATTAACGTCTGACGCAGCAACTTTTCTATCTTCACATCTTACAATAACTACTCACTAGGAGTTTACATATTCTAAACACTCACAAAAACTAGGTTGTCACAATAACCTTTATTTAATCATCTCAGATTCTACTCGTACGCAACGAGTTTACACTATTTCATATCCATCATCACATTCTACCCAATACACCTCTCACAAGAGTAAAAGTTTTCAAATTGTGCTGAGGGGTCATATAGACCATGAACACATAGTTTTAACGGTATTCATACAGCAAAACAAAACATTACCTGGTATGTTTACAATCACAAAGAAGGTAAACTATCATTAATAGTACTTTAGGTGATTGGCCTATTGTACCCCTACGTCATTCATAACGTATTAATCATACTTAGCGAATATTTACGCTATTAGATTGAATCATTTATCCAAACAACATTGTTCACCTCAGTCTTATCATAGGATTCCGCACCAAACAATTTGGTTCGGGAAATTTCTTTCAATGAACACTTAGAGTTTTCATAAACATTAGTCTAGCTGATTCAAATAGCATAGACTCATATCAATAATTCAATTCAATCGAATTATTTAAGTATAGCCAAACCCTGTTGGCAAATTAAACTTTTTGAAAACATTTTTCGAGAATGACGTCATGATGCCGCACTGTATTTACAAGTCCATTGAGGATTCCGTCATTTGGTGATTTTATCATACTACATCATACCGTAGTGGGCTGACAATCCTGAGATCACATCCCACTAAGTAATACTGCATTGATGACTCCATCATTTTTTTATCATCTCTGTACCAGGTTACATGGTACATAGGTGATAAATAAAAATAACTTTTGACATTTCAAATCATTTGCGTCTAGCCGAAATAAGTAGCATAGACCGTACTTTAAACCGTTTCAAAAATGATTACGAGTCTACATTTTTGTTTTCAAAAGCACATAGTGCGTATTTAGCTTGATATCAAAATTTTGAAGTTTAGCATAGCTAGGAGTTTAGGATAACCTAACACCTTTACTAATAATCATTTGCTTAATAGTTTATCTGTTCCTATAATCCTCAATTCTTCATTCACACATAACTATACCCAGTTCGTCAAACCACACTTATGAGTTCATAAGTTGCCACAATCATATGAGTTTAAGAACTTATCCTAGTCAGACCTTTGGAGTCCATTCACTGAGGGGTTCATAAACATTTCATATAATTATGAGTCAAGAATGTCTCATAAGTATGAGTTTTAAGAACTCGTACTTAATCTTATATTCTCTATCTATGACCTATCTACCTGTTATACACCTGAGAATTGAGTCATCCTCTTAATGTGCATATAACAAATAGCGCGACATAAACATTTCAATGATTATCATTGCCAAAAAATAAGTGGTTTTTTTTACACCAAGTACAATTTAGCTCCCATACGAAGAATCATACAACTCATCTGCCGACATGAGTCCTCAATTGAATCCCCACCTAACACTAACCCCTTCTCCATACTAATTTAATTCGTATTTATAATTCTCTTCTGGATCTGTACCAATTTATAGTACAATTCATACACAGCAATCTTGCTGTAAACTTTCAATCAACAGATTGATTCTTTCTGGCTGTCATAGCCTTATCAGATCACGGAATGATCTCATCGTATCTATTACGATTTACTTCTATATCTTGATCGTTTTATTTTACGATCTCTCATAACTGCACTTTCAGTCTTTTAGCCTCAATCTATTCCCCACTACTGTTTAACTTTATTATCAGAGTTAGGGAACTCTGTGTCTTTACACTCGCCGAGATTCATCTTTGAATCTTATCGACCAACTAACTCTATATGAGTTAGTACTTATCCCAATCATTGCGGTTATTAGTCTCAGGTATTCCTACCTAAGCTTCATAACCAACAGCTTTGATACCAACTTGTGATGACCCCAAATCCAGGTACTTGAAACCCGAACTTAGTGTTTCACGATACCATTTCAATAAGCTAAATAATGCAATAATAATATTACATTCAAACTTAATTTACATACATCAAAGTTTACTCCCCAGGTACGAGACCTTCAAATACATTCCATACGATACCTAAATAGATACCAATACTGACTATAACCATTAACTCATAATATAACTCATTCGAACAGCTTTCCTTTCTCCTTGTTCGTGCCTGAGCCTTCAGGTTGCTCATACATAACTGAAAACATTTAATTTAAGCAAGGATGAGCATTTGAGTGCCCAGCAAGTAATAGCAATTTTATATATAAGCTGAAAGAATATAAGTATTCTTTTTACATAATACTTCTACAACGAATTGAAAGTTGTGAAGTAATCTGTACTGATAAAAATTCACATAACAACTCTCTTTCAAATTCTTTAAATGTGGCTCTGGTTCTACCCTCGAATAGGGTTTAAGAAACATACTATGAACATTCTTTTTCATTTTCGAAAAAGTTTAGCAGAAATCCATCCTCAAACCGTCATAACCTATGGGCACGAAGGGTGATCAGCCCCGTTGTACCTTGTATTAATCAATACTACATAACTTGAACGAAATTCATCGCTCAACCTATCCGCCTTGGGCGCAAAAATTTCCCATATAGAAATGTTCATACATGTCTGGTTCCAAACCCGAAGGTTTTTAATCTTGCTCAACAATAATATGTAGTTCAACATATATATATATACGGGTAATTGACAAAGGTGTATCAACATATGAATAAATGTCATGATTATCCAAGTGGGGACACTTGTATAACCATTTAGAAATCAATGAACAGAATATATATATATATATCTGAATTAACATGTTGATAATCAAAGCGTACATAATCAGTACAGGAATAGAATAATTCTGAAACATTCTTACTCATGTCCATTGCATAAAGGAAATGCAAAGGTAGGATACTTGCCTAATTCGCTGATTACAAATCTCAACTTAGGTTCTATCTCTTTATATCACAACCTATCATTAATCAGATCATTCGTTCAATTAGAACAATATATCTTAACACATAATACTGTCTATTACAGTCAGCACATAGTCTAATCACATAATCACAGTGATCATACTTTTAGTTCATATTCTATACTTAAAATATTTTTATACATTTTTCAAATATCTCATCCATGCTCTTACAGTAGCCTTTTCTTTTTTTATAAGGTCTGACATTTGTCGGCGTACCGACAGCTTTATCGGGTAAATACTGAGTCTAAGACTCTTATTTTATACCTCAACATCTGTAAATATCAGACATCTTATTTTTAATCATTTTCAAAATTTCTAGAAATTGAAAAATTTTAAAATAATTCAAATCTGTCACTAAAGGGCCTATAGTGACATAACTGTTGCTATAGGTGTTCTTCATCAAATCCAGAACTTCATAACAGGTTCTCAAGTCAGCTAGTTTGGCCGGCTATAACTTTCAAATATCAGAATCATAATTAAATGATTTAAACATTAAACAATTCCATTATCATTAATAGTTTAATTAATACTAAACTATTAATGAAACCATTGCCAAAATATAAAAGTTATTTATAATAACGCAAACTATTTTTAAAACATTTATATTACCCTTAAATAATTTTTAAAACAATAAAAATCATTTTTAAATAATTACCATTAATATTTAAATATTAATGTACTATTTATCCAAATATTAAAAGTCATTAATTATAACTTAAAATATTTTTAAATCCTTAAGTCTTTAAATGGTTTTTAAATAAATAAAACTATTTTTAAACTATTTATTTAATAATTATTATTAAATAAACTAAATATCATTAACATTATCTTAATATCATTAATATTTAATTATTAATGAAATTATCATTTAAATATTAAAAGTTATATTTTATAACTTAAAATATTTTTAAATACCTTATTTTCATTTAAAATGATTTTTATAATATAAAAATCATTTTTAAACTAAATTATTTAATTTAATCATTAAATAACTTTAATATCATTAATAATAATTAATTAATGAAATTTATCACAAAATATTAAAAGTCATCACAAATAACTCATTTACCTAATCAATTCCAAGACAAAATAAACATAGTAAACTAACTAGTTTATTATCAAACTAACTAAACTTCAAAAATTCAAACTTTAACTAACAATTAAATACATTACAAAAATTAAATAAGAAACATACCCGGAAATACGAATTCCACAAACTGAATACGCACTTCCACGCCAAAATTTAACTAATGAGATCTTTATAAAAAGTCCTCCCACAACAAAGCCTTTCTCAAAAATTGGAGGCCTAATTGTTGGTGAATGAAACAAAGGCCAAGCCCTTCTATTTATGGGTTTAGAAAATGGCTGAAGTTCTCAATTTAGTCGATGTGGGACTTCGTTTATACTAATTTTTCAATAGCTCACTTTGCGATTTTCTAAAGCATTGCTCATAACTCTAATTAATCTGATTTTTGGATATGTTATACATGGTATGTAAGACTATTTTTAAAAAATATGAATTACCCAATTCGGGTTCATTAGGTAGCCCAAACAGTGCGTCAAAAGTGGACGTTCATAACAGTTTTCAATTTCGTTTCAGCTTTACCCTCTCTCGCTAAAAAAGTCATAACTTTTTCGTTTCAAAACATTTTTGAGCGATTCCTGAGCCCACGCGAAGCTAACTTCTAGGGGCTACAACTTTTATTCTTTGACCATTTCCAAATTCAAAACACAGAATTCCGGAAAATTCGTTCAAGGTGACTGTCCCGAGTTGGTTAGACAGTTTTGACGCGACTACTTTGAATGGTCATAACTCTTTGCTCCGATGTCAGAATTAGTCCGTTCCAGAGTCTATGGAAAGGTAATTCAGTGTACTATAACATACCAAAAGCCCAGAAGGTTTTGGAAATATTAACTGAACAAAACAGTGTCCCGAATAGCACATCCCGCTGCTGACTTTCAGTTTTGAGAAATTTGACACATTTCCTTCCAATCACCGTAATTCCCTCATCCGAGGTCGGAATGAGGTCATTCCAAAGCCTATGGCTTCCTAACTCAGTACACTACAACATATCAAAAGCCTAGACCTTTTAAAGCACAAAAAGTGGACGAGAATGCCCCTATTACAGACTGCCCAAAAATAGTTTATCATGATCGGTCAACTATGTTTGACCATCTATAACTTCTAATCTATACATGATATGGACTTGATTCTTTTTGCAGATTAAAGACCATAAAACAAGATACACATAAAAACTTAAAAAAAACAAAAATCACGATCGATCAAAAATCTATAAGCTCTGACATTTGACGAAAAATCACAGAAATGAAATTTTCCAAATTTCTTAAATCTTCAAATCCGTGTACTTTGATGTTATGGGTCTTTGATTTATCAACCCATATCATCAATTAACATCCTATTACACAACTTTAAACAATCAATTGCATCAAATAACATCGAATCAAAGGATTTCTAGGTTTAGTGTTCTTATACCCTTTTTGCCAAAAAGGGTATTTTGGTCATTTCACATCTAATTTCAAGGGCAATCTTGTACAAGGCAATTAAATGTAATATTTAATCACTAGATTTAATTCTTACAATTTACCAATTAACTTCTATACGTTGGTAAATTAAAACACTTATACAATAACATCGAAATTAAACCCGATAATTAAAATTACGGTTCTATAATTAGGGTTTCTTAACGTCATCAAT
This sequence comes from Panax japonicus, assembly GCA_020205505.1. Taxonomy (NCBI): domain Eukaryota; kingdom Viridiplantae; phylum Streptophyta; class Magnoliopsida; order Apiales; family Araliaceae; genus Panax; species Panax japonicus. Next base: position 16,191,478 of record CM035111.1, read on the forward strand.
TAGGGTTTCTAATTGACCATTAGGGTTCTTTAATTATCTGTGTATGTTCCTAACACAGTCGTTATAGTTTTTAACTTCAACCGGTTAGAGTTATAATAATTAGGGTTTGTCCTAATTAGTGACGTACAACAGTAATTAGGGTATCTTCTAATTACCGATATTCTTATACACATTAACTTCATATACACAGTCACTACTCAGTCATATCTCATAACTGAGTTTAATAATTAGGGTTTCACAGCACGGTAATATGCTATGACCTAATTGACCATCATTGCTCAATATTATCTGTCCGCACATACACAGTACATAATTATGGTACTGTAAAATCATTATATAAATAATATAATATTATTATTCTCATCTCTTGATCACAATCCCAATCCAGGGTTTGGATCTCATATCTGACTTATTCTTTATACACAACATCAATAATCAAGTTAAAATAATTAACTTAACTATTCTGAACAATTAATATAATAAAATATTTATTATATAAATCTAATTATCACTTCATAAATTATTTCCAATCATGTTTTCATGGAAAATAATTAATAAAACATTTCGGCTTGCAGAAATTTATTACCATATAATTTGTGGAAATTAATAATTCCAAAATTATTTCTAATTTTTTTAGTAATAAATATATTCGCATTTATCGTTCACTTTTCTTGACACTTAGTCTCGTCATTAAATAAAAAAAAATTATACGCAAAATTTTTTATTTATTTTATATAGAAAATCTCGGGTTATTACAGGATTTCTCCCTATTGGCGCGTAATTAGGTGACCAAATCTCTCCTTGACAGAACTTCTAGACATTGTAAATATTGCAATTTAATAATATGAATAACTTTGTCGTCTCAATTATTGATTTAATAAAATAACATATTATGCAGATGATACTATGACAATAATCGAATCAATAATATGATAGATATGATGCAGTAATTACTGTAGCAATAATTGAGTATAACTGAGTGACTTCTTACGTAAGCATCAATAATCAATATTGTGTGCTACTATGCAACCACGCGTATTACTGTACTTTTACTACCGAGTAGTTCAACAGTTTTAACGGTAACACTTCCGCAGTTATTTTTATAAAAAGATAATTCTGTAATTTTCTAACTACGACAATACTTCCGTTGTGGGGTCCACCAATGATTGTGCCATCGTACGAATATTCCCCGACAAAAAAATACTCCCCGACCAATCGAATATTTTATAACAACTTGCATATTTTGAAAATTTTATAAATACTACCCACAACTATAACATTATATCAAATCCACACCATAATATTAAAAAAAATATTTCGATAAATTTAAATCTTTATTCATAAAATCTTGGGTTTCACAATCTCCCCTCCTTATGAAATTTCGCCCTCGAAATTTACGTACGCACTTGATATGCCAAAGAGGTGAGGATACTTTGACTTCATTTCAGATTCTAACTCTTGATGTATAACCTTTGAGTGTTGAATACTATCCTTCTTATCCAAGATTTTAACACGTATCTCCTCATACGTTAAATCTTCTGCTATATCGTCTAGTTCTAATTTAATAATATGGTTCAGGTCGTCGATATATTTACGTAACATCGATACGTGAAAAACGTTATGAACACGCGACATACTTGGCGGTAAAATGAGTATATAGTCCACAATTCCTACTTGATCTAGGATTTCAAATGGGCCAATTAAATAGAGGGTTGAGATTTTCTCTCTTCGTTGATTCTTGCTTCTAGAATAACGCCCTCTTGAACCTTCTTCATTCATCAACTCCAGGTGTGTAGATTAAGCGGATTTAACTTTATCGATTAAAGTCAATTCTAATCGTATATTCGTTATATTCACGTGGGTTCCTAGTGTGACAACCCGAGAAATTAGACAATTTATGAAAATCATAATTGATTGATTTAAGGTTCAATATTAGGACCTAGACAGGAAATAAGTGTATGGAATTGGCAGTTATGTAATGAAATTCCAAGAATTTTAAAAGTTTTGGACAAGACTTGAATTATGTGATAGACTGTAAGTGATAGTCTAGTAATGAGGTATAAGATTATGGTAGATTTAAAATTCTTTTGAAGAATTATCAGGGATAAGTATCGAAGTGAATACTAGTCGGTATATTTGGTTACATATGTGAACCATAATGATTTAAGATCAAGGATTGATCAGATAAGTTATAACTTTATTAAACCCTAAAGTAATGTTAATCATATGTTTATTAAGTTAGAAAAATCTAACGAACTGTTAGAAACCCTAACGATACGCTCAGAAACTTTAATTTCAGTTTCGAGAATTTAAACCCTAATTTGGGAATCCTAAATGCAAAGTATTAAACCCTAAGGGTTAAAAAGTTGTGTGTAAGGAATATGAACATTAGGTGATGGTTTATATTTGTTTATTATATAAACAAACCAAAAGAAACTAGTGTAACCCTAATTATAAATTAGGCATGAAGGATTTAATAACTTAAGGGTTATGGAAAAAGAGAATTGTGGTATTTAGAATACTTACTAATTCTAGGAGAATTATTTTATATATCTCAAGTGATTAATTTTATAACCTAATTATAGCAAGTCTAATTAGGTTAAGGTAATAGATGTGAATGAGCAAGGATTGGTGTTTTAATGGAGAAGTGAAACCCTAATTAAATGAATTGGGTTGGATAAGAATTAAAGGAATTGGACTATGTATATGTATAGCCCAAATGTTGGCCAATGAAATTGGTTAGAGGCCCAAGCAATACATTAATTGAGTGGCTCAAATATTTTTATTGATAAGCCCAATTGAAGGAAGGGCATGATGGAAATTTGGTATTATTAATAGTGTTGGGCTATGATTGACTTACATGGCCCAAAGTATTAAATTTTTATGTCCAATAGATTTTTTTTGGAAAGCCCAAAACATTAAAGGAATGACCCAACTTTTAGCCCAAGTGGGAGAGGATTTTTTGGACATTTGTTAAATCAAATAAACATTTAGTAAAGAAGCCAAAAATTGGGGCAATATTAGGCCAAGTGGCCGGTTATGGAGAAGGTAGGAAAGGAGGGATGAATGTGGTTTATTCACTTTAGTTGGTGACCAACTCATACTAACTCCTCTTATGTGTCAACATATTAATTGGCCAACACTTTGTTCTCTCTTGTAAGCAATGATTTAGTGGTTAGAAAAAGAGTGAATTGATGGGAGTAATTGAGACCACATGGCCGGATGACTTGGGAGAGAAAAGGAGAAGGATTGAGATAGTGTAACATAGTTATATCTAATATATCTACTCAAATTACTAACCCAAGACCCATTCCATTTCTCTCTCATTTCTTATTAGCAAACCAAATGAACTAAGAGAGAGAGAAAGAGAGAAGGGAGGAACGGATAGAGAGAGAATGAGAGAAGAGAGGAGCATTTCGGCAGCCACAAGGAGAAGAAGAAGAAGAAGAAGAAGAAGAAGAAGCAAATGTATAAACCCTTTTTATTTATCTAAGTTTTTGATGGTTGTATATTAAACCTTGAATCCATAGTTCTAAAGTCAAAAACCATGTATATACATGTTGATGAGTGTATCATGTATCATGTTTAGATCTAACCATATTGGGTGTTGATTTGGTTGGAATCAAAGGAATAGAAAAATGGAAATTTTCCAGGAAAAGTTAAACTTTTAAAAAGTGTTTTGATATGGTGTTTTAGATCAAGTGTTGAACTTATGATTTTGAACCATATGAGGGAAGATCTACATGATATATGATATTTTATGGTTAGATCTTGCTATTTTTAGGGTTGATAAGCTTGAACAAAGAAGAAGAACCAAAACAGTTTTTTTGTTTTAAATGAATTAGTGGACTGCTGTCCTAAACAGAAAATTTCGGATTTGTTAGGGTATTCTAAAAATTCTGGACTTGTGATGTGTTATAGTACACTCAATAAGCTTTCCATAGACTCTGAAATGGACTAAATCCGACATCGAAGGAGAGAGTTATGGGATTTCTACCAAACTACTCAAAGATAAGAAAAACTGTTAGAAGGACAGTTTTTACCAGCCACTTCCGGGCTAATTTCTGGGAGCTTAACATGTCCAAATATGGATTGTGATAGATGAAAACTGTAGTTCGGAAAGATATGAACCCAAAAAAATTGAGGGATCATATTTCGGAGTTATAGATTTCATTCTATTTAAGTTTTGGTAAGGACTCCAAAACTGCCAAATGACAAAAAGTTGCTACCTAAAATTTTCCGGGGGCTATTTTGGACATTTATTTAATGATAAAAATTTCGGCCTTTTGGAAAATGAAAATATATGGTATTATGTAGCTCGTGTCCAAAAATGAGCAAATTCTGAGTTAAAAAGACCAAGTTATGACCGTTCTAATTTTTGTTATTTTCCGACGGAAATCGCTATAAACGGAGTTCTACAACTCTGATTGCCATGAAATTTAAAATGGAGCATCACATTAACATATATAAGGTTATCCCAAGAGATGGGAATGTTTGTAGTTAAGCACGAGGTAGCTAATTTCTTAAGCTACGCACTAGTATTAATTTTTGAAAAATATCAAAGGGAGTTAGAAAATTATGAAAAAAATACTTTTTGTGTATGAAATACATGTATATATGTTTGACCAAAGGATAGGAAAATAATAAACTAATTTGGTATTTTCGTAAAACGGATATAGAATTCAGCTTGCTGGATTGTGTAATTGTGAATCCAATTTACTGGATTAGAAAATCTGATGAATATAGCTTGCTGGATTGAAAAGAAGTTGACTGAATTGATGGATTGGTGAATCCAGGTTGCTGAATTAGAAATTTGGTTGCTAGATTTAGAATCCAAGTTACTGGATTAGTATTTAACTTACTAGGTGTTAACGAATAACTTATGAAATGAAAAAGCGAGTGTTAAATCATATAAATGTGATTCTATGGCATGGTTAAGTGCTTAAGCAGAGTTTAACTGAACTTAAACTCGAGTGTTGACCGACTAGACCGTCGAGATGTTAAAATTGTGTCAGTTTCAACTCAAACTTAATAGTCTAACTGGTACTAAGTCTTATGTGAATTATAGACTGATATGGTTATGTGGTAATGTGTTTAGGTTATTCTGTGGATACAAATATAACAGTATTATACTGTGATGATATTATTCTAATATTGGAGATCTATATTACTAATATTAGGTCTTCGGGTAAAGCGTTAAAAATTGTGTTGCGGTAATCAACGGTCCAGACAAGTTTCTTTTACTTAACTCTAATAAGAGTAGTTTCTTCAAGCTTATGGTTAATCATTGCTGATTGCCATGAAATTTGTACTCTGTACATCTTGCATGTATAAGTCAGGTATGAAAGCCTGATCACCTTCATTACCAGTTGGTTCAAAATGTTTGTTCATGTTTAAAACTTGTTCAGTCAAAAATTTGTTCGTGCTAGTTCTCAATTATATTGATGAATTATAGCTTGCTCATTATTCATACTCTTCAATCATGATATATCGTTATATTGTTGTATATAAACTTGATGGGCAACTTTCATGCTCACCCTTGCTATATCATGATAAAACATTGCAGATAAGGCGAACGTGTTCGGATACAGGAAAAGGTTAATACCAAGTTCAGCTTGGGATATAAAGTGCGGCTAGTTTGTAATAGCGTATTTTGATAAATATGTTATATGTTAGAAAGTTTATGAATTGTGTATAAGTTAAGGTTACTCGATTTTGGGGAAAAGTGTGTAAGTTTAATGTATAAACAATTTATGTTTATATCTTCCGCAAATAGTTATAGAAATAGTATACCGGATCCGCGGCGATTTGGGGCCTGGATTTGGGGCTATCACACCTAGAGTCTTTAACTCTATCTTCATCATTTGTAAGTCATACGAAATGGGTCTTTGTGTTAACAACATGGCACTCGTAAACTCATACGATCTTCTACTCAACGCGTCAGCTACCACGTTCACTTTCCCACGATGGTATTGAATGGTACTATCGTAATCTTCAACAGCTCGAGCCAACGTCTTTGGCGCATGTTACGTTCATTTTAGTTGAAGAAATATTTTAGGGTTTTAGAAATGGGTTTTTTACTAGGGTAAATACAAAATTCGATTTCACGCTCTAGGGGTAGGCTAAGAAGTCTTCAAGAATACGTAAGGAAATTTATTAACAATAGAAATATCATTCAAAACTGTGACTCTCATCCAAGACTTGGGTAATACGTCACATTAATACCTATCAACTTGTCATCGTCATTCACAGCGTCGCCTACAGAAAGTCTGGCTTCGGTGCATTCCATACAAGGAAGTCAACAACGAAGGGACCGGGGCTCTTATGGCTTGAAATGACCATGATTGACTTTAGTGATTTGGTTGCTTGAATTCGCATAACAGATTGGTTAGGAATATGAAAGCTAATAACCTTACGAAAAGGATGATAAGTAGTTAACCAATCGATTCCTAAAATCACATTAAAGGTAAGTATTTTTAAAGAGATACGATTGACAGGTAATGTGAAAGTGTTGATTTGAATAAGATTTATAAATAGTGGACGTGATGAAGGTTTCTCCCAACTGAGTTTCAACAGATAAATCAAAATCTAACTTCTTCGGAGTTAAATTCAAACATTAAACACAACTAGGTGAAATAAAAGAGTGAGTAGAACCGGTATCTAACACGATATAGACTTCGCAAGAGTTTATGACTAACATACCCGTGATAATTTTATTCAGGTTCCTCGTCACGAAAAAAATGTTCTCTCTTAAACTACCAGCTTTGACTTTTCTAGGACGGCCTTTGGTTCCTCCATCTTAGCTGAACTTGTCTTCGGTGAACGACAAAATCGGGCTAAGTGACCTTCTCTTCCATAATTATAACATGTTTTAGACGGCATCGCGTAGTTTGGACTGATGTGTCCCTCCCCTCCGCATTTGAAGCATATGATAGGTGGTCGTTCTCCTTCTTTAACAATGGGAGCTGGTGCTGACGTCTTTCCATCATTGTTGAATCTCCTCTTCTTGAAATGTCCATTCTTATTATTTTGACCATGATTACCACCGAAGTGGTTACCATTTCTGGCATGTTGATTCCCTCCATGCTTATTGTCACCGCTTTGATGACTATTATCACCGATATTATCATTTTGCCGGCTGCTCTCTTTTGGTTGCTTTGACTCGTTATCGCGCTCCACTAACTGAGCCCTATTTACAACATCTAAATACAAACACAATTTATGAGAAATAAGATATTGGCGTATCTCCGGCTTCAAACCTCCTAAAAACATTCGCGTCATTCGCTCCTCATTATCGACCAAATGGGATGCAAACCGGGATAACTCCGCAAATTTAGCCTCGCATTGCAACACGATCATATTGTTTTGTTCCAACTTGATAAACTCCACCTCCTTCATGTGACGAATACTTTCGGGAAAGTAGTTGTCGTTGAACAGCTCTTGAAACTTCTCCCAAGACATCTTGAGTGCGTCAGGCTGGGTACGTATTTCAGATTCCCACCAGTGATCTACCTCTTCACGCAACATAAAGGTGGCAAAGGGAACCTTTTGCTCCTCAGAGCATCCCACGACATCAAATATCTTGGTGATCTGCTTTAACCACGTCTCTGCCTTAAGTGGTTCTGGCTTTCCCAAAAACTCCGGTGGTCCCATCTCCTTGAATTGCATAACGGTGACCAATCGTGGGTTGCCATTATTTACTCCTGTATTATGAACAGGAGTGGCCTTCGCCTGATGTTGCATGAATTCTAAAAAGCTCCTAAACGTACCGTCGTTCGTCAACTGATCAGTGTTGGTGTTTACAAGAGGATTATCGCCATCTTGTTGCACATTGTCCTGATTATTGATCTGTGGAGACTCAACGGTCACCTGTGCTCCATTGTTATTCTCAACATTCTCGGATGTCATTTTCAAATACTGCCACAAAATAAGGGTTAATTAACATCACGTATTATTCCTATACTCTGACAGACCAATTAAATATCAAATAAACTTAGGTAGGTCATACTAGCGAAGGAATTCCCTGTCTCTCCCCTCCTAGTTCTAGTCTCACATCTTAGCCAGGGATCATATCCCTAAGCTTTGATACCAACTGTGACGCCCCCAAAATTAGGTATACGTCACCCATCTTGGGTCGCCACTTATATGGTACAGAATTCAAATACAACTTAATAATACAACTGTCGTGTACAATACGAAAAAACATAAGCTGTGAGTTTAAATACAAATATTGTCTACTAGAGATTATACAAACTCAAAAGGAGTCCTCATTACAATTATTATCACACTATTTTCACAGAATAGTGAGGACTACTAATGCTATCATCTGGTCCACCACTCCGTTCCCCGACTAGTCCCTGCTACGTTCTCATTTCCTGAAGAGAACAATAAAAGTAAAAGGGTGAGCTCAACTAGCCCAGTAGGAAATATTATGACTAAGATAATGCAGAATATATTATCGTTAGCCTTCAACAGTGTTAAACTGATACAATATAACAACCATCAAGTTTAACTACAGCGGAACAAGTAATCCATTAAAAGAGTTAAGCAGAGAATAAAATCTACTATCTTTTAAGATTTAGAAGGTTTTTCATCACTTTTATCGTTGGGACTCAGCTTAATAAATAATCTACATCATCGAATCACCCCTGCACTACGGCCAAGGATATTCTTTAGTATCACGACCATAATTATCCATGCACTACGGGCCAAGAATATTTGTGTATTCATTAATGGTAATGATCATGCCAACAACTGTTCATCAATGCACTACGGGCTAATGAGGACTTTTACCACATCATTTGTAACATTACGGTCATGATTACACCGAATAATCCCTGGTCATAATCATACCAAGTCCATCTATGCACTATAGGCCACAGATTACTTTCAACAAAATATAAACATGAGGATGATGACAATGATATAAGAATTCAATAAAACAAGTTCAAGAATTATTTTATCCAGGAACTAATAACGTCCAAATTGTCAACGTGATACTGCTTTGTAGAGTAAAATTAAAGAATGCTCAGAAGAATATTTCCATGAAAAGATACTGGATGAAGCGCAAATATCAAGGATATTCCACTATTTTCATGGAGTATATAAGTCAAAACTTTAAGCAACTAAGTATAATAAGGAATGGAATAACAAAAGAAATCACCAGGAATGCGATAGACCACACAGGCAGGTTATTCTAACAGAATAATAAATAACGGAATCAGGTCCGACGTAAAACGCACAGACATGATATTCCAACAGAATAATAAAGACGGAATCAGGTCCGGCGTAAAACGCACAGACATGATATTCCAACGGATTAATAAAGACGGAATCAGGTCCGGCGTAAAACGCACAGACAGGATATTCCAACAGAATAATAAAGACGGAATCAGGTCCGACGTAGAACGCACAGACAGGATATTCCAACAGAATAATAAAGATGGAACCAAGTCCGGCGTAGAACGCATAGACAGGATGTTCCAACAGAATGATAAAGAATGGAACAACAGAAGAATTTTACCAACTATAGGGTATCCCGGGTATACAGGTTATTCCAACAGAATAATAAGAATGTAATAACTGAAGTTCTCTTCATAGATAAGAAAGAAATAATACTCCCTACGAGTACAACAAATAATATTCCCTACCTTGGAAAAACTGGATACTGGAATAGTGAGGTAGCAGACTTCTCTTCTTCTTTCTCTCTATAATTTCTCTCTATAATAATCGCTCTAAAGCTTTTGTGAATTGGTGAGAAATGAAAGAAGAATGAGCTTCTATTTATAGGAAAATATAGCTTCGATAATTGCACATTTTGGGACTCGAAAAATTACAATACATTACCTCCAACTTTTCTTTTATTTTTAATCTAGTCCTGCAAGTATTATCAATCTTGCACCAACTCCCCTAATAGTAAATAATGTGAATAAATAGTTCAATTATGTGAATCAATAGTATAATCATGTGAAAAATACGAATTACAGTATAGTACCTCCATCTATACCTCCACTTTTAACTTAGTCATGCAAATATTATCAATCTTTCACCAACTCCCCTAATAGTAAATAATGTGATTCAATAGTACACATATGTGAATAAATAGTTATATAAACATGTGAATTAGTAGCAATTAATTGCTCATTTATCTGATAAATTACCCAATTTATCAATATAACCCCTAGACATCAATTATCATCGGAATAAATGTCGATTTTCACTAACACAAACAATTCCAACATAATGAAACTATTTTTATCAAAAATATAAATTTTGAAATTTTGAAGTTTGACTTTTCCCGAAAAAGTCAACTGTTGACTTTTTGACCAAATAGTGAATCCCGGGAAATTTTGTGTTTATAGACTATTTTTACTAATTTCGTCGTTCTGGACTCGAATATCACGTCCGCGTCTCCAAATTCAACTCCGAACAACATTCATCATTAATATTATAACTCACAATATTTATCAACCAGGTCGTTCCCAGGAAAGAGGGGGCTTTCTAATAAGGATTTCTCCTTATTGGCGCGCAATTAGGTGACCAAACCTCTCCTTGACAGAACTTCTAGACATTGTAAATATTGAAATTTAATAATATGAATAACTTTGTCGTCTCAATTATTGATTTAATAAAATAACATATTATGCAAATGATACTATGACAATAATCGAATCAATAATATGAGGGATATGATGCAGTAATTACTGTAGCAATAATTGAGTATAACTGAGTGACTTCTTACGTAAGCATCAATAATCAATACTGTGTGCAACTATGCAATCACACGTATTACTGTACTTTTACTACCGAGTAGTTCAACAGTTTTAATGGTAACACTTCCGCCGTTATTTTTATAAAAAAATAATTTTGTCGTTTTCTTACTACGACAATACTTCCGTTGTGGGGTCTACCAATGATTGTGTCGTCGTATGAATATTCCCCGATAAAAAGAATATTCCCTGACCAATCGAATATTTATAACAACTTGCATACTTTGAAAATTTTATAAATACTACCCACAACTATAACATTATATCAAATCCACACCATAATATTAAAAAAATATTTTGATAAATTTAAATCTTTATTAATAAAATCTGGGATTCCACATTAACACTGTTGAAGGCTAACGATAATTTATTATGCATTATCTTAGTCATAATATTTCTTATTGGGCTATTTGAGCTCACCCTTTATTTTCATTGTTCTCTTCAGGAAATGAGAATATAGTTGGGACTAGTCGGGGAACGGAGTGACGGTCCAGATGTTTGCATTAGTAGTCCTCACTATTCAGTGAAATAGTGTGATAATAAATGTAATAAGAACTCCATTTGAGTTTAAATACTTTCTACAAGACAATATTCGTATTAAAACTCTAAGCTTATTTTTTGTCGTATTTTACACGACAGTTGTATAATTAAGTTGTATTTAAATTTCGTACCATATATTTGGCGACTCAAAATGGGTGATGTATACCTATTTTGGGGGCATCACAGTTGGTATTAAAGCTTAGAGATATGATCTCTGGATGAAATTAGAGACAAGAACTAGGAGGGGAGAGACGGGGAATTCCTTCGCTAGTATGACCTACCTAAGTTTATTTGGTATTTAATTTGTCGGTCAGAGTATAGGGATAATATGTGACATGCCAATTAACCCTTATTTTGTGGCATTGTTTGAAAATGACATCTGAAAATGTCAAGATCAGCAATGAAGCACATGAGACCGTTGAGTCACCAACGATCATTACCCAGGATAATGTGCAATATGAAGACAATAATCCTCAAGTAAACAATAACATTGATCAAATGATGAACGATGAGATGTTCAGAGGTTTTATGCAATTTATGCAACATCAGGCGAGATCGACTCCTGTTCAAAATACAGGTGGAAACACTGGCAACTCTCGAACGGTCACCGCTAAATAGTTCAAAGAGCTGGGACCACCGGAGTTTATTGGAGAGCCAAAATCACTTAAGGCATAGACGTGGATAAAGTAGATCACCAAGATATTTGATGTCTTGGGATGCTCCGAAGAGCAAAAGGTTCTCTTTGCCACCTTCATGTTGCTAGGAGAGGCAGATTACTGGTGGGAATCTGTAAAGTGTACTCAACCTACCGCACTGAAGATGTCTTGGGAGAAGTTCCAAGAACTGTTCAACGACAAGTACTTTCCCGAAAGTATTCGTCACATGAAGGAGGTTGTAATAACCCAATATTTTCTATACAAATAAATTAGAAATTTTTCATATAATTTTTTTATTTTATATGGTGTGTTATGTCAAACCCTAGTTTATTGTGGGAAACCCTAATCTGACACTCGGTGGTGAGTTCAAGTCTATTATATGACTGTGTTATATGACCTATGATTAACCCTAATTAACATTGGGACTTGTTAATTTCTTGAAACATTAATTATTACGTATAAACCCTAATTGCTAAGTTAGCAAGGATAAATATAATTATTATATTATAACCCTAATGACCGTGTATGATTAAAACCATAATCAAAATAAGAAAACCTAATTATAAATTTTGTATACTAATTATATTTATTTTAAACCCTAACTTGGGTAACATAGATTAATAATTATTAGGCTAGGATTATTAAATGGCCCAAAACAATTATGGAAGAAGTCCAAAAAGAAACTAATTCAAGCCTAAATCATAGCCCACTTGGTCATGGGTATTTTAGACCTTTGAATTATCTAATTTATGCATTTAAAATAATAGCTAAGTGGAGAATTAGAGGCTATAAGCATGGCTGGCCGAAATTTACCTTTTAAGGTAACAAATTTTGCTAATCAAGTTTCCTTATATAGTTAGTGACATTACTTTATTTAATTTATTACAAAAAGTACATTGTTGTCAACATATCATTGGTGGGAAATCTCATTAAGCATGCTTAGGGACAAGATAAGGAATTTTATGGACAACATGAGTATGGAGGTTAATAGCTAAATCCCACATACATTGCCACTTCTATAAATAGATTAAAGAGAGAAAATAAGGCATTGCTAGCTCATTTTGTATCAACACTCAACCTAGACTTTTCTCTCATCAAACCAACGAAATTATTAGCTTATCAGTCCCTAAACCAATCCCCACCATTACCATAAACAAATCAGAACCTAGGATCAAGAAATCAAAGTTTAAAGGTATAAAACCCTAGCACGATCTATGTCCATGATCTTATGTTAATGTTATGTTTGAGTGTTAGAATATGTTGGTTATAGTGTCTAGTGATGATCTGGGTTGATAAATTTTGAATCCATAACATTTAAAAGCTCGGATTGGAAGATCTACAAAATCTGGAAATTTCGTTAATTGTGGTCTGATAACAAATGTCAGTGGCCACAGATCTTTTGTCATGTATGCCTTATGATGTTTTTAAGTTTGTAGTTGTAGTATGCTATATGATCTCTAACCTGGAACAAGAATCAAGTTCATATCTTAAACAAGTTGCAAGATATTTAAGGTCAAAAGCCGTTGACCGGCCATGACTGGGCGTTCTGGGTAACCCAGAAGCTGCTCAGAAACAGGCCTGACAACGTTTTAAATTGGCCAGATCTTGCTCATGTTGCTTTATTATTGTTGTTTGTTGGTTGTATATGGTAGTCTAGTATGTGTACTGTAAGTTAAGGCCATTAGAACATTAAAATGATTAGTATGTCTCATGTGGTAGACGGTCAAACCAAACAAGATGATCACAGCTTCGGTTTTCTGGGTAACCCAGAAAAACTATTGAAGGTGATCTCTAACATGGTTTGACTAACCCTTATCATCTTGATCTATTGTTGTTTACAATGAGTTTAAGCGATAGATCTGTAGTCTTAAATGTTTTCTACAACATTGAAGTCTTAGAACACAAAAACAATGCATGATCAGCAGGTAGTGGAGGTCCAAAGAGAGCCCCACGATCTGTTCTTCATTTCTGGGCAGCCCAGAAATGAAGAACAGGTCTGACAGCTTCTTTAAGAGCTTAGATCTTGTTTGTTTTATACTTGATTACCATGTTTGATGTTGGGTATTGTAGACGTGCACTAGTAATACAAGATCCAATTCATAGATTGTACAGAAACACTACACACACTGATGAACACTTGGTCAAACATGCATGCTCGGTAATTGACAAGGTGTTCTGGGTTTATATGAAGAACACCTATAGCGACGGTTCTGTCGCTATAGGTGAACTTTAGCGAGAGTTTTAAATAAAATTAATTATTTTTATTAAATAATTAGTATTAATTAGTTTTTAATTCTAAAAAATACAAAATAAATTATTAAAAATTATTTTAAAGTTCGAAAATTATATTTTAATTATTTTTCATAAATATTTAATATTTTTGGAATATTAAAAATATTTAATTTATTTAATTATAATATTAAATAAATTGTTTAAAAATAATTTTAATACATGAAAAATCATTTAAAATTATATTATGGTATAAGAAAATATTCTAGGTTATTTTCTATGACTTTTAATATTTTTTGTTGAATTTCATTAATTAATTATTATTAATGATATTAAAGTTATTTAATAATTATATTAAATAATTTAGTTTAAAAATGATTTTATTATTTTAAAATTTAATTTAAATGAAAATAAAGTGTTTAAAAATATTTTAAGTTATAAAATATAACTTTTAATATTTAAAGGATAATTTCATTAATAATTTAATATTAATAATAGTATTAATGATATTAAATTTATTTATTAAATAAATAGTTTAAAATGGTTTATTGATTTAAAAATCATTTAAAAAGGATATAAATAAATTAAAAATACTTTAAGTTATAATTAATGACTTTTAATAGTGGATAAATAGTACATTAATATTTGAATATTAATGGTTATTATTTATAATTGATTTTAAATGTTTCAAAAAAAATTATTTAAGGGTAATATTAATACTTTAAAAATATTTTGAGTTATTATAAATAACTTTGATATTTTGGCAATGATTTCATTAATGGTTTAATATTAATTAAGTATTAATGATAATAGAACTGTTTGATATTTAATAATGATTCTAGTGTTTGAAATTCATGTTAAAGTATAATAAATGTTTAAAAATTATTATTAAGTCATGTGACTGATGTTTATAGATATTGAGTAATAGAATAGAGTCTTAGACTCGTTAATTACCGATAGAGCTGGCGGTACACCGACATAGTTCAGAAATTGTTCTAGACTTAAATATTTGACCGCATTACTGTTTGTTTGCGATGCAATGACTGTTGTATATTTGTAACAACATGAGTAGGTTATGTGCTGACTGCGAAATGCAGTACTATGTGTTATAGTATATTGTTCTAATCGAACGAATGATCTGATTAATGATAGGTGATTACATAAAAGATAAAACTAAGTTGTGTATTGTAAGCAGCGCATCAGGCAAGTATCCTACCTCTGCATTTCCTTTATGCAATGGACATGAGTAAGAATGTTTCAGAATTATATTATAATGTACAGATTATTAACCTATATTATATATGCCCATTGATTATCAACATGTTAGTATATGGTAATTCAGATATATATTCTCTATTCGTTAATTTCTATAAATGGTTAAACAAGTATCCCCACTTGGATAATCATTGCATTTAAACACATGTTGATACACCTTTGATATATACATATATGTTGAATTATAGATTATTGTTGGATAAGATAAAACCTTTTGTTCGGAACCCTGACAAGTATGAACATCCCGAACATGGGAAAATTTTTATGCGCTACGGCAGACAAAGGATGAATGATAATATCGTTCTAACAATGTAGTATTGATCAATACAGGGTACAACGGGCTGATCACCCTCCGTGCCCGTAAGTTATGACGGTTTACAGATGAAGTTCTGTTTAACCTTTTGAAAATGAAAACAATGTTCATAGTATGTCCCCTAAAACTTATTTATAGTCGGTACGTAGTTTCAAAGATTTGAAAGAGAATTATTATTATTATTGGTTCAGAATTACTTCACAACTATTGATTTGTTGTAGAAGGGTAGTATAAAAAAAACATTTAAATTCTTTCGGCTTATATATATAATTGTTATTACTTATTGGGCACTCAAATGCTCATCCTTGCTTAATTTAAATATTTTCAGCTAAGTGTGAACACTCAGAAAGCTCTGCTAGAAACAAGGGAAAAGGAAAGGTTGCTGAATGATGACAATGTTATCTGTGTGATAGTTTAATATTATTAAGACAATATTATATATTCATGATCATGTGTTGTAAGGAATGATTAAGGTTACGTACTTGGGAGTTAAACTTTGATAATTGTAAGTTAAGTTTAATATTTATATTATTGGCATTACTATTAGTATTATTTCGGTTATAGAGATGGTATCGTGAAGAGCACTGAATTCGGGTTTCAAGTACCTAAATTTGGGGGCGTCACAGGTTGGTATCAAAGTTGTAGGTTATAAATAATAGGATTGCGAAACCTAGGTTATAACCTTATAGGAAACTCTTATAGAATATGTTAGCTAAGTGATAGGTTGAGGGGATCCATCGAGTTTTAGTTGTACTTAATAAAATATCATTTCATTTTACCAATGAATATATTTTATTGTGTTACTGATGTTGTTTTGCTTGTTTATTGTGGTCATAGGATGGCTAACGAGAGCCAAAGTAGTTACTCAGTGGATCAAGAGTCGAGGGACTTTAGTGAAGGGTACATGGAGCTTGAGATGATAAGAGATTTGTTGGTCAGGAATGACGACTTAAGGGTTAGGGCTGAGAAAGTGGAGGCGCAAAATCACACCCTCCAGATTTCAGAACATCGGTACAAGGACGCTGTTCACCGAGTAAAGGCTGAGTTAGCTGTGTTACGAGGGAGGTTGGAGCAAAGAGAGCTGCAACTAGGGCAGTTGAGAGTTGAGAAGGAAGCTAAAGATGGGAAGATATATACCCTGGAGCAGGCTTTAGACATCGCCTTTAGGCGGTTCGATGCGGAATGGATGGAGCTGTCCTTCGGCAAGGAGAGCAGGTGTTGATGTGTACTCATGTTTGATATCGTCCCACTATTGTTTTTATTAGGGACTGTTTAGTGTTGAAAATCCTTATGCCTTTCTGTATGCATAGGATGGCAGTTAGACCCCAACTTTTTCTGGTAGAGGGATAGGTGATAGGGAATCCTCAATTTTGTCCAATAGAGGATAGTTGGTGATGGGTAGTTTAGGCCTTTAGCATTTATAAAAGTATGCCAAAGGTTTAGTCGGTTGGTATTAAAACCGTGATATATTATTATATAAATAACTCGTTTAAAGTTTATAAAGGAATGAATTGACTAAATCCATAGTCAAACAAAATAAAAGATAACTTATATAAAACTATTAGTTGTTGTGTGTATTTAGTATATTATTAATCAAGATAATTTATGTGTGTAGATGTCAGGTGAGAAAGGATTAGGATACCCACGGGTCATAAAGAAGGAGCTAATATCGAAGCCAATAGCGGAAATAGAAGCTCGCAATGAAACCAACTCGGATGAGGTGTTTATCGTGGAAAACATAGTACCAGATCTGGAAGTGGTGGAGCTGGCAGATAGTGATTCAGACCCTAAAGCTGAAGCTGATCAAGCATCAATGGAGGTGCAGGATTTGAGGAACAATGTTTCTTCTCTAGAAGGGTTGTGGGAGATAGAAAAGTTGCTTAATAGTCAGTTGCGTCAAGCGTTAATAGAATCAATGGAAGGGCATGATAAGCTTAAAATCAAAATTAATCAGATGGGAGCCTCAAGCAACACTTCGCATGCAGCTCCGAGAGATAAGGGAAAAAGGAAGATAGAAGACCATGATTTGGGAAAACCTTGTAAGAAGAAATGGAAAAGAATATGTTATCTTTGCGGTTATGAAGGGCATACCACTCTGTATTGTCCTGACTATAAACGGGGAGCATGTTTTGTTTGTGGAAAAGAAGATCATCAAGCTAAAAGTTGTCCAAGAAAGAAGGCTTAGTGAATAAGTAGTATAGGTTATGTTGTGTAGGTATGTTTAAGGTAATATGTGTGCTTAGTATGTTTGTGTAATGTGGCATTTTCAACTTTTGTGTTGGTTAAAGTGTAAATCCTGACTTTTGTAGTCACAAGGGATAGCTGATGATTAAAGCACTAGGTGTTGTGATGTGTAAAGTATTTTGAAATCTCGGAATGAATATGAATCTAAGTTTGAATAATGAAATGAGTTAATATACTAAACTTATATGATAAGATTTAGAATGTAGAGAATAATATATGGTTTTACTTAACCAGATAATGCCGCCAAGACGTCAAACTCGAAACCAAAGGGCAGAAGAGTCTGTCAATAATGTTGAGGAACAACAACAAGCAGACCCGATGCAGCAATTTGCGAACCTGATAGCACAAATTATGCAGCAAGGAGTGCCAGTTGCAGGAAACCAGCCGGACAATCGCTTTGCTAATTTCAAGGACTTTAAGGCTGTAGGACCACCCGAATTCAAAGGGGCAACTGACCCTATTGAAGCGCAGATTTGGATTAAAGAGATTGAGAAGGCGTTCATAATAGCTAGGGTAGCTGAGGGGCAAAAGACCATTTTTGCCACCTACATGATGAAGGGTGAGGCAAATTTTTGGTGGGAAGCGAATCAGACGAGGGCAGGAGAAGGTGTAGTTACATGGGATAGGTTTAAGACACTATTCTTCGAGAACTATTTCTCGTCCAGTATGCAAGCTAGGATGGAGGTGAGATTTTTAGAGTTGAGGCAGGAGAACATGACTGTTACGGAATACGCCGCAAAATTTAATGAGTTGGCCAGGTTTTCTCTACATCAAGTTGATACGGAAGCTAGGAAAGCTAGGAGGTTTGAGCTGGGATTAAAACCCTGGCTCTACAATAAGGTGGCGGTGTTGCAGATCCCTACATTTGCAACACTCATGGAGAAGGCTATTATTGCTGAAGAGGGGAGTGAGGCCATGAGCCTCTACAACAAGGAGAGAAAGAACAAGAGTAAGGTCTAAGGGACTAGGAATGTGGAAGTTACTAGTGGGAGTAGCGGTGGTGGTAACAAAAGGAAGGGAAGCAATTTTGGAAGTATTCAGGAGAAGCAGGAAGGAGCTAAGAAGCAAGTTGTGCAGTGTGGAAATTGTGGAAAGAACCATTCTGGGGAATGTTTGAAGGGGAAGTTCGTGTGCTACAAGTGCGGGCAGGAGGGCCATATCTCTCGAAACTGCCCCAATCCTAGGATGAATAGCGGATGCTTTCTATGTGGATCGACTGATCACAAGGTGAAGGATTGTCCGAAGAGGAAGATGGAGGTAGGAAGTGTGATTACGGGCAAGGGCAGCGGGACTTTAGCAATCACGGGACTAACGTCATCCAGCAAGCTAACGAAATCAACAGCAAGGGTCTACAATATGACGGTCCAAGATACCGTAGCAGCTGACAATGCAATTCCAGGTATTATTCTAACCAAGTTTTATTTTCTTATATATGATTTTCTTATATATATAATAAATTTATAAAGAAGTTTTGAAGAAGGAATTTGAGTTCTTTTAGAAATCAAATTTTCGTTTAATCAGATAAAAAAGTTTTGCGTGAATAGGTTAAAGATCTGTACGATCATTTATGATCAAGATCTACTTGTAATGATTGTATGTGCTACGCACACTCGTATGTGTAGGTTGTAAAACGGTGATTCTGGAGACGGAATCTTTATACGGGGGGGTGAATATAATAACCCAATATTTTCTATACAAATAAATTAGAAATTTTTCATATGATTTTTTTTATTTTATATGGTGTGTTATGTCAAACCCTAGTTTACTGTGGGAAACCCTAATCTGACACTCGGTGGTGAGTTCAAGTCTATTATATGACTGTGTTATATGACCTATGATTAACCCTAATTAACATTAGGACTTGTTAATTTCTTAAAACCTTAATTATTAAGTATAAACCCTAATTGCTAAGTTAGCAAGGATAAGTATAATTATTATAATATAACCCTAATGTCCATGTATGATTAAAACCCTAATCAAAATAAGAAAACCTAATTATAAATTTTGTACACTAATTATATTTATTTTAAACCCTAACTTGGGTAACATAGATTAATAATTATTGGGCTAGGATTATTAAATGGCCCAAAACAATTATGGAAGAAGTCCAAAAAGAAAACAATTCAAGCCCAAATCATAGCCCACTTGGTCAGGGGTATTTTAGACCTTTGAATTATCTAATTTATGCATTTAAAATAATAGCTAAGTGGAGAATTAGAGGCTATAAGCATGGCTGGCCAGAATTTACCTTTTAAGGTAACAAATTTTACTAATCAAGTTTCCTTATATAGTTAGTGACATTACTTTATTTAATTTATTACAAAAAGTACATTGTTGTCAACATATCATTGGTGGGAAATCTCATTAAGCATGCTTAGGGACAAGATAAGGAATTTTATTCAATGGACAACATGAGTATGGAGGTTAATAGCTAAATCCCACATACATTGCCACTTCTATAAATAGATTAAAGAGAGGAAATAAGGCATTGCTAGCTCATTTTGTATCAACACTCAACCTAGACTTTTCTCTCATCAAACCAACGAAATTATTAGCTTATCAGTCCCTAAACCAATCCCCACCATTACCATAAACAAATCAGAACCTAGGATCAAGAAATCAAAGTTTAAAGCTATAAAACCCTAGCACAATTTCTGTCCATGATCTTATGTTAATGTTATGTTTGAGTGTTAGAATATGTTGGTTATAATGTTTAGTGATGATCTGGGTTGATAAATTTTGAATCCATAACATTTAAAAGCTCGGATTTGAAGATTTACAAAATCTGGAAATTTTTTTAACTGTGGTCTGACAACAAATGTCAGCGGCCACAGATCTTTGGTCGTGTATGCCTTATGATGTTTTTAAGTTTGTAGTTGTAGTATGTTATATGATCTCTAACCTGGAACAAGAATCAAGTTCATATCTTAAACAGGTTGCAAGATATTTAAGGTCAAAAGCCGTTGACCGGCAATGATTGGGCGTTCTGGGTAACCCAGAATCTGCCCAGAAACAGGCCTGACAACGTTTTAAATCGGCCAGATCTTGCTCTTGTTGCTTTATTATTGTTTTTTGTTGATTGTATATGGTAGTCTAGTATGTGTACTGTAAGTTAAGGCCATTAGAACATTAAAATGATTAGTATGTCTCATGTGGTAGACAGTCAAACCAAACAAGATGATCACAGCTTCGGTTTTCTGGGTAACCCAGAAAAACTATTGAAGGTGATCTCTAACATGGTTTGACTAACCCTTATCATCTTGATCTATTGTTGTTACAATGAGTTTAAGCGATAGATCTGTAGTCTTAAATGTTTTCTACAACATTGAAGTCTTAGAACACAAAAACAATGAATGATCTGCAGGTATTGGAGGTCCAAAGAGAGCCCCACGATCTATTCTTCATTTTTGGGCAGCCCAGAAATGAAGAATAGGTCTGACAGCTTCTTTAAGAGCTTAGATCTTGTTTGTTTTATACTTGATTATCATGTTTGATGTTGGGTATTGTAGACGTGCACTAGTAATACAAGATCCAATTCATAGATTGTCCAGAAACACTACACACACTGATTAACACTTGGTCAAACATGTATGCTCGATAACTGACAAGGTGTTCTGGGTTTATATGAAGAACACCTATAGCGACGGTTCTGTCGCTATAGGTGGACTTTAGCGACAGTTTTAAATAAAATTAATTATTTTTATTAAATAATTAGTATTAATTGGTTTTTAATTCTAAAAAAATACAAAATAAATTATTAAAAATTATTTTAAAGTTCAAAAATTATATTTTAATTATTTTTCATAATATTTAATATTTTTGGAATATTAAAAATATTTAATTTATTTAATTATAATATTAAATAAATTGTTTAAAAATGGTTTTAATACATGAAAAATCATTTTAAATTATATTATGGTATAAGAAAATATTCTAGGTTATTTTCTATGACTTTTAATATTTTTTGTTGAATTTCATTAATTAATTATTATTATTAATGATATTAAAGTTATTTAATGATTATATTAAATAATTTAGTTTAAAAATGTTTTTATTATTTTAAAAATCATTTTAAATGAAAATAAAGTGTTTAAAAATATTTTAAGTTATAAAATATAACTTTTAATATTTAAAGGATAATTTTATTAATAATTTAATATTAATAATAGTAATAATGATATTAAATTTATTTATTAAATAAATAGTTTAAAATTGTTTATTGATTTAAAAATCATTTAAAAAGGATATAAATAAATTAAAAATACTTTAAGTTATAATTAATGACTTTTAATAGTGGATAAATAGTACATTAATATTTGAATATTAATGGTAATTATTTATAATTGATTTTAAATGTTTTAAAAAAAAATCATTTAAGGGTAATATTAATACTTTAAAAATATTTTGAGTAATTATAAATAACTTTGATATTTTGGCAATGATTTCATTAATGGTTTAATATTAATTAAGTATTAATGATAATAGAACTGTTTGATATTTAATAATGATTCTAGTGTTTGAAATTCATGTTAAAGTATAATAAATGTTTAAAAATTATTATTAAGTCATGTGACTGATGTTTATAGATATTGAGTAATAGAATAGAGTCTTAGACTCGTTAATTATCGATAGAGCTGGCGGTACACCGACATAGTTCAGAAATTGTTCTAGACTTAAATATTTTGACCGCATTACTGTTTGTTTGCGATGCAATGACTGTTGTATATGTGTAACAACGTGAGTAGGTTATGTGCTGACTGCAAAATGCAGTACTATGTGTTATAGTATATTGTTCTAATCGAACGAATGATCTAATTAATGATAGGTGATTATATAAAAGATAAAACTAAGTTGCGTATTGTAAGCAGCGCATCAGGTAAGTATCCTATCTTTACATTTCCTTTATGCAATGGACATGAGTAAGAATGTTTCAGAATTATTTTATTACTGTACAGATTATTAACCTATATTATATATGCCCATTGATTATCAACATGTTAGTATATGGTAATTCAGATATATATTCTCTATTCGTTAATTTCTATAAATGGTTAAACAAGTATCCCCACTTGGATAATCATTGCATTTAAACACATGTTGATACACTTTTGATATATACATATATGTTGAATTATAGATTATTGTTGGATAAGATAAAACCTTTTGTTTGGAACCCTGACAAGTATGAACATCCCGAACATGGGAAAAATTTTATGCGTTACGGCGGACAAAGGATGAACGATAATATCGTTCTAGCAATGTAGTATTGATCAATACAGGGTACAACGGGTTGATCACCCTCCGTACCCGTAAGTTATGACGGTTTACAGATAAAGTTTTGTTTAACCTTTTGAAAATAAAAACAATTTTCATAGTATGTCCCCTAAAACTTATTTATAAGTCGGTACATAGTTTCAAAGATTTGAAAGAGAATTATTATTATTATTGGTTCAGAATTACTTCACAACTATTGATCTGTTGTAGAAGGGTAGTATAAAGAAAATATTTAAATTCTTTCGGCTTATATATATATAATTGCTATTACTTGCTGGGCACTCAAATGCTCATCCTTGCTTAATTTAAATATTTTCAGCTAAGTGTGAACACTCAGAAGGCTCTGCTAGAAACAAGGAAAAAGGAAAGGTTGCTGAATGATGACAATGTTATTTGTGTGATAGTTTAATATTATTAAGACAATATTATATATTCATGATCATGTGTTGTAAGGAATGATTAAGGTTACATACTTGGGAGTTAAACTTTGATAATTGTAAGTTAAGTTTAATGTTTATATTATTGGCATTACTATTAGTATTATTTTGGTTATAGAGATGGTATCGTGAAGCACTGAATTCGGGTTTCAAGTACCTGAATTTGGGGGCGTCACAGAGTTAGAGTTTATCAAGCTGGAACAAAACAATATGACCGTGTCACAGTACGAAGTTAAGTTTGCCGAGTTTTCCTGGTTTGCGTCCCACTTGGTTGATAATGAGGAGAGAATGAGGCGGATGTTTCTAAGAGGTTTGAAACCAGAGATATGTCAATACCTAATTTCTCACAAACTGTGTTTGTATTCAGATGTTGTAAATAAGGCTCAGTTATTAGAGCGCGATAATGATTTAAACCAACCAAGAGAGAGCAGCCGATAAATCGATAATACCAGTGGTAGCAGTCATCGAAGCGGTGACAACGAACGTGGAGGAAATCAACATGCCAAAAATGGTAACCACTTCGGTGGTAATCATGGCCAAGATAATAAAGGTGGAAATTTTAAGAAGAGAAAATTCAATAATGATGGAAAGACGTCAGCACCAGCACCTGTTGTTAAGGAAGGAGAACAAATGTCGGTCGTATGCTACAAATGCGGAGGGGAGGGACACATCGGTCCAAACTATACGCAACAGTCCAAGGCATGTTACAATTGTGGAAGAGAAGGTCACCTAGCTCCATTTTGTCATGCACCGAAGTCAAGTCCAGCTGGGATGGAGGCATCAAAGGCCGTCCCAGACAAGACAAAACCGGTAGTTAAAGGGAGAACGTTTGTCATAACCTCCCAAAAAGCGAAGAATCTGAACGAGGTGATCACGGGTAAGCTAATCATAAACTCTAGCGAAGTATATACCTTATTTGACACCGGTTCTACCTATTCTTTTATTTCTCCTACTTGCGCTCAACGTTTAAATTTAACTCCGGGGAAATTAAACTTTGACTTATCTGTTGAAACTCCGTTGGGAGAAACCTTTATTACATCCACTGTTTATAAGTCTTGTTTGGTTCAAATCGGTACCCTCATATTACCTGTCGATCTTATTTCCTTAAATATACTTGCATTTGATGTGATTTTAAGGATTGATTGGTTAACTACTCATCATGCAAAAATTAATTGTTTTCGTAAGGTTGTTAGCTTTAATATTCCTAACCAACCTATTATGCGAATTCATGCAACAAATCCACTAAAGTCAATCACTGTCATATCAATCCATAAAGCTATTGTTTTATTGAAAAAGGGATATCAAGCTTTCTTAGCCCATGTCACAGATTTAAATAAAAATACGTCGGATTTGAATGATATTTCTATTGTTAATAAATTTCCTGACGTATTCACCGAAGATCTTCCTGGCCTACCCCCGGAGCGTGAAATTGAGTTTGGTATCGACCTTGAACCCAGTAAAAAAAACTCATTCCCAAAGCCCCATATCGAATGGCTCCTATTGAACTTCAGGAGTTAAAAACCCAACTACAGGAATTGTTAGATATCGGTTTTATTCATCCCAGTACGTCTCCTTGGGGTGCTCCTGTTCTATTCGTGATGAAGAAAGATGGAAGTATGCGACTTTGTATTGATTATCGGGAGTTGAATCATGTCACCATCAAAAAATAGGTACCCGTTGCCTCGCATTGATGACCTGTTTGACCAGTTCAAAGGTGCCAAATTCTTTTCAAAGATCGATCTTCGTTCTGGATATCATCAGTTGAAGATTAAAATTGATGACATTCCAAAGACTGCTTTCAGAAATCGGTACGGGCATTACGAATTCCTAGTCATGTCTTTTGGATTGACTAATGCTCCTGTTGCCTTCATGGATATGATGAACCGAGTATTTAAAGATTATTTGGATCACTTTTGTGGTCGTCTTTATTGATGACATCCTCATTTACTCCAAAAGCCGTGAAGATCATGAGTAACACTTGAGGCTGATACTCCAAAAGCTTCGTGAAAACAAGCTATATGCCAAGTTGAAGAAATGCGAGTTCTGGCTTGAGGAAGTTGCATTCCTTGGGCACGTAGTATCAAGTCATGGAATATCTGTTGACCCGGCAAAGATTGAAGCTATTCAAAGCTGGGAGCAACCTAAATCAGTGACCGAAGTACGTAGCTTTCTTGTCTTAGCTGGTAATTATCAGAGACTCGTAGAAGGGTTTTCTGGAATCACTACTCCATTAACTCAGCTAACTCGGAAAGATACAAAATTTGTTTGGAGCGAGGAATGTGAGAAGAGTTTTCAAGAACTCAAGAGGAGACTCATTTTAGCACCTGTTCTGACAATACCATCTGGCTCGGAGGGATTTTTCATCTATAGTGATGCTTCAGGCAAATGGTTAGGATGTGTTCTCATGCAACATGGGAAAGTTATAGCCTATGCCTCACGACAACTCAAAGAATATGAGAGGAATTATCCTACTCATGATCTAGAGTTGGCAGCAGTCGTTTTTGCGCTTAAGATTTGGAGGCATTACATGTATGGAGAGAAGGTGGAGATCTATACGGATCATAAAAGCCTCAAATATTTCTTCACTCAAAAGGAACTCAACATGCGACAACGACGTTGGCTTGAGTTGTTGAAAGATTACGATTATACCATTCAATACCATCCTGGAAAAGTGAACATAGTAGCTGACGCATTGAGTAGAAGATCATATGTGGGTATGAGTGCGATATTGTCAACGCAAAGGCCCATTTTGTATGACTTACAAAGGATGGAGATAAAATTAAAGACTTCAGGGACCCATGTGATGATGACGAATATACGAGTAGAACTGACTTTAATCGATAAAGTTAAAGCTGCTCAAGCTACAGACCTGGAGCTGATGCGTACGAGGAAGAAAGTGCAAGAAGGTGCTATTCTGGAAGCAAGAATCGATGAAGAAGGAATACTTCGAGTAAACTCCAGACTTTGTGTTCCTAACGATTCTAACTTGAAGTATAAAATCGTGATGGAGGCGCACAACACATCGTTTGCAATCCATCCTGGGAGTACCAAAATATATCGTGATCTTCGACATACATTTTGGTAGAGCAATATGAAGAGAGAGATAGTGGGGTTTATCTCAAGGTGTCTAACTTGTCAACGAGTCAAGGCGGAGCATCAAGTGCCAAAAGGTCCATTACAACCACTTGAAATTCCAAAATGGAAGTAGGGAGCACATTACCATGGATTTCGTTACTGGTCTTCCCAAGGTTTCTCAAGCCATAAATGCGATTTGGGTCATTGTTGATAGATTGACCAAGTCTGCTCATTTCTTACCGATACGAGAAACTTATACACTTGAACGTCTTGCTCGTATGTACATAAACGAGATTGTAAGATTGCATGGTATGCTAGTAACCATAGTTTCTGATCGAGACCCAAGATTCACTTCACGATTTTGGGTTAGTTTGTAGAAAGCTATGGGCACGGATTTACGATTTAAGTTCAGCATATCATCCTCAAACGGACGGACAGTTGGAGAGGACTATTCAAAATCTTGAAGATTTATTAAGAATTTGTGTCCTTGACTTCAAAGGAAGTTGTGACAAGTTCTTACCATTGATGGAGTTTTCCTATAACAACAGTTATCAAGCAAGTATTGGCATGGCTCCATTCGAGACGTTGTACGGAAGAAATTGTCGTTCTCCAGTATACGGGGATGAGGTGGGTGAAGCAACGTTGTTGGAACCAGAGTTGGTACGTATAACTACGGAAAAGATTCAAATGATCTGACAACGTATAAAACCTCATAAGATCGACAAAAGAGTTATGTCGATCTTCATCGAAATGACGTGGAATTCAATATTGGAGATCATGTGTTGTTATGTGTTGCTCCATGGAAAGGAGTTACGAGATTTGGAAAAAGGAGAAAGCTCAATCCTCGATTCATTGACCCATTTATAATCCTCGATCGAGTAGGAACTGTGGTCTATAAACTCGTCTTATCGCCAAGTATGTCTCGTGTTCATAACATTTTTCTCATATCTATGTTACGTAAACATGTGAAAGACCCAAACCACATTATTGAATTAGAACCGAACGAGATAGCGGAAGATTTAACGTATGAAGAGATACCTGTTAAAATCTTGGATGAGAAAGATCGTATTCTACACTCCAAGGTTATACCTCAAGTCAAAGTTTTGTGGAGAAATCACGATGTTGAGAAAATGACCTGGGAGTTAGAATTTAAAATGAAGTCAAGGTATCCTCTCATCTTCGACATACCAGGTACGCACGCTAATTTCGAGGACGAAATTTCATAAGAAGGGGATGTTGTAAAACCCCAACTTTTATGAATAAAAATTAATTTTTCTCGAAATATATTTTTGAATATTATGGTGTGGATTTGATATAATGTTATAGTTGTGGGTATTATTTATAAATTTTGCAAAGTAAGCAAGTGGTTATATAATATTCGATTGGTCGGGGAATATTCGTTTTAACAGAGAATATTCGTACGACGGCACAATCATTGGTGGACCCCACAACAAAAGTATTGTCGTAGTTAGAAAACGATAAAATTATCTTTTTATAAAAATAACGGCGAAAGTTTTACCGTTAAACTGTTGAACTACCCGGTGGTAAAAGTACAGTAATACGCGTGGTTGCATAGTAGCACACGGTACTAATTATTGATGCTTACGTGATAAGTCACTCAGTTATACTCAATTATTATTACAGTAATTGCTACATAATATCTCTCATATTATTGATTCAATTATTGTCACAGTATCATCTGCATAATATTTATTATTATTAAATCAAAAATTGAGACGACAGTTATTCATATTATTATTTGCAATATTGACAATGTCTATAATGTTCTGTCGAGGAGAGGTTTGGTCACCTAATTGCGCGCCAATAGGGAGAAATCCTTATCGGAAAGTCCCCTCTTTCTTGTGAATGATCTGATTGTTAAATATTGTGAGTTATAATATTAATGATGAATAGGTTCGTATTGATTAAAGATGAAATTGATATTTTCATTGTGTTGGGCTTATTAGTGTTAATGGAAATCGACATCTATTTCAATAATAATTGATGTCTGAAGGTTATATTGACCAATCGGGTAATTAATTGGATAAATGAGCAATTAATTGCTATTAATTCACATGCTTATAACTATTTATTCACATGCATGTACTATTAGGGGAGGTGGTACAAGATTGATAATACTTGCATGACTAAATTAAAAATAAAGGTATAGATGAAGGTACTATACCGTAACTATTTTTTTCACATGTGTGTACTATTGATTCACATGATGTACTATTAGGGGAGGTGGTGCAAGTTTGATAATACTTGCAGGAGTAAATTAAAAATGAAGGAAAAGATGAAGGTATTGTATTGTAATATTTCGAGCCCCAAAACTTACAATTATCGAAACTATATTTTCCTATAAATAGAAGCTCATTCTTCTTTCATTCTCACCAATTCACTAAGACTCACAAGAGCAATTATAGAGAGAAAAGCTATAGAGAAAAAGAAGAAGAGAAGTCTGTTACCTCATTATTCCAGTATCCAATCTTCTTCTGAGGTAAGGGATATTATTTTTTTCAGTATTCATAAGGAATAATATTTTCTTCCACACTCTGTAGTATGTGAGTAATATTATATCGTCTCGTATTCCTAATTATACCCTCATTTTGTTAAAGTATTGCTTCTATACTCCGTAAAATTAGTAGAATATCCTTGAAATTTGCGCTTCATCTAGTATCGTTTCACAAGAATATTTTTTGCAGATTTTTGTTAAATTTTAAGTTTTTCATGTCGAAGTATTATCCATGAGTAGTATTTTTTATGGTACTATTCACAAAGTACTATTCACAAGGTACTATGCACAAGGTACTATTCACGGGTACTATTCATAACGTACTATTCATGGGTACTATTTACAAAGTACTACTATTCCCAAAGTACTATTCATGGGGTACTATTCACTCGGGTACTATTCACCCAGAGAATTATTCATGACAAAAATTAATTTCTTTGTTGTCCAAATTATTTTTGATACAATATTATTCTTGAATTTTATTCCACATAGCAGTATCATGTTGACAATTTGGACATTATTGAATTCTGGATAAATTAAGTTATAAATCTTTAAAAATTTATCCTTTGCTTTATTTTAATTAAATTCTTATATCATTGTCATCATCCTCATGCTTATATTGTGATAAAAGTCATCTATGGCTTACGTGCATAGATGTACTATTGATTGGTATGATTATGACCATGGATTATTCAGTATAATCATGACCGTAATGTTATAAATGATGTGGTAAAAATCCTCATTGGCCTATAGTGCATTGATGGACAGTTGTTGGTATGATTATGACCAGGAATTATTCGGTATAATCATGACCATTGATGATTACATAAATATCCTTGGCCCGTAGTGTAGGGATAATTCGATGATGTGGTTTATTTATTAAGCTGGGTCTCAGCGATAAAATTGATGATAAAATTTTTAAATCATAGAAGATAGTAGATAGCATGCTCTACTTGACTCTTCTAATGGATTGCTTGTTCCGCTGCAGTTAAACTTGATGTTTATTATATTTTATCAGTTTAACACTGTTGAAGGCTAACGATAATTTATTCTGCATTATCTTAGTCATAATATTTCTTACTAGGCTAGTTGAGCTCACACTTTGTTTTTATTGTTCTCTTTAGGAAATGAGAATATAGCTGGGGCTAGTCGGGGAACGGAGTGATGGTCCAGATGTTTGCATTAGTAGTCCTCACTATTTAGTGAAATAGTGTGATAATAAATGTAATAAGGACTCCATTTGAGTTTGAATACTGTCTAGAAGACAATATTCGTATTAAAACTCTCAGCTTATGTTTTGTCGTATTTTACACGACAGTTGTATAATTAAGTTGTATTTGAATTTTGTACCATGTACGACTCAGAATGGGTGATGTATACCTATTTTGGGGGCGTCACAAGTAACATTCAAATTGACCTCCTAAATTATACAACAAATGACTAAAAACATCTATTTAGTAGAATAGATTCACTTAACCATGAAATTTTAAATTGCCATTGGTTTTCACTTACATTTGTTCAACCCCTTTATAGGTGTTCATTACATAATTTCATAATTATATAAGATATTATTATCGGTTAAATAATGTAGTTTTAGAGTAAATCAATTTTCTTATGAAAATTATATTGCAAAATATTAATTATTTTTATTATTATATTAGTATAATATAATGTAGACACTCAAAATTTTATTTTCTTGCTACTAACTATGGAGGAGGGTAAAAGCGTCTTTTTCACACTCCAGAGATAACCCTGGAGGACCACAACATCAAATCTAATCACGGAGACATCCCCGTAGAATATAAAATCAAACTTGGAGATCAACCCTAAGGAAAAGAAAAGTTGGCAGTAATCAAACCTTGGAGACAACCCCAAAGGACAACCAAAAGCCCTGTCAACCTTGGAGACAACCCCCAGAAGGGTAAAACGATCATTTTGACAAGTCAACTTCAACAAATATAATACAACTGTAAATAGGGCCACAAAGAGTCATTGCAGCACTTCTGAGTGGAAACTTCGCAAAACAGCTCAATAGACTGCCTACGAAGACCCGAAGATGCCATTTCGGTCATGGAACCATCTTTCGGGATTCGAAAAAGGCAAGCCCTATGTCATTGCATAGCTCTCAGAAAGGGCTTTTCAGAATGGTATGGCACACCTCCATCGGACTCCCGGATTGAAAGTTATGAAAGTTCGAGCAGACAACGCATTGGTTAAAATACACGTACTTCGAAACGACAAGACCCACGAGGCACGGGCCCACCCGGGCAGCCACGGGTCCGCAAGTAGACCCGCGTCTATTTTGGTCTATAAATAAGACCGACATCAGCCATAAAATGTAGAGAAAAAAGGAAACAAGAGAGAAAACTCTGTTCATTTCAGCTCTTAACCCCTCCTATAGTGTTCCAAACTTCAATATTCTTTTTTCTAAACACTTGTATACATATATTCTACGACATATCAAATTTTAACCGGTTGAAACTGAGTTTTAAGCTCCAAAAGCGGTCTGAAGCCTTCTTTGCAGCACACTGTAAGATTTTTTCACATTTGAAGCTTTCTACTGCTTTAATATATATATATATATATATATATATATATATATATATATATATATATAACTATTTATTGTGTTTAAATATGTGTTTTAACTGTTCATTCAATGTAAATCCATAATATTTAAATCTGTGGACTAGATTTATCTAAATCTAGCCATATCTAACTTTTAACCGGTTCAAAAGTTGTAAAACTGGAACCGTTATTCTAGAATGACTAAGGTTTATTTGTATCTAGTTTTCTTTCTAGTTTTTTTTTGTAAATATTGAGCAATCACGTGACCCTAAATCTGTATCTAGAGGGAACGGGAAGCTTGGTTACGTGCAGACAGGGATTTAACTGATGAATCCTTTGTTTTGCGCCGTTTAGATTTAATATTTGTTTTATTCCAGTATCCTCGTTAGGCATGATATTCATACGATATTATGTGAGTCTAGGAGCCACGAGATCTAAGATCCAGCCGATGGATCTAGATCTGGTTCACATGATGGACCTTTTTCAGTTGTACAGCTAGCTTGTAAATTATTTATGGAGTTTGGTCATCCTTCGATGGTTTTCATGCCCATAAGGAGCCCGACACTTAAATGTATATTATTTTGTCGAAGATGCTTCACATCTCGAGAATGAAATCAAATCAAGCCGAATACGGAATAAAATGGAAGTATCAAATGCCTCAATTACTATGTGAGCATAAGGGTTTGAAAACCTATTTTCAAAACATCATTTCTGCATATATTACTTAAAATTGATTTTTTATACAAATCAAACCTTTGTATATAGATGCAAACGAGACATAGCACTACTTCCAAATAATACACTTAGGCCCAATTAATACACACACTTCAAATAAATTAGGGAATTGAAAAAACGCGGTAACCGTGTTTTCACGGAAGTCAGGGGTGCTTAACACCTTTCCCCCGCTTAATCAAGCCCCCGAACTCTATGAATCTCGATTTCCAAATCTTGTTAAACAGAGTCCAACAATTGGGTCTTATGTAAACCTTTTTCAAATTTGGTTGAGTTGGTACAACCATTTCAAAACTACCAACTGGCGAGTCTGAATTTTCAAATCGTCGACATTTTGTGTTGGACTCTTTTCAAACTCGCCCTTTCAAATAAAATTCAAGACATAGAAAACATAAAGGGTAGAATCACTAAAAGAGGAATTCCAAAAAAATAAAATTTTTCCCGACATCGACATATAGCAAAACCATTAACCATATTACTTGATTATAAAATTGAAAATAAAAAAATAAACCAATTCCTTTATCTATTAAAATATTTTTATAGAAAATGTCGACCATAATATTTCTACAATAAGATACGTACTTTGTATATAATTATAACATCAGGAGTACGTAATTATGAATTTTTAAGAAAAGAAGTTATTATACATTTAAAAGCAAAAATAATAATTGTTTTGATTATCCAGCCTGAAAAAATCAAAGAATTATTGACTTTGTTATTTTCTAAAGCCACTGAGAAATCTAGAAGGGGGTTGAATAGATCATTTAGAAACTTTTGCTTTTAAAAAGTTATTACCAACTTATAATTAAACAAGTTAATTAGATGGTTTTACAAGAATGATAGTTAAAAAAACCCTTCAAAGATTATAAAATATTCACAGCTCTAAATTTAGCAATCAAATGTGGAACTAAGTCACGAACGAAATAGAAGAACACTTAAAATAATACAACTGGAAAGTAAATACTGGAAGTAAATGAGACGAGATATTTTAAGTGGTTCGGAACACAAAGATGTCCTAGTCCACTCTTCTACTCATTGAGTAGTTATAATCCACTAAGAATAAGATGATCACTGAGATCTGTTCAAATAGTTACAACGACTGAATCATTAATATTCTTTCAAGTCACTAGAGCATCTCCAGTAAGGTGGACTATACCATGGATTGATGTCTATGGATTATATTTAGTCCATATGACATCAATCCATGTGATAGTCTTTCAATCCTTCCAACAAATGAATTATCATATGAACTATAATATTAAAATATTATATTATATTTAATGAATTATAGTTCACCAATCATTCTTCCACATTCCCATTTAAATATATTTAAAATTATAGCCCACCAAATTTTAGTTACTTGATATAGTCCACCAAATTCTAGTTACTTCCACTAGTTTTACCGGAAAAACTCATGGACAAAATTTAGTCCGACTGCTGGAGTGAAATGTGAATCTTAGACTATATTTAGTCTAGGATTAAGTTGTCTTCGACCTGCTGGAGATGGTCTAAGACTTGGAACAACTCATTAAAACTTGGTTACAAAAGTTCACTAAGACATGATAATCAATCAAAGAATAATATTTTTGAGGTGATGCTAAGTTGCATGAAATTAACATAGAATGACTTATCATCAAAAACATAATGTTTAAAATTGTAAAGTAGAAGTCTTTTTAAAATTGCAGCAGTTTGACTTTTTGATTATTCGATCTTGTACAATTTTTTTAAGAAATTGTTAAATTCATAAAAAAATTATTATTTCTACAACAAAAGTGTCGCTATAGATCTTATAGTGACGGTTTTCACCGTCTCTATACATTTATAGCGACACTTTTGTTGTGAAAATAACAAAAAGTGTTGTGAATTTAATAATTCCTTTTTTATTGTATTATTACTTATATAATATATTTTTAGAATCGATATCTCACAAAGATCATCTTATATACATAGTAATCTAGTATTGTGCTTAAAATATTATTATAATATTAACTACCATATGATTTAATATAAAATTTTAAAAATTAAAATTAATTACTCTATCTAATAATTTATGTTTACAAAAAAAGTATCATAATGTAATAATTTTATAACAAAATCAATACTTTCCACTGGATACTGAGATTGTAAGCATAAATATATAACACATTGACCAACCATATGATAATATATTTACAAAAAAAATAGAATAAAAAATTTAAAAATAAAAATTAAGTACTTTGCACAATTATATAAATTTGTAAAAAAATATAATAAAAAGTTAAAAGTATCATAATTTTACAATAAGACCTTGTGCTTCTGATGAGATGAATACAAAAAATAATGTTACATCCGTTCCAAAATTAGATATATATTTTATATTTTAAAAATTAATTCACGAAATCTTAAAATTCAAAATTGATATAATTTTGTTCAAATTTTGAAAATAACAAAGATAATAATTAATAGTACTTATAGTTAGTTTACTATTGTTATATTTATTTATATTAAAATTAAATAACTTCATATCTATTTTGAATTTTAATATTTCACGAATTGATTCAAAACAATCAATATATATATATATATATATATATATATATATATATATATATATATATATAATTTTGGAACGATCACTAATTAATATTGATATTGAGGTATTGTGGGTAGGGGTGTTCAAATTTATCGGTTTTTTCGATTTTTCGGATCGGACATGACCGGACAGGTCGACTCGGTACAAAAAAGAACCAGTCCGGTTCGGTACAAAAAAACCGATATATACTATTTTTCGGTACCGGTTTCGGTTCGGCGTTTTTATGATTTAATTTTACCGAACCGGACCGGTATATACCGGTTTTCTAATTTTTTAATAATAATAATAAAAATAAAATAATAATTATAATAATAAAAATAATAATAATATTAATAAAATAATAATAATACTAAATAATAAAATAATAAAAAAAATAATAATAATAATTATATTAATTTTCGGTAAAAATCGATACCGAATCGGTACAGCTGATTCGGTATATCGGTCTAACCGGTACCGATATCGGTATCAAAATTTAGCCGGTTTCGGTACCGATTTGGTTCGAACACCCCTAATTGTGGGGACTCAAATAAGTCTATAAAAAAAGTGAAACGGAGATGCAGGGTATCGAACCTTGTACTGCAAGGCGAGCGCTCCACCATCTGAGCTACATCAAAAAATTAATTAAAAAATAAATATTTTCGAGCACGGCGATTTCATGAACCCCCGGTTTAATTATTTAGCAAGACAGAAACGCAAAAAACCCCCAATTTGTTTTGTGCCCCTCACTTTCCCTGATATATATAGACACAGATATATAAATATATATATATATATATATATACACACGCAGAAAGATTCATACATAGATAAAGAGGGATGGATTTTCAAGTAGTTGTTCTAGCAGGTGGCACTTCAAAGGAATTAGTCCCTCTGGTTTCCAAGGTTTTTCTTTCTCTTTTTCAATCAATGTCTTAAATTATACAAATGTGTTTTAGTGTATATGTATGTATATATTATTTATTTAATTACACAATAAAACGTGCAGGATGTTCCCAAAGCACTACTTCCTGTGGCAAATCGTCCTGTACTGTCTTATGTTCTTGAGCTTTTGGAGCAAAGTAACCTCAAAGATCTCATTGTTGTATGACTCTGTCTACTTGTGTGTGATGATATATTTCTGTTTATTATAAATGGAAAATTTGTAGAGTCAAAATTGGGCTTGTTTTTACCTTGACAGTTGAACAAATATTATATTTATATGTTTATAATCATGTTGTTTTGAGTTTCTTTTAAATTTTATTTTGCTGAACAAATGAAGGGTTTGCTATGTCTAGGGAACTTATATATATATTGGGGATTCTTGATTTGGGTAGTGCGGTTACTATGTAGGTTGTTGAAGGGGAGGATGCAGCTCTTCTCGTTGGAGCTTGGATATCAGGGGCTTATGTTGATCGTCTACATGTCGAGGTAATTATGTTGTTTTATTTCATAATGATGAATCTCTGGTATACAATTCATGCAAACATATCTTTTTATTTTATTTATTTTTATCTTTTTTTTGCTTATGCAAACATATTTTCAATTAAAAGGATAAGATAAACTATTGTGAAGAAAACTGACAGACTGATATGGATGTTTGATTCCTTGTTATTGATTGCTTTATTAGTGTCAATGTTGATGACCGAATTGATCCCATAGAAATAGGCCAAATATATGCTTTAAAGTAAGACAACATTTATCAACTGCCCACAAAAAAGCGGTTGACTTCCTCTTTGTTAGGACTGTAAATGGTAACCTTAAGATAGGATATTTGTCCGTATTCGATTCGCTCAAAGCGGATGATTCGCTCAAAGCGGATATTATTCGTATTCGACTAGAGATATTCACAAATAAATGGATACGAATACAGATACATGCATATTTGCATTCGTTTTAACATCCGTCCGCCAACATGTCAGTCAAATAACAAA
The DNA here is from genome assembly GCA_020205505.1 of Panax japonicus. NCBI lineage: Eukaryota > Viridiplantae > Streptophyta > Magnoliopsida > Apiales > Araliaceae > Panax > Panax japonicus. Next base: position 16,228,590 of record CM035111.1, read on the forward strand.
TATTAGATACTGTTAGTAGATTGTTTGGTTAACTATTTGAAGTTTTTATTTATTTATTTATTTATGCCAATGAATGGTCCTTGCTACATGTTGTTAAACGAGTACGAATGCTCGGATATTTAAATACTGTAATCATCTGGATAGTCACTCAGAAATGGATAATTTTCATATTTGAATATCGAATTCAAATGGTTCCTTAAGAAATTCGTCAAAAACTGGATACAAATATGGATAATTTTTTTTTTGGGGATACGACACTGTATCTGCTTTCAAATAAAATGGCAAAGTAAGTGCACCTCCCCAAAATTTTTGATGTAGAAAGGAAAAAAAATAAGGAATTTATTGTTAATTTTGTATTGTTATTTAGAAATAAATATTTGATTATTAATGTAATTATTTATTACTTATTTTCAGTGGGATATTCTAGAAGTTTTAATTATAGTAGTAGGTTTTAATTAGGAGATTGTTTACTTTTAAATTAGGGTTTGCAATTATAGTAGTTGATTTGAATTAGAAGATTAGTTTTTATAATGATAGATTCTAATTAGAAGATTATTTCCTTTTTATGTTAGTATTCATTACTTGATCACTAAGTCGTAGAGTATCTATATAAAGAGTTGTAGTCTTTATTTATTTTTAGATTATTGAATATAATTGATTTGAGAATTGAGTTTTTTGGCTTGAGAGCCTAGTTTATCCCTTACCCTTGTTCAATCTTTCAACCAATTCTACATTATTTCCCCTGTTCACCCCTTTCCCAAACCCCCCAAAACTCTATGGAAGAAGGTCGTCCACATTAGAATTTAGAAGGACAAATCAAACATTTATCCACCAGGTCCGACTAAAAGTACCACACATTCCAATCCATAAATGAATAAACATTTGGGTATGAGTATCTGCATACACGTCTAGATAAAAAGAACTGAAAGGCCAAGGTGCCCAATGCATGTAAGATTACAAAAAAGCGTTAATTCTTGAGGGTGCCTTTGCTTTCCATAGAAAAGATCAAAAGATTCTAGAGGAAAGTGTAGAGCTGGTTGATAAACAAATAAATGAAAAAAGATAGATACAACAAGGTCCCTGAAGGATATAAACAACAATTTGGGTATCTCAAGTCTCAACACTACAATTCCTTTCCTCCTAAATTAGTTGGGGTAGGCTGGAAATGAAAACAAGGAGATTCAAAAGAAAATTAAAAGATTAAAAAGATAAAAATAAGAAATGAATAAAGTACAAGAATGAATATAAGTAGATGGAAACAAATAGAGAAGCACATATACATACACACACATATATACATATATATACACAATGGAATTTGAGGGGTAAAATGAAATAAAAAAGGGGAGGAAAAAATATGGGTATTTGAGTACTAAAATATAGTCTGAAAGAATAGGCTGAAAATTTAGGGCGTCCTTAATATATGTTTTCAGATATCGCTATCCAATTACAACCTGTCTTTGCTCAGTAGATACAAAACACACATGCTTTAGCACATGGTGCAATTGCTCCTAGTGCAACAAGCACCAGTTTAACTTGGGGGGTGATTTAGTAAAGATATGGAAAGTTCTTGTTGTCCTTTAGAATTTGTGAAAATAAGCTTTAAAATTAACAGACAGCAAACATAACTTAGAAAATGTACACAACAGTAGTCCATACTTATCGTATGTACTCACATTATATGGACTGCACAAAATTCCTTGCTTTCTAGTGATTAGTATCTGCCTTTACATTTGCTGAGGGGTAGGGGTTATTTTTCTTGCTTCTTTTAGTCTTCAGTTGTGGGGTCATTTCGTGGTATTTGGGTTTCAGATCTCCAAAGGGATTGGAGATCTTCTATTGAGTAGAAGGGTTTTAGTTACTCTAATTTGCTGACTCCTTACCTCCTTTTTATGCATCTCTTCTATTCTATTAACGACATATTCCTTTTCTAACCGTAAACTAATATTTATAATGTGTGGAGTAATTATACATGATGCTGCTTATCAGGGAAAAAATATAGCATGATAATATTTAACTACCAATTAAATTTATTATGACATAGTGGTTGTGTTACCTGGTCCTCGGGGTTGTGTTACCTTTACCCGAGGGTTGTGTTACTCAGTGTTGGAAAATATGGAAGATGGTATATTATAGAGATGAAGTGGAGATATAAAAATAATTGTTTTACTTCAACTTTGATTTCACTTCTATCCACTTGCATAAAATGACTCACTTGTAAACTATTTATAGGACTCTTAAGACACTTCTAGAGTTACTCTAATAATTACTATTTGACCAAATACATGTACATTGGCCATGTATATTTCAAGAAACTTCTAATGCATACATGTACCATGAACGTAGACTAATTCACATCCATCCATGTACTAACACACATTACTAAAAATAACTTTTAACAGAAAGCTGAGTTGGTCTATGATTAGGAGGGAGAAACTCCACCTCTGTGATGACATGGTGAATCAATAATGATGTGTATAAATAACTCATTTATCAAAAGAAAATATTAATTAATGTGAATAAAAAATAAATTTTTATTTTCTTTACTGATCTACTCCATCTTCATCATTAATTTTTTTTTCATGACAGATCTTCAACGTTAACTTTAAAAGTAAATGATACTCCATTAAAACTAAGTTCATATTTGTTTTTCTCACTCTCTTCTACAAAAATCCACAAAAATTATTCCCATCATAATGCACCAATTAAAATATGATATAGAAATTAGAAGAACATAAATATTTTCCCACCATTGTTCTTCTTTAAATACAATGATTAACCTTCATCAACATAAATGATCTTTTTTCCACCATCATTAGAGTCATCAAAAGCCATCGCCATTGCCCTTCATCTCCATTCCCACCAAGTGATTAGCATCACCAACATCTACATCGAGGCGGAGAATAGATCTATATGACTTATAACTATCACCGAGGCTAGAGAGTAGCAAAGAATGATGATGATTCAGGTCTATGACTAGCACTAGAGAGAGGCGAAGAAGAGATGGCTCTAATCTACAAATGATTTTGGGTTTATGGATAGTTTTGTTTTTGAAAATTTAATGTATATAGATGATTTGTTTGGTGATATTTTATTTGGGGAGAAGAAGATGATGAAAAATGGGTCGAGGGTTATTTTGGTTGGGTATTTTTTGTGGGTTTTCAGATGAAGAAGATGAAATGCATTTTGATATTATGTTTAATTTATTATATTATTGAATATAAATTATTGGAATGTTTGGGTCGAGTTAATGAGTTAATGGGTGGTGGGTTTGTCTTTATTAGGTGGGCATTAACTTACATGTCAAAAAGAAGCTTACAACTAGGATTTTATGGACATGTGGGATTGTCATATCAATCTGCCGTTAAAAATCTAACAGTCCAAGACGGAATTTCAAATTTTTGTTAGAAAATAAAAGTTGAGTTAGTCAACTATAAGAGAGTATAGTTAGTCATTTGTAAGTTGATCTAAGGTACAGTGATGTAAAAAGTATTTAACCCTAAATTTGTTTGCCAAGATATTTATTTAATCTCTTTTATGGAATAGTGAACCAAATGTATTTGCTTTTAAGATTTAATATGCAACAACAGTGCGTCGAGTTGACAACTCAGTCTACAACAAGATATGTAGAGTGGGATTGTGTATCTTTGTGGTGCAAGTTAGCAAGTCATAGCATCTTTCTTATAAATAAGAGAGGTTTGCAAAGTGTGACTTCATGTGCGAGAGTATTGAAAATGGATTCATTCATTCAATCTATCATAGCTATCTTTTTCTCCCAGTGCAAAGAATTTTCATTTCTGAATTCCTTAGTTTTATGCAATTTCTATTTCTCTTTATCATCCTTTTCCATTGTTCATTGTTGAGCTTAATTGTTCAACTGGCTAGTTGATTAGTTGCTCATTTGGCTTGGATTGATCAGGCTTAACTCGAGTTAGAGCCTGAAAGATTGTATCCTAGGCCAAGCTTCATCTCCTTCACCCTCGTTCTTTTGTTCTATGTTTTGTTTTGTTTTTGAAAGAAGGTGATTTTCCCGTGTCCATTACGTTAACAAAGGTCAATAATATATAGCTGTTACAAGAGAGAATCTAGGCTCTAATTAAGGCTGTTACAAGAGAGAATCTAAGCTCCAATTAAAGTAACAAATTATACACTTAACATACACAAAAGATAATTAAAGATTATTGCTATATTTACATATATGCTTTCACACCCCCGCAGTTGAAGCGGGAGGTATTAGTACGCTAAGACTGTCCGAAAATCTTCAAATAGAACCAATGGAAGACCTTTTTGTAAAAATATCGGCAATTTGATAGCGCGATGGGACATGCAAGACACGTACTTGTCCACGAGCAACCTTTTCACAGACAAAGTGAATATCCATCTCGATATGTTTAGTGCATTGATGTTGAACAGGATTCCCGGAGAGATATATTGCACTAACATTATCACAGTAGACCAATGTAGCCTTCTGAATAGGACAATGAAGTTCCAGAAGAAGGTTTCGTAACCAACAAGACTCAGAAACCACATTGGCGACCCCTCGGTATTCGGCCTCTGCACTAGATCGAGACAAAGTAGCCTGCCGTTTCGAGGACCAAGAGATCAAATTATCACCAATAAATACACAATAACCTGATGTTGAGCGTCTGGTATCTGGACACCCACCCCAATCGGCGTCTGTGTAAGAAACTAGAGTGGTTGTCGAAGATGGATATAGATGCAAGCCATAGTCTAGAGTGCCCTGAATATAGCGCACAATGCGCTTTAGAGCATGTATGTGTTCCTCCAGTGAGTTATGCATGAATAAACAAATCTGTTGGACAACATAAGACATGTTGGGTCTCGTGAAAGTGAGATATTGCAGGACTCCTGTAAGGCTGCGATAATGGGATGGATCATCATATGGTATGCTAGAAGTAGCACTTAGCTTCGGTTTAGTATCAACCGGTGTGGGACTGGGCTTACAAGATGACATGCCAGCCCGTTCTATGATCTCTTCAACATACTTCCTTTGAGACAAAAATAGACTACCTGGATGACGAGTTACAGCTATCCCCAAGAAATAACTCAGTGGCCCCAAATCTTTCATAGCAAATTCTGAGCCGAGAAGAGTCATGACAGACTTGCGAACAACATCAGAGGAAGCAGTTAAGATAATATCATCTACATATAGAAGAATGTAAGCCATATTAGTACCGTTACGGTAGATGAAGAGAGAATGAGCAGACTTGCTGTGAGAGAAGCCAATAGTAGAAACATAATCTGCAAACCTTTTGTACCAGGCTCGTGGAGCTTGCTTGAGCCCATACAAAGACTTCTTCAGCAAACAGACATGGTCATGATGTGTTGGGTCTCGAAAACCCATTGGCTGATGCATGTATACAGTTTCCTTAAGTTCTCCATGTAAGAAAGCATTCTTCACATCAAGCTGGTGAACTGAGATCAGTGCGAATAGTTTCCGGTTTGACTACTGGGCTAAAAGTCTCGCCACAATCCACGCCAACCTGTTGAGTTTTGCCATCACCTACAAGTCGGACTTTATGCCTCTCAAAAGAACCGTCAGATTTTTCTTTGTCTGAAAATCCACATAAAACGAATCACATTAACTTCAGGTGGACGGGGCACCAAATTCCACGTCTTATTTTTAATAAGAGCAGTATATTCATCATCCATAGCCAATTTCCAATTCGGGTCATGAAGGGCAGACACGGGGTTACGAGGTAGAGGTGATTTATTAACATAGGTAAGAAGACTGTACTTTTTGTTGGGCTTAAAAATCACATGTTGACTCCTAGTAAATGGTCTGTGGCCTGGAATTGGAGGAGGTTGGACTGAGACACGTGGCTCAGTAGCAGGGCTTGGAAAAGAAAGTGGTTCGGTGTGCGCTGGGCTGCCAGGTAGGGGTGGGCAAATTTTTCGGTTTTTTCGGTTTTTTGGACGAACCGGACCGGTCCGAACCGGCCGGTTCGGTATAAATGTAAACCGGTCCGGTTCGGTATAAAAAAACCGGTATATACCGGTTTTTCGGTACCGGTTTCGGTCCGCCACTTTTATGGTTCGGTATATACCGAACCGGACCGGTATATACCGGTTTTCTATTTTTTATTATTATTAATAATTTATTAATAATAATAATAATAAAATATTGATTATAATAATAATAATATTAATAAAAATAATAATTATTATAATAATAATAATAAAATAATAATAAAATAATAATAAAAATAATAAAATAATAATAAAAATAATAAAATAATAATAAAAATAATAAAATAATAATAAAAATAATAATTATATTAATTTTCGGTAAAAACCGGTACCGAACCGGTACCGAACCGGTACCGCCGGTTCGGTATACCGGTTCAACCGGTACCGGTACCAAAATTTAAGTAATTTCGGTACCGGTTCGGTTCGGTACCGGTCCGGTTCGGACCGGTTTTTACCGGTTGCCCACCCCTACTGCCAGGTGTTGGGCCTGGAGGACGCGTTAGATGAGCTGGGCTGCTAGTGGCTAGGTCAGGGTGAGCAGGAGAAGTAGGCGAGTTGGGTATTGCCTGGCTTGGGCTGCTTTGTGAGGCCAAATGATGGACTACACGAGGAGACAAACCATCATCCAAAAAATGGCAAAAATCACCTTTACCCGCCTGTGATCGTCGACTTGTAAGCAATTAGTCACTGAACTTTAAAAATATGCAATTGGACCACTATGCTTTCTAAAACTGAAAATTCAGGCTATTCCGCCCAATTTTTTGGACGGAAGTTAAATAATTACACACGTGGCACTGAAAAAAGATCAAAATATTATTATTTTCTTATGTGGCAATACAAAAAAATCAATGATTATGTGGCAAAAAATGATTAAAATAATAATAAAATTAAAATAAATAATAATTAATTCATTTAAAAATAAAAATTAAATAATTTTAAAATAAATAATTAAAATAATAAAAGAAAAATAAATATTTGGAATTAATGATTAATAATTAAGCATTAACTTGTAAAATGATTTTTTAAAAAAAATTAATTATTAATCATTCTGGTTAAAAAAATCATTAACTTGTAAAAAAATCATTTTTGCCACATAAAAAAAATTCTGTTTTTGTTTTTAAAAAAATCTTCTTTTACAAAATTCTGTTTTTAAAAACAAAAACATACTTTTTTTTAACTTGTAAAATAAAATTTGTTTTTAAAAAATATTCTGTTTTTAAAAACAAAAACATAATTTTTTTTAACTTGTAAAATAAAATTTTGTTTTTACAAAATTCTGTTTAAAAAAAAAATCTGTTTTAAAAAATATATATTTTTAAAAACAAAAACAAATTTTTTTTATGTGGCAAAAATGCTTTTATTTACAAGTTAATGATTTTTTTTAACCGGAATGATTAATAATTAATTTTAAAAATAAAAATTAAATAATCATTTACAAGTTAATGATTAATTATTAATCATTAATTCCAAATATTTATTTTTATTTTATTATTTTAATTATTTTATTTTAAAATTTATTATTTTATTTTTATTTTTAAAATTAATTATTTTATTTTAAAATGAATTAATTATTATTTATTTTAATTTTATTATTATTTTAATCATTTTTTGCCACATTTTGTTTTTTTTTGTATTGGCACATAAGAAAATAATAATATTTTGATTTTTTTTCCAATGCCACGTGTGTAATTATTTGACTTCCTTCCAAGAAATTGGACGGAATGGCCTGAATTTTCAGTTTTAAAAAACACAGTGGTCCAATTGCATATTTTTAAAGTTCAGTGGCCAATTGCTTACAAGTCAACGACCATAGGCGGGTAAAGGTGCTTTTTGCCTCCAAAAAATCGTATGTGTGAGTTCATGGAGTATGCATTTTAGCAAAAGGGAATTGGGTCTCATCGAAAATGACGTGGCGACTTATTATGATTTTATTTGAGGATAAATCATAGCATTTGTAGCCACGATGATGAGATGGATAACCCAAAAGGACACACGGGGTAGAGCGGGCTTGTAACTTGTTAATTGTAGTAGATGGGAAAAGAGGGTAGCACAGGCAACCGAACACCCGAAGATGAGAATAGGATGGGTCTTTTTGATAGAGAATTTTGAGAGGGGATTGATAGGCTAATTGTTTACTTGGAAGGTTGTTGAGAAGGTAGGTTGCCATTTGTAATGCATGATGCCAAAATGATGGTGGTAAGGAAGCATGGGCAAGTAAAGTGCGAATAATGTTGTTAACGGTTCGAATTTTTCTTTCGGCTTTTCCATTTTGTGATGAAGTATGAGGACAAGAAAGACGAAAAGACAAACCATTAGCTTTACAAAATTCCCAAAATGGCCCATTATCAAATTCCCTACCATTATCACATTGAATGTTCTTTATTTCCCGTTCAAATTGAGTGCGGATGAATGCTCTAAATGTTAAGAAAGTGGAAAAAGCTTGAGAATTTTTAGACAGGGGAAAAGTCAAAAAAACAATAGAGTAATCATCCAACAAGAGGATATAATATATGTGGCCCGAAGAGCTCAAAACGGGAGATGTCCAAAGATCACTATGGATAATATCAAATGGCAGAAAAGTGCATGAAGTAGACGCAACAAAAGGCAATTTAACATGTTTTCCAAGTGAACAAGAATGACAAACATGAGAACTACGAGTTACATTGCATTCAATAAATTTATTCAGCATTCAGCATAAGAGAGTCAAAAACAGATGCTCCCGGATGACCCAAACGTTCATGCCATAAAGACGGTGCTAAAGCTGCAAAAGTTGAAGGTGAGGTGACTTGATTTGTGGTGATGGTGGTGGTGATGGGATAAAGCTCGCCTCGACTATCACATCTCATTAGATGCATCCATGTCTGAAAGTCCTTCACAAAAAACCCAAAAGGATCAAATTCAACAGAAACTGAGTTCTCAGTAGTAAACTTCAGAACTGAAACTAAGTTTTTAACAAGTTGAGGAGCATGAAGGACATTCTTTAAGGATAAAGGTGGGTTCGGGGGAGATAAGTTTATATGACCATAACCATGAATTGGAATTGAATGACCATTTCCGACAACTATACCACGGTTATTGCTCAAATTAAAAAAAGACGAGAGATTACCTTGCGCGGATGTCATATGAGAGGTGGCTCCGGTATCCATGTACCAGTTTGCATCCGGAGGAGTGAGCCCAAGTGTGTATCGCAGCCTCGATATCGGTTGGAGGGGGCTGTGCTGCAGCATAATATGCTTGCTGAGGGCGTGGGCCAAGAACTCCAGCCTGCGTTTGCTGAGTCGTGGGCCTGACCCAAGGAGCTCTTGGGTAAGGACAAGGAGGAATGGCCCATGGCATGAAAGACCATGACCGCTGCTGTTGCCCACTGCCCGTCCAAGACTGCCACTGCTGCTGGCTGGGCCGCTGCTGACCGCCGCCGCGGCTACCAGCGCTGCCACCGCCCTTGCCGCCACTACGGCCACCGCTGCGTTTTTACCGCAGTTGTTGTGGTTTTGACCCTTTTTACCACCACCGTTGGGACGGTTTTGAGGGTAATTGTCAGAGGATGAATTATCATCGGACTCCCTTGCAATCATGGCGGCATTTGAACTCGTAGCGACCTGTTTTGCTAAGCCCGCCTCTTCAAGAGTGAGCTTGGATCGAGCTTGATAGAAGGGTGGAAGGGGATTGCTTTGACGAATAAGTGTTTCCACCCCTCTATATGCTTCAGTGAGGCGGCTACCATTTGAAGGACGAGGCAGTTGTTTGAGACCGGAGCTCCTACATTCTTGAGTTGATCTGACAAAATCTTGAGCCTTTGACAATACGCGGAGGCGTTAGGGAAATCCTCCATATGTGTGAGAAAATTCTTGCTGAAGAGTCACGACACGTGAATTTTTGTTGTCTTGGAATATATCACGCAATCGATTCCAAGCATCCATTGCCGTTGAGTCGGGTTCAAGAATCGTATGCAATAAGTCATTCGAGATTGTTGCATAAATCCATTGAAGGACCGTAGCATCAAGGGTCGACCAAAGTTCTTTCTCATCGTCAGTTGTTGGCACTTTTTCTTTGCCGTCGTCCTGCGAGATGATATGGTTGAGGACCCGGTGAGATCGTGTGTGAATTTTGAAGAATTCCGCTCACGTCGCATATTGGACGTTTTCCAACTCAAGAGTAATGGAGATATGGTTCTTGATATTAGAGACAGCAAGAGCCGGGTGGAATGAGGATTTGGAGTCACACATGGTGGCTGACGGAAAGAGATTGACGGCGAGAAGTAAATGGTTGGCAAAACACCAAGGCGCGGCGGAAAAAGGATGGAAGAGAAGAAGATTGTGCCCTAGGGCTCTGATACCATGAAAGGTGATTTTCCCGTGTCCATTACGTTAACAAAGGTCAATAATATATAGCTGTTACAAGAGAGAATCTAGGCTCTAATTAAGGCTGTTACAAGAGAGAATGTTGTTACAAGAGAGAATCTAGTCTCTAATTAAGGTAACAAATTATACACCTAACATACACAAAAGATAATTAAAGATTATTGCTATATTTACATATATGCTATCAGCTTTTTTATATAAAAAAGATCAATGTAGCACATCAAATCTCACTAAAAACCACCAAACCTCATTTGTTCCATTCGAAATTTTATGAGCTTTGTTCACACAATAGAAGTGTGTAGTGTGTACTTATATTAGGAGAAAAACAACAATTAGATCAAAAGTTTCAGTAAATACAAGAATCAACTATTGGTTAAAGTTCCACTTCACTTATAGTCAATTGTTTTCAAGTTCAATGCTTCAACTTAGTATCAGAGTTGGTGTCTTCCCTGATTTATGCTGCCTCACAACATCCATTTTAGTTTTTTTCCCGTATTCAACAACACCACGTGTCTTTTTGGGGTGGGGGGTGGGGGGTGGGGGGTGGGGGGTGGTGAGTTAGTGGGGGGCATATTTGGTTAAATTTTGGCATTGATCAAGTTTTTGACCTGGAACTCATTATATGTACTTGAGGTGGGGACATATTGGGTTAAAGTCCCACATTTATTAAGTGTTTGACCTGCAAACTCATTATATATACTCGAGGGGTTTCTCCACTTATGGCATTTGGTTTTAAGTAATTTGATGTCTTTATATACTAGATTTGTTCTTGATATTGTATTCTATCATGGTATTGGAGATAAGGGTCTTCTCCCATTCATTTAGCCTAATGGCACATTTTAAGTATTTCTTCAGTATTTAATGTCACCACGTGGTAAGCTTATTTAATTAAAGTCTCACATCGTTTAAGTTTGACCTGAAAACTTATTGTATATACTTGAGTGATCTCTCCATTTACTATCATTTGATTTTTGATTAGAGAGTTTGATTATATATACTTTTGGTGAATTGGTTTTAAGTTAGAGAACTTGATGTCATGTATGCTAGATTTGTTCTTGATGTTGTATTTTAACATGGTATCGAAGCTACGGTCTTCTCCCATTCATATAGCCTATCTACACACTTTTAAGCTTATTTGATTAAAGTCCCACATTGGTTAAATTTGACACGGAAACTCATTATGTATACTTGAGTGGTCTCACTTCTTATTGCCATTTGATTTTTGGTCAGAGAGTTTGATGTCGATATGTTAGAGAATATATCTCAAAACATGAATAGGGGAAGACCCTAGCTCTTCAAAGGCCATAGTGCTATTTCTTTGATGGTATCAGATTGGATTTATCTTTGGGCTACCAAAATACTCTATTCTTGACATTTTATTCTTAACCGCTTGCCTTTCATTTCGGGCCAAAGCTACTTGTTAATCTATTAGTAGCCACTTGTTAGTTGGGCCAATAAGTTGCTTTGGTTTACTAGCTTTCTTCTGGGCTTGTCTTTTGTGGGTCTTCTTATATTCATTATGTCCACGTGCAATCATCCTAACTCCATTGTGTTACGTGTAAAGGTAGAATGCATATACAAAAGTGTCAAATTGAATACCTTGGAAAAATATATCTTTTATAATTCTCAAGTTATTTCGATGTGGGACTTCAACCCAATAGTTCCATCACGTGGACACGTGATGATGTTGAAAACTGAAGAAATACTGAATTGTGCACCGTTAGGCCACATGAATGGGCCCAACGTATGTTTTTATGAGATATACTATTGGGGAACGGAAAAGAAAATGAGATAGAGTGGACAGTAAATAATATGCAGGAGGGTGCAGATACCAGGTATTGATGTCCTTTGGTAATCAAGATTTTGATTTTGGGGTGACATCAATTTTGACAAAAAATCAAATAGTTTCTATGGAACCCAAATACAGGAAGGGTAAGTGTGACAGTTCACCAAGTTTAGGTGGAATACTGACCTGTCTCTTGTTAACCCTTTGGAGGTAAAGTGTATAAACTCGAGATTGGGTTCGTATGACGCTGTCTCTCAGAAAATTGCTTAACCCTAGTGATTTGGCATGAGCTGTCCAGTAAATTGAGGTTTGTTTCAGGATAAACCGGGAGAAGCCCACTGCTATAGAAATCATGCTAAGCTATGGTTTAAGCGTCAAGGTCTCTCCTCTTTGAGTGACGGGACATTTTCTTTTTTGACAGGTAAATTTTTCCCCAAGTATGAGAACACGATCGACCTTGATGTTATTCCTAAAGGCCTTTGCCATTTCTTCGCTCCTTGGGGTTAGTGATAGGAGAGGTTTAAATGCATCACAATGTGTGATAAATATTAAACCCTAGTTTTTATTTTATTTTTTATTTTTTGTATGAGTAATAAATCTTTGAAATGATGTTTTGTCTTCAGTTTTCATTCAATGTCCTAGTATATTATTAATTTTCACCATATCTTTGTACTTTACCCTATTGAACTTACTGATATTGTAGAATATTTGAAGCTCTCAACCTAATTTTCTTTACCACTTAATTGGTTTCCTTTACATTTATACGGAAAATGATATATATTGCGAATGTTTACATCGACTTTTTGATTGCCAGTTACGTGGATAAGTATTAGTGATAATTTTTTTTGGAGAGACGTGTAATAAGTGGAGCCCTCCTATAATTCTACCAATCCTATGTATTGATAAGCTTCGCAATTGTAATTCGGCCTAAATTTATCGCAATACATGGGAGAACTTGCTAATAATCTAATGATATCGGTTTGCTACTATTTTTACGATGAACATTGGCATGGATTTCGCCCCACCAATCATTCTTTTAGTGGTAGCCTACGTAATTATGTTACTCTCATTGTGAATAGAGCTAAAGAGTTTGTTTAACATCTTCAGGTAGCTGCTGTCCCTGAGGATGTTGGGTCTGCTGGAGCTCTTCGGGCAATTGCCCACCACTTAACTGCAAATGATATCTTGGTTGGAATTCTCGTTCTTCGTTGCATTTGAGCATGGGAATTGTTTTGTTGCAGCTATTAATTTAATTTGTTATGCAGGTGGTCAATGGTGATCTTGTCTGTGATGTTCCTCCTGGGGCTGTGGCAGCTACTCATAGACGACATGATGCTGTAGTAACCGCAATGCTTTGTTCTGCTCCTTTCAGTGGATCACCAGAATTGGGTTCTGGTGGAAAAGACAAAGCCAAGAAACCTGGACGATACAATATCATAGGACTGGACCCCTCAAAACAATTTCTATTGCATATAGCATCTGGTTAGGTCTTTTTAGATATTTATATATTCTGCATCTGTACTGGATTATATCTTATTTAGCATGTTTTGTGGCTTCTGTCAGGTACTGAAGTTGAGAAAGACATTAGAGTTCAGAAGAGAATCCTCCGTGCAGTAGGCCAGGTAAAAAAAAATGCAGTCTGTCAGACTCGGTCGTCTACATTCTTTTTGGAAGAACTCCTGCAGTGGTACCTAGCACAATAATAAGATGATATTTTTATTTTCTTTGTTTGGTTTGTACTAGTTGTTATACTTTTGTCTGTCTTTTTATTGGTAAGTTTCGCCCCAAGTATAGAGAGTAGAAACAGAATTCTTTTACCATTGATTTCTTTTTTGGAGGTTTAAATATAATGAAGGGTAATATAAAAAGTTTGCTGAGGTGGGTTGTCAGTAGAAGGTGAAATGGGTCCTTTTATTACTCCTTATATTCTTCTCAAGTTTGACATAGATGAATGACAGACAATTTGATTTGATTACATGCTAAATGCCTGTATGCTCTTATCCACAATTTCTCATAGCCCACTTATTAGATATCTTAGGTTCAACTAGCCGAATAAATTGTTGCAGTTGGGGAATCTTACAGTGCTTATGCTAGATACCTGTTTAGACATTTTTATGTTCTCTCCTTTTTCTTTAGGAGCTTTGTTGATTCTTTGTTTCCAGTAAATCAAAGGATAATGATATATCTTGTGACTTTATATTCGACTTTTTAGTTGCGAGTTATGTGGATAATTATAGTTGGTAATATTTTAATGACGTATCTAATATGGTGAGCCAATTTTATAATCCTACCCAGTCCATGTATTGATACACGTCGCAATCATAATTGACATGATATTCTGCAAAAGTTTACAAGCTTATTCTTGGTCCATACTTAGGCTCTCTCTTTTCATTCCTTCTTTAGATGGAATTTCGTGCTGATCTGATGGATGCTCACTTGTATGCATTCAAGAGGTTTGAGGTTTTGCTCTCTACTTATAAGTAATTTTGATTCGTTCTTCTTTAATGAACATGCTCAAATGTTTTAATTTTTCATTTGATTTTGTTCAGGTCTGCTCTGCAAGAAGTTCTTAGTCAAAAGCTAGCTTTTCACAGCTTAAAGCTGGATGTGGTGCCTTATCTTGTCAGGAGCCAGCTGGTTGGTTTGTCAAGACACCTGCTTTATCCCTCCATAATATGCTGACTTGGGTTTCTTTTCATATTATGAAATTCTGATATAGTTCATTGTTTTAATGAAACATCAGAGGTCTGAATTATTGTTCAATGGGGGACGAGCAGAAGAAAATGGGAATGAGAATGATGCTTCCCAGAACGACAGAGTAATGTTGTCTCAACTTCTGGTTAATGCATCAACACCAAGTTTTCATGAACTATATGCCGTGTATCCTAATGGGTCAATCCCTGTTCCACAAAATTCCCACAAATGCTGTGCTTATATTGCTGGCAAGAGCAAGTATTGTGCACGCGTAAATTCGATTCAAGGGTTCTGCGACATAAATCGAGATGTGAGTTTTTTCAATTGAAGCTCTTCTAGATGTATAAAGTTTTCTGTTTGTTTTATTAGTTATATTCTACCTATTTGTTATATGAGTTGTAGCTGATTATGATTATTATTTCTTTCAGGTAATAGGAGACGCCAGTCATCTGTCAGGGTATTCCTTCTCTGCTCACAACAACATAATTCATCCTTCTGCAGTGCTTGGCTCGAAAACTACAGTGAGTTGCAGTTTTTTAGTACTAAAGCTCGCTTCTGAAGCACAACTTACTTGTATTTTTAATTGTATTATTTTACAATTGGCACCTCTAAAATGTTGACACTCATGTCATCTCATTTATGGTTGATTGAGCAATCTTTTGATATGCTCATTTATTTTAATTCTTTTAGGTGGGACCACAATGTATGCTTGGGGAAGGCTCGCAAATGGGTGATAAATGTAGTGTCAAACGATCTGTTATTGGCCCTCATTGTCGGATAGGTTCCAATGTAAAGGTAACATAAGATTTCCACAATATAGAGCCAGATGCTTGCAAGTAGAACTCAAATATATGAAAAAGACTTCAAGCTAGAAATAATATGAAGATTCCATGAACTATTTTACATTAATATCTGTAAAATACAAATGCTTGGCTTAAATACATTTTGTACAAAATGCAGTCATATTGTATTACATGACCGACACTTATCGAATGAAACAAAATAAGAATGTATTACTCGAGTCATTTGAAATTGCAGTGTTGTAATAGTTTGAATTTGCAGGTGGTTAATTCAATTGTTATGAACCATGTTACGGTTGGGGATGGTTGCTCCATACAAGGTTCTGTTATTTGCAGTAATGTACAACTCCAGGACCGTGTTGTACTGAAGGACTGTCAAGTATTATCTCTCTTCCTCTTTGGGTTTGCATGTGTTTGTTGTGCTTTAGTGGTTTAGCTGTGTATATCACTTTGTGTGTGTTTTGGGGTTTTTTTTTGGGGGGGTGGTGGTGGTGGTTAGAGGTTAGAGAGACCTTGTGCTTACTTGTGTTTGAGCATGCGCCATCCTCAGTTCTTCAATTCTAATGGTTGTTTTGTACCTTAAATTCAGGTTGGAGCAGGTTTTGTCGTCACTGCTGGCAGTGAGTACAAGGGGGAATCCTTGTCAAAAAAAGAGAAACAATGACAGTCTTTTGGTTCTCTCGTATTTCTTGTAGTTTCCTTGTTGGAGAGTTGCACTTTCACTTCAACTGTTGAGGGGAATGAAAAATTATATATTATCAATTTTGTCATCTTTTAATGAGTTTGAATTAACATTTGAACCCATTCAAATACTTGTCCATCTTATGCCGAAGGTGATGTCCTCGGACCAAGTTCTTTTGTACAACGATTAATTTCATATTTGGTTATCAGCAATGAGATTTAAGTGGTTTTACTTGACCTAGTAATTGATGTTGGTTTGAAACTTTTCTTAGCCTGTTATGTTGCTCATTTTTTAATTTTTGGCATGACACCACAAGTTTATTAGTTCTAACCTATATTTAAGATGAATTTGGGCAAGTGTTATTTGGTTAGGCTGCAAACTTATATGTTTAATTGCTCCCAGCAGGTACGCTTCACGCACACACACAAAGGGTGTGCTTTTACTCCAAAAGTTCTTCACATTGGTAAAAGAGAGTACTCTTATAAGTATATATACATGCCTCTAACAACATTAACTATGTTGTAATTTTACAATAACATTAGTTAATATTTTCGCTTTGTATGTATTTTTGAGAGAATCGGCCGATTGAGTACTAAGACATGATAGGAGTTGAAATTTTGTGTGTTTTAAGGAGGGGAACCTGATTTACCACATTTTATTGCATAGCTACAGATTTTATATATCTTTTTTAATCTTAACAAATTTGTATTTTTGCAACTGTATCGGCTAATATTAGGCTTTTGACGTGTAACTTTGAGAAAATTGAGCGATGGAGTACTTTGAACTCAGAATTAAAGAATATTTATAGGGAATTGTTAAATTTATAATATTTTTTATTATTTCGATAACAAAAGTGTCGTTGTAGATGTATAGGGAATTGTTATTTATATTGTTACTATCTATTATCTAAATGTGATGTATTTATACATTTAAGATAATATTTAGGTTTTGTGACTCGACGAGGTATATATATATATATATATATATATATATATATATATATATATATATATATATACGGTCAGGATCAAGAGCACTCTCCTTAAATAGCACTCTGCCTTAAATAGCACTCTTGTATCAAAACGACGTAGTTTTTGGAGGACGCGGTGGCATTTTTGTAAATACGCTTAAGGCAGAGTGCTATTTAAGGAGAGTGATCTTGATCCTCTCTGTATATATATATATATATATATATATATATATATATATATATATATATATATATATATATATATATATATATACGGTTCGTCTCTAAAGCGAATTTTAAAAAGCGAACCAAAGACGACGGTTCGTCTTTGGTGTCTATGGTGACGGTTCGATCCGTCGCCATAGCCATGTAGTCTTTGGCGACGAGTCGAACCGTCGTCGTAGACACCAAAGACGACGATTCGTCTTTAGTTCGGTTTTTAAGGTTCGCTTTAGAGCCTCTCCGTATATATATATATATATATATATATATATATATATATATATATATATATATATATATATATATATATATAGCCCGACACTCTCCAGCGAACTGTAGGGAGCGAACTAAGAGCGAACCGACTATAGCGGCGGTTTTTTATGCTATAGCGACGGAAAAAACCGTCGTTATAGTCATTTCGTTCTTAGTTCGCTCATTCTAGTTCGCTGGAAAAGCAGACTGTATATATATATATAAAGGACCAATTCATAGCAAATGTTGTAAAAAAGAATCTAGCCTTACAGCACATCGCGACCCTCCGTCCGAAGATCGAGCGGTCTTATAGAGACCCTGTTCGCGGTTTAGTTTTCAGTATTCCGCACTTTAATATTGCGGACGGGACGGATGACCAAAATGCCCCTCCGGACCAGTTCTATTTCCACAGCTTAATACCGCGGACGTTGAGATTACGAAGCGACGGTCGGACGACATCGTTTTCAATAATGGAACTTAAAGGTCTAGTTTGCACTTTAATACTGCAGACGTTAGGTCCCCTATATATAAGACGAGATAGAATTGCAAACAGAAGACGTCCTGGATACACACAAAGAGTTCTACCTAAAGCTCAAGAATTTTTTGCTTCTTCTAGCATATTATTGTTGTTACTTTTATTTCATGTGATCTAGGACGAAGAGACATGCGTGACACCATTTTTGGAGGGCACAACATTTGGAAGCCCTTAATTTGTTCTGAATCTAAAGTTCAATTCGACCGACTCGCTTTATCAAGCCTTCTAATTTTGGTTGCCATGTGTGTTTCTTATTATCCCAAATCACTTGAATATGTAACTACTACCAAGAATATGCAGTAGAAACAGATGATTTTTAGCTTTATAAACTTAATTTTAACCCCTAGATGTCTCAAAATATGTATGGCCATGATGGGTTAATTGTTTAGTTCTTCTATGCAAACCTGGAGTGTCCATCACAACATCTTGAGGTCATACATAAATAAACATCAATTTGTTGTGCCGACACTTCTAGGGTTTGCATATAAGAACTACATAATTGACCCATTATGGAAATACATTTTGGGTATACAGTACGCAGTTTAATACTATGGACGCTAGTTCAAGGATTTAAAAGACGTCGTACAATATCAACACTTCTGGAAGGTCTCGTACGCAGTTTAATACTGCGAACTCTAGTTCAAGGATTTAAACGACGTCGTGCAGTATCAACACTCTTGAAAGGTCCCGTTCACAGTTTAATATCGTGGACGCTAAGCCCCCTATATATATGACGAGATAGAACTGCAAACAGAAGACGTCTAGACCTAATCCGATTATTGTGAGAATTAAGGCTCATGAATTTTCTATCTCTTCTTGCGTAGTTTTATTGTTTGAATATGAATCATGTTATCTGTGAGTATGAGACAAATTGATGGCTAAACAAGTGGAAGGATGTATTGAAAACCCTTCACTCCATTGGGTATATATACATTCTTCCACTTGTTTAGCCATGGATTGTCGCATCATCCCAGATTATATGAATCTGTAACAACTAACAAGAATATGCAGAAGAAATAGAAGATTTTTAGCTTTAATAAGTTATATATATATATATATATATATATATATATATATATATATATATTTCGTCTCTTTTTTACAGTACCGATCTGGGACGAGTATAGTTCGATTTAATGCTATTAAGTTTTCTATTTATTCATGGGTAATATTTCCATCATCGCAAAATATGACGATTAATCTGCAACAATAATACCCATAATAATGGAAGACTAATAACATTAAATTTGACTATTCTTTGTCTAAAACCCCATCCGCAGTTTAATATTACGAACTCTAGGTATATAATTAAAACGATGTTGTTTGAAGACATCTATGATTTAAACGAAGTCGTACAATATCAATATTTTGAAAGGTTCCGTACACAATTTAATATTGCGGGCGCACAATGAAGATATTAACCGTTCAGAGTTTAATGGTTCTGCTTATCGTGGCATTTATAGGATAGGGACATGCAGTTACCGGGCGTTACATACATACAGAGACATCTGATTAGCAAACAATAACAATTTATTTGTATCAAAATGTCATAATAAATTGAAAGAAATGAAATTATGTTAATTCCGGCCTTTTCAACCCTAAAACTTTATAATGGTTCAAGCTTATCGTGGTTTGTAAAGATTCCACATATTGCACACTTTCGAAGTGGTTTCTGACCAGACAATTGTTCGACAACACTTTTCAGCCATGTTACTTTTTTCGACCTTTTGTCTGTGAACATATTGGATCAAACTCAGGATCATTGGAAGTAGTTGCATCATCATACTCATTATAATCGGGAAATTCCATATTGGCCCCATTATTGATAACATATTGCACATTCTCGTCTGGTCTTGCTTTCACACCTTCTGCAGGTAAGGTGCGAACAATTTTGTGCTCACGATCTAGCAATTGGAGAGCATAATATGTGGCTTCTTTAGAAGATGAAGCATCTAACACAAACAGAGTGAATCATTTATGTATGTGATTGAACCGACCGATTTGTGTGTCATCATAATCTATTGCAGAGGGGAGAACGTACGGGGCCACACCGCTCGTATTATTAGTATCTTGAGTCCATCGCTTGTGTATCAATTGTTCAGGTATCTAAACCAAGTTCTTTGAACTTAGAAGCCCGAGAATGTGAAGGCATATTGTACCAGAATGTTCAAACTATTAACAATTACATTTTGTCATCCCAGTTTTGATATATTACACAACTGTGAAATACCTACAGCTAGATTCAAGATCCGTCACTTTGAACACCAAGTAGATTTTTGAATCAGGAGTTGACAACTCATGCATCTTCTTTGAAGTTAACTTGTGCGACTTTGTTAATTCAATCTAGAAATGCATGAACATCTCCTTGGTATATATCTTAGCTGCACGCATTTCTAATGGATCTCTGAAAAGGAATTTTCTTGCATGACTGACCGTCAGATAATCATCTTGTTTCTCTCTTATGTACTACTTCTCAATGGCTTTTTGGGACTTGAAAACAAAATCTATAATCCCCGTGGAAGTGTTTACATATTCGTCAAAAAAACTCTTCATACTTTCACTCCTAGACGTCGTCGTCATTCTTGCTGCGAAGAAATTCTTCGGATACAACCCAATCCATTTCTCTTTTACTTCATACAGAGATTTAAACCATTCTTGATCCTGCAGACTGTAATCCTCAAGTAATAAATTCCATCTTTCCTCAAATTATTGAATAGTCAAAGACTTAAACACGCAGTAGTTAAAGTTTGACTTAAAAGTCGGATGCGAGGAATATATATGCCTTAGATTTTTTGGGAATTTGTTGCTAATGTGCCACGTACACAAGGCATGATGTGTATTAGGAAAAACCCTAGCAATCGCATTCGACATAGCACGATCTTGATCAGTGACAATGGTTATTAGATGTTTGTCATTCATTGCTTCAAGAAACTACTCAAACGACCATACAAATGTATCCTCAGTCTCATCGCTCAATAGTGGACACCCAAGTAATATAGAATGATAATGATGATTAACACCTGTGAAAGGAGCAAATGGCATGGAATACTTGTTTGTTCGGTATGTGGTATCAAACGTAACAACATCACCAAAATTTGCATATGAAACTATTGACCGATAATCTACCTACATAATACATCCGATACGATTATCCATGCCTGGGTTTACACTAAAGTAAAATCTGCTCGGGCTCTCAAGCTGCAGCTTTCTCAAGTAATCTATTGCAGCATGTGCATCATTCGCAACGATATTATCACGTCTAATATCTCTAACTATATTTCGCACATTCGTTTCAAAGAACCCAACATTGCTCGTACCTCCTCCCAATGAACTAAAAACAGTCATCATCCTACTTGGACCAATCCCAACATTATTAAGGGTTTCAATCAGATCCTTGGCTAGTCTCGAGATATTTTTGTGTGTTTCAATTTGTGAAACTTTGCTTGGAGACAAAAAATTATGATTGTGATTCAGTTTAAGAGTGGACACAAACCATTTATCTTTACTCCTATCATTATGTTTATATCAGTCATTAGAAATAATCTCATCTAATAACTAGTCAAACTATTAGTGTCTTAGTTGTATTCGATGTCCATTCGTTGTTTTATAACTTGATCGGATAATTATCGAATTATTTTTCTAATAAACTTTGTTAAGAGTTTAAATATCACTTTAAATAATTTAAATATTAATTATAATAATTTCTAGAAGCTTAAAATAACTTCTAAATGATTAATATTAATTTTAGTTAATTAATATTAATTGAAATGATTTTAAAATAATTAATACTTATTTTACGTAATTAATAATCATTCATAATGATTTTTAAACCATCAATACTATTTTCAAATAATTTATTATTATTGATAATGATTTTTAAATCATTAGTTTCATTTTTAAATAATTGTTTATTATTTAAAATGATTTATTATTATTTTTTAATAATTTATTTAATAGCATTATTAAATAATTTTAATATCATTAATATTTAAATAAATTTATTTAAATATTAATGAGATTTTATGTCAAAATATTAAAAATTATTTATTATAACTTAAAATATATTTTAGAAATTAATTATTAAATAATAATAATTATTTAGTATTTATTTCTATTTATATATATTATTTTTAAGCTAAACTGTCACTAAAAGACCCTATAGTGACAGAAATTGTCGCATTTGGTGTTCTTCATTAACTGAAGAACACTTAAGTCAACGCCTAGGTTGTTAGTTTGACTTTATTTAATTCTTAACTAAAAATGTTTTTGGTCATGAAAGTGGTTCAAGGGTGCAGTACTGATATAGTATTATAGACATAAACTGTGATGCCCCCAAAATTAGGTATACATCACCCATCTTGAGTCGCCAGATACATGGTACAGAATTCAAATACAACTTAATAATACCACTGTCGTGTACAATACGACAAAACATAAACTGTGAGTTTGAATACAAATATTGTCTACTAGAGATTATACAAACTCAAAAGGAGTCCTTATTACAATTATTATCACACTATTTATAGAATAGTGAGGACTACTAATGCAACATCTAGGACCATCACTATGTTCCCTGACTAGTCCCTACTACGTTCTCATTTTCTGAAGAGAACAGTGAAAGAAAGGGTGAGCTCAACTAGCCCAGTAAAAAATATTATGACTAAGATAATGCAGAATAATTTATCGTTAGCCTTCAACAATGTTAAACTGATAAAATATAATAAATATCAAGTTTAACTGCAGCGGAACAAGCAATCCATTAAAAGAGTCAATTAGAGAATGAAATCTACTATCTTTTATGATTTAAAAGGTTTTTCATCACTTTTATCGCTGGGACTCAGCTTAATAAATAATCCACATCATCGAATCACCCTTGCACTACGACCAAGGATATTATTTAGTATCACGACCATGAATTATCCATGCACTACGGCTAAAGATAATCATGTTTTCATCAACAGTCCTGATCATGCCATAAAACAATTCATCTTTGCACTACGGCCAAAGAGAATCCATAGCCATAATCATACCAAAAATTGTCCATCAATGCACTACGGGCCAATGAGGACTTTTTCCACATCATTTATAACATTATGGTCATGATTACACCGAATAATCCCTGGTCATAATCATACCAAGTCCATCTATGCACTACAGGCCACAGATGACTTTCAACAAAATATAAACAGGAGGATGATGACAATGATATAAGAATTCAATAAAACAAGTTCAAGAATTAATTTATCTAGGAACTGATAACGTTCAAATTGTCAACAAGATACTGTTTTGTAGAGTAAAATTCAAGAATGCTCAGAAGAATATTTCCATGAAAAGATACTGGATGAAGTGCAAATATCAAGGATATTCCACTAATTTGATGGAGTATAGAAGTCAAAACTTTAACCAACTGAGTATAATAAAGAATGGAATAACAAAAGAAATCACCATGCATACGATAGACCGCACATGCAGGTTATTCCAACAGAATAATAAATAATGGAATCAGGTCCGGCGTAAAATGCACAGACAGGATATTCCAACAGAATAATAAAGAACGGAATATTAGAAGAATTTCACCAAGTATAGGGTATTCCGCGTATACAGGTTATTCCAACAGAATAATAAAGAATAGAATAATATAAGTTCTCTTCACGAATACAAAAGAAATAATAACCCTTACGGGTACAACAAATAATATTCCCTACCTTAGAATAAACTGGATATTGGAAAAGTGAAGTAACAAAATACTTTTCTTTTTTCTCTCTATAGTTTCTCTCTCTAGAGTTTCAGTGAATTCGTAAGAAATAATGAAGGAATGAGCTTCTATTTATAGGAAAATGGAATGAATAGTAACTAATTCATGAACGGTCCAGATTGATTTACTATTAAACGGACGGTCCATATTGGTTTACTATTAAAACTTAAAACAACAGTCCATACCGATTTACTATTAAAACTTTAAACCAGCGATCCATATTGATTTACTATTATAACTCCACTAGCGGTCCATATTGACTTACTATTATATCTTCAACCAACGGTCTAAAAAATTAGCACATCTCCTCATGGAATAATATTGTACCCAAATACCCGGATGCACAATACTAGAGTGAATAGTAACCGGGTGAATAGTAATGCGTGAATAATAATTCATGAATAGTAACTCACGAATAGTAACTCATGAATAATAACTTGTGAATAGTAACTCATGAATAGTAGCTCGTGAATAGTACTCCGACACGAAAAGTGTCCCGAATACCCGATTGAACAAAACTAGTGACTTTCCACATAAGCATCAATAATCAATACCGTGTGATACTATGCAACCACGCGTATTACTGTAATTTTAACACCGGGTGTTTCAATAGTTAACGGTAAAACTTCCGCCGTTATTTTCATAAAGTATTTTTGTCGTTTTCTCAATCCGACAATAATTTTGTTGTGGGGTCCACCAATAATTGTACCGTCGTACGAATATTTCCCGACAAAAAGAATATTCCCCGACCAATCGAATATTATATAACAACTTGCGGATTTTGCAAAATTTATAAATACTACCCACAACTATAAGATTATATCAAATCCACACCATAATTTAAAAAAATTATTTCGAGAAAATTAAATATTCATAAAATCTGGGGTCTCACATAAAACAACTTGGTGATCTAATTTCATCACATCAGCAAGCTATAGGTGGTCAAAGTATCCATCAAGGTCTGATCTTGAGTTTCTGGGTTACCCAAAAACTCGATCAGTGTCATTCACCCTACTTCAAAGTCTAATATCTTGAATTCTAGGTATTAGGTAAGTGTTACAGTGTAACAATCATATAGTATATGTGTCATACTACAACATTACAACACTTAAAGTGCCATAGCAACATCAGAGGATCAAAATCTAAGCTAGTCAAATTGGATGTCAGGCAAGGTTCTAAAGTTTTCTAGGTTACCCGAAAAATTGGGTTTTCAATTCGAGAACTCACTTTTGATCAATCATATCTTTTAGCCAGATGGTGTAATGGCCAATCGATTTCCATGGACATGTAGTCCATATGTCAGTTTACAAAAGTGTTACACTTAGGGGTCCTATTGATAAGTAGATTTTATATCTACTTATTCGGTATCTATTACTTGAATTAGTTGCTTAAACTCATGTTTCTTAGTTACTTTTCATGCATTTTGTGTTCATTTTGTAGATTATATGCTTGGGAGCTGTGTGAGCGACTATTGGTATGAAATCGCAAAGAAAAGTAATCCGGACGTCGTTTGGGCTTTCATGTTTATTTTATGTTCTTGGCTTGGAGCTTGGAACTTCGATTTCAGAGCAAAAAATTTCCAGAAGGGACCCCCGTCGGGGCTGGGGTACAAGCTACAAAATAGAAGCCTAGACCGTCGGGGCGGGCCTAGTTAGTGTATAAACCCCCGTCGGGGCGGGGGTACGCGCAAAAAAGTCTTTTTTTGTCATAATTAATTTGAGTCCAAGAAGGATTAGTTCGATCCGATTGACTCAAGGACTTCCAAGATGACTTAAAGACATATAAAGAGGCATATAAAAGGAGGAGAATCACAAGGATTGGAGAGGAGGAGAGGATTCCATTAGATTAAATTAGAGTAGAATAGGAGAAAACCTTAGTTCTTATGAGATTTGGAGATTGAAGCAATTTGGAGACCATTGAATATTCAAAGTAGGAGCAAGGAGGGGGCATCAAATCTGCAGACAACGGATTCTATCTTTTTCTCTTCTTCTATTTTTATCTTTTAATGTGTATTCAAGTGTGGATTATTAGTTTTAATTCAATGAACTAATTCTTTGTTTGAGATTACAATGGATCTTATTGTGTAGTTTATTTTAATATGCTTCGCTATCAATTATTATGTTCTATCGTGAGGATTGTCTATTGTGATTTGGACTTAATTGCTTAATTGCCTAGCTAACAATTACCGTGATAATCTATATGAACTCGAGAGATGAAGTATAGATTTAGATTTGATCATGATAGCATGTGTTTGTGATTTCTGCATAGATGGAATTCATTATTCGTGTTTAGTATAGAGTTATGCCTTTACACCATATGTAATCTTATAGAGAACTTGTGCTTTAAATCCTTTTTAATTGTAATTTACATAGAGATATAATGGATTAGTTAATTAGGGTGTCTTGCTTAATTCTATCATCTGTGGATTTAAGTGAGTATGAGTATTATGCATCGAGAGGTGGTTTTATCTGCTTTAGTGTTCTTGATTAACAATTCAGGATAGAGAATAATTGATGAGAAGTGTGTTAACTTAAATGAAGCAATAAGTGAAGTTGTGATTTTAAATCTCTGTAATCTTAATTTAACTAGTGGAATTTAATAGTAGTTTAATAATATAATTTGAAATTCATTTGTTTAAATAAAATTGAATTGGTTATGAGTTAGTACTTGGTGATTTTTATTAAACAATTCCTCGTGAGAATGATACTCTACTTTCACTGTATTACTTGTTGACCATGTATACTTGTGTGTTGTGTGTAACTAGATTTTACCCAACAAATTTTTATAATATCTAGTTTTTGGGTAAAATCTAATTAAGCACAGTACGCAAGTATACGTGGTCAACAAGTAATATAATAATAAGTAGAGTATCGTTCCCACAGAGACTTTAATAAGAAGTTAATCCTCACAATTACCAATTTCTTATTAATCCTAATTTTATTAAACTAACCAATTTTTAGTTTATAACTAAAAGTATTAAAAATATTAAAATCACCAAACAATTAACAAACCCTATAAAACTAAAATTTTCAAACAATTATTGGAGAATTAAGCTTACGACTTCACTCTAAGCATCACTCTGATTATTACACATTTATTCCAGTTTAATTCACTATCCTAGTTTATTAATCAAGAACATGAAAGTAGAACTAGTCACCTCTCGATGTACTAATACTGTATTAATTCAAATCCACAAATTAGATAGAATCAAGTTAAACACCTTAATCAACTAACTCACTATATCTCTATGTGAATTACAATTATAGCAGGTTTAAGTTTAAGTTCAAGTTCTTTATCTGATTACATGCGATGTCAAGTATATCTCTACCCTTACATTCATCAAGATTCTGTTCACTCACAAAATTCAAGAACACATGCTATATTAACTAAGTCTAGACTCGTACTTCCTCTCTCGAATCCATACAAGTCCACAAAGAATTGTTGATTAGGCAATTCATAAATTCAAGCTCAAATTAATATAGATAAACTGAGTAATAACTTATTAAACTGAAAATTCAAAGATTACATAATCATTCCACTTAAATATCCGTCATAAGCCTAAAAAGTATTTAGTTCATCATCAATGAAATAATAACTGAATAAATAAAAGATATCATCCTTTCAATTATAAGTATAAGATTAGAGAAGAAGAGTAATTCAGAACACCTTTCACTTTAGCCTTAATCTGCAATTGATATGAAAATTCTTCAAAATCTTCACTCCAATGCTTGCTCCAAATCTGTCCTTAATATTTGTTAATGGCCTTGTGTGTTTTTGATCTTGTTGTTTGATGTTCAATATATATATCCAATATCCACATTCTAAGTGCAATCCCATGCCATTTAGAGTCCCAAAGCATTCCAAGTACTAAAGCTCACTGTCGACGTCAGGATTTTTAGTTGTCCCTTTCCGTTACTTGTTCTTTGGTGTTCTCATTTTAGGTGAGATTTGTTTGAAAAAACAAGTGAAAAAGGTCCGACATGTATAATGTCGACGATGGACTGTTAAGAGTCGCCAGTTGGTTTTTTAAATGGTTGTACCAACACAACCGAGAAAAGGTTTGCACATTGACCCAGTGATGTGACACTGCTAAACGGGTCGGTGAAACCGAGATTCATTAAGGTCCGGGGACTTGGTTATGTGGAGGGAAGGTGTTAGGCACCCCTCGACATCCGTGTTACCACGGTGACCGCCTCTTTTCAAGAAACTATTATCTTAATGTGTGTGTGTGTGTGGGTCAATGTGCTGTTATTTGGAAGTAGTGCGAGGCCTCGTTCAAACATATAGACACAGGGTTTGAATTTATGTAAAAAGTCAGTTTTTAGCAAGATATGGCAGTGATGTTTTATAAAAGAGGTTTTTTAAAACCTGATGCTCAATAGTAATTGAGACCTTTTACACTCCCATTTTATTAAGTGATCGGCTTGATTGATTTTATTTTTACAGATGCGAGGCATCCGTACGAAAATAATGCCGACTTTCTCATGGGTATGAAAACCTTCTGAGGAAATTCAGACACCGCAGAATAATTTACAAGCTGCTTACAGCTGAAAACGTCCATCACGGGAACCGAATCTAGATCCAATAGGTTGAATCTGTGATCACATGATTCCTAGGCGCACATGATACCGCAATTTGTATGAAAGCAGTAAGCAGGTATATATATAAAAACTGTAAATATATATATATAGACATGATCACCAACCACGAAGCACCTCCATGGGGGATCAGAAATGTAAATAAAACTGTAAAAGCTATCATCCGCCACGGAGGAAACTCTAGGCGGGACGAAACATAAATAAAGTTGTAAATCTATCAACCGCCACAGAGGAAACTCCAGGCGGGATAAAATGTAAATAAAATTTTACAAAGCAATCAACTGCCACGAAGTAAACTCCAGGCAGGATGAAACGTAAAGAAAGCTGTAAAAACGATCAACCACTATGAAGTAAACTCCAGGTGCGACAATATATATATATATATATATATATATATATATATATATATATATATATATATGGGAACTCATCCATAGCAAACGTTTGCTGCAGCAAACAAGTTCTCCCTGCCGCTACAGCTTGCAGCGGCAGTCCCTTTTCCTCTTAGCCGCTACAGGCTGTAGCGGCAGTGTGGGCCATATGGCTATAATATAAAAATGAGTTTATTTTTAGGTATACATAATGTAAAAATAAAAGATAATGATAAGATAAGTATGAATAAAAGATAATGATGAGATAAGTCTGAATAAAAGATAAATTTATTTTATAATAAAAGATAAATTTATTTTATTATAAAAGATAAATTTATTTTATTATAAAAGATAAATTTATTTTATTATAAGAGATAAATTTATTTTATAATAAAAGATAAATTTATCTTTTATTATAAAATAAATTTATCTTTTATTATAAAATAAATTTATCTTTTATTCAGACTTATCTCATCTTTATCTTTTATTCATACTTATCTTATCATTATCTTTTATTTTTACATTACTTATACCTAAAAATAAACTCATTTTTATATTATAGCCATATGGCCCACACAGCCCACACTGCCGCTACAGGTTGTAGCGGCTAAGAGGAAAAGAGACTGCCGCTACAAGCTGTAGCGGCAAGGAGAACTTGTTTGCTGCAGCAAACGTTTGCTATGGATGAGTTCCCTATATATATATATATATATATATATATAAAAGCGATAAACGCACCGGATGTAAAATCCAGGCTCATCGAACAGAGTTTGACACACAGTTAATATATATATTAAAGTAGTAAACGCTCCAGACCGAAGTCTAGGCTCATCGAACAAAGTTCGACACATAGTTTATATATATATAAATATATATATATAAGCAAATAAACGCTCCAGACCGAAGTCTAGGCTCAATCGAGGCATAACTCGATAATGTTAGTCCATATATATATATATATATATATATATATATATATATATATGTATATACAAACTAAAGTAAAACCACGGACCAAAGTCTGGGCAAACGTACGCAACACGACTCTCAATGTGAAGAAGGGTGTGTGCAAAGATGAAGAGAAAGACTTTAAAGTGTGTGAGAAAGCTTACAGTGGACTGCCAAAGAAGACTTCTATATCTTTAAAGTGGGTAAATACTGGCTTTTGTAGGTACAAAAGTAGCTATATATGAGCTCACATGTGTTTAAAATGAGAAAGTACTACGTATGGGGTGAGTAAAGAGCAAATTGGGCAGGGCTTCCTCGCCGTTTTCTCTTGCAAAATGGCCACCCCAAGCCCTCCATTTATAAAGGGTAGAGCCGCAGGTGTACCAGAGGCTACCCGGGTTGCCTCGGGTTTTTCGGGTCGGGTCGTCTCGTAGTATGTGCACTCGGACACTGTAATGTCCGCTCAAACTTTCAAAAGTGAAATCCGGGCATCCGATTGAGGTATACAGGACCTATTTTGGATCTCCATTGTCGAGAGTTGTACAATGGCATGGGATTAGAGTTTGTACGAAGTCATTGAAGATGGGACGATGCCCTCCGGTCTTCAAGCTTCAAATTTCATCCGTTACCCCACACAATAGTCACTCGGGATTGGTTCTCCTTGATTCTTGTAGGACATCGTTGTGTAGAGATATGTATATGAAATATTGAGACGACGTGGCGTGGCATCGTGTTGGCGAGATGACGATGTTGCCCCTCACCGGTGTTATCGCCGGTTTGGGCTGATAAAGTAGACATTGCTCAGGGCTTCGCTGAGATTGGACTGCTGCAATTGTTGAAGGTCCTCAGTGTCATCTCTGAGGTGTGCTTGTACTCCCGGTGATATCTTTGGGTTGGTATGGAGTATCTCGTTGTGACAGCCGAGATTGAAGCTGGTTGCATTTGAAACAAGCATTTCTGGGGTTATCGCCGAAACTGCTTTCCTTGGGGTGATCACCAAGGTTGGTGGCTATTCCCATGATTGGGACTGAGACTGGATACCTCGGGGTTATCTCCGAGATTAACTGGTCTTCTCCAGTGTGTGTTCCGGTATTGGATCTGCACGCCTCGGGATTATATCCGAGGTTGGAATTGTTACTCCCAGTGTGTGTTCTGGGGTTGATGCTGAACTTCCGGTAGTATCCGTATTGGATATGGATTGTCTTTCAGGGTTCCCTCTTAAAAGACGAATCTGTCCTCATGTAATGTTTGTTATAGGTGTACAGAAAATTTCGAGTGCCTATAGATGCCCCTCTTTATCATATTCATGCAAGGCAATGCATGGGTAGGATAAAGAATCCTAAACACTTGAAATGCAACAAGACAAACATGGTACTATATGTATCAACATGATGCAAATGTATGATGCATGTGTACGGGGTTGTAGCCCAACATGTTGGGGATGATTGCTGGCTCCCTGTTGCTTCAACTAGGGATTTCCAATGATGACCATATTTGATGTGTAATCCGAATCTGTTAGGATGTTGATGTTGAGGTTATCACCAAATTCCTAGGTCCTTGATAACGACTTGATCCTGGAGATGTACCTCTTATGTGTAAGAGATCTGTGGGGGATAAAGCTTGGTCTGTTTGAGGATGTGTATAACATATTCCACCATCGATCCTCTTTGATAACATTGACCTTTCCTGGTTGGTATCGCCAGTACATGTCAAGATTCTGTTGGATTTACTGCCAACAAAAAATGTTGTCAGGGATGCCTGACCTTCGTTGACGTGTACTTCACCGACAAGAGAATCAACGACTGAAAAACCCTGTGGGATAGACTGTCAAGGTTGTTTAACCTTCGCTGGCGTGTGAATCAACGGCTGATACTCTGTGGGTAGATTGTCAAGGTTACTTGACCTTTGCTGACATATGAATCAACAGAATATTGCGTTGTGACCACCGCCGGGGATTCACTGGGGAATATGAGTAATCGAGCATGAAATCCTCGAATAGCTCTAGAGCTCTGATAGGTTTAATCGCCATCGGCTGAGATAACGTCAAGGCTGTTTGACCTTTGTTGATATGTGTGTCAATGGCTGTATGTGCGTTGTAATCCCCTGCCGGAGCTTCACATTGTAACCCCAGTCGGGGATCCACGTTGTAACCCCTTTCGGGGATCACGTTAATCTTTTAGGGTAATGACCCGGAGTTGGCAGCATTGGACATGTACAAGTTATTGCCGGATGTGATTTGTAACAAATGAGATCATTGGCAGGGTATACCTCATGTTTGGGTGACTACCAATGAGGGATGTAT
Source organism: Panax japonicus (assembly GCA_020205505.1). Classification (NCBI taxonomy): domain Eukaryota; kingdom Viridiplantae; phylum Streptophyta; class Magnoliopsida; order Apiales; family Araliaceae; genus Panax; species Panax japonicus. The sequence continues at coordinate 16,260,857 of CM035111.1, forward strand.
AGACTCAAAGTTTCATTTGAGAAGACCAGGATTGCATGTTGTTTTGCTCAATCGCGTGGCGTTTTTAATCCTAATTTAACCTTTCAAGTCCGCAAGAGCTCCTTTGCAACTCGAAACTAGACCAAGCCAGAGGGGTGGGGCCCACATAGGGGTGTCGCAGGTCCACCTACTTCAGCCGCAGATGAGCTTGCGGCCAACCGTGGATGATATAATACAGCAGGTTGGTACCACAAGTCACTTTCAACTTGTTTCGCCAAGGAAAATCCAAGAGCCTCCTTTAGATTTGCTGAGTTCGGGCTATTTTCTGCAAATTCTGTCACTGTACAAGTGTTCTGCACTATCCTGGTAACGTATGCATGTATTTTTTCCAGTTTTTATCCGCTGGAATTTGAGTTATCGCATGAAATGCATCTAAACACATAGTAGTGATTATGTATGCACAAATGACTTAATAAAAAATATTCAACATAGTAAATGTTAGTATTAAACCATGCTGAACATAATGATGTGAAAAAATTTGACTTTTGAGACAGTAAAATTGACACATTTTTCTGCTATTTTTTGTCCTATTTGAGGTCCAATGAGCAAAAGGTAGAAAGGCAAAGTACTCCTGATATTGAGGTTAACCTTACACATGGATGATATTGATTTTTAATGCATATATTATGTATATGACTTTGGGGCAGGTGTTCTACTGAATGGCCACCTAGACATGCCTATGTTCATGTGGATAGTCCTATTTTCAAAGGGGACTATGGCAAAAAATTTCAAAATGTAGGCATTGGGTAGTCATGCATTTTAACTTATTATATGTTAAAGTAAATGCATGCATGCATATAGTCATAAAATTCATTCTAGAGAGCTCCAGGTAAGGAAATACCACACCCTTTCTGAAGTGATTTGGAGACTTGTTGTCCGGATATTATGGATTCGGATCAGCCGAGTAGTTCTCGTAGGACCACATCTGGTATACGGAGGAGGGCTTCTGAAGTACCTCGACCCCATTCTGTCAAACAACCTCATCGATTGGTGGAGGCTGTGATTCATCCAGTCCAGGCTGATGTTCCAGACGTTGAGGACATGGATGAGGATATTCCGATTAAGGATCCCGCTCCTGCTGCACTTGTTCCCCGTAGGGAGCTCCCTTGTATTCAGGTGGCAAACCCAGAGCTTCTGGGTGATTTGAGCAGACATCCCTCGATGTATTTGCATGCTAACGAGGTATGACATTAGATCTTAATCTTCCTTCTTTCCTATTGACGAGGAGTAAAGGATTCTGATGTTGATCTGCATTTCATGCAGGTTCCCGGCTTCACATAGCCTCGAGGGAATTGGTTTAGTATACACTCCATGTATCAGGCTCTTCATCCTGATTATAGAGCTGTAGTGCATGATTGGGGATTCGGGGCATTCTTCTCCATCCTTCCCCGTCGTTGTCCTTGGGGTTACCTTAGGGCATTGTCTGAGCGATGATTTCATCAGACTCAGTCACTCCATCTGCTGGATTGTGAGGTGATGATGACGCCGATGGATTGGCGATTTATCACAGGTATGGATTTTGGAGGGGAGCCAGTGCCTTGCATGGGGAATATTACCCCTACTGCCGTCAGATCCTTGTTAGGATTTCCGGTGGAGGCGCTCAAAGGCAGGACTATTCGTTCAGGTCCTTTGAGCGTAGATGTTATGAGCGGGCTTTTGAGTGAGCCCATGCCTGATGATGTCAGAGTCAGGCATCACATTCTTTGGCGATTGTTCCTGATGATCATTAGAGGCTGCTTCATAGCAGATAACTCTTCTACGGTGTCGTTCGCTTTGATCAGCGCCACGCATCATGTGGACCATATTGGAGAGTCTAACTGGGGTTCCTACACCTTTGCCTATTTCCTTCGGGGCATGTGTATACGCTCACAGGGTTTGACCGAGGCTTGGCTAGGTTTCTACCCATTTCTTCTGGTTAGTATTTCTCTTGTCATTTCCCATTTATATGTTAAGAGTGTTTACTGATCACATATGTTTTGCCATTGTGTTGGCAGTTTCGGGCCGACTAGAGGCTTCCATGCTTGCGTCCTATGAGTGTGTTAGGTTTAGATACTTATCCACGAGGACGACGATGGCTTCATTCCATTTTGCCAGAGGTTCCTGTAGCTGAGGGTTTCATTCACTGCCGTATGCAGCTGGAGTTGTTAACAGCTGATACCATCACATGGATTCCCTATCCAGGGGAACACTTGACCATCAGTTTTTAGGATGGATACCCGACTGGAGTCGAGTACGTGATTTCCACCAGGAGAGTTTCTATTTTCACAGATGGAGGCTGGGAGCTCTATTTAGGAGAGCGTGCTATTAGGAGCACCACATGGGAGATTCGTATGCCAATATTGCCTCCTGCCAGGTGTCATTAGCCTGTATCGCAGTCACCCATCACTGATATCCCATTGTTGGGGTTCGACGACTTTACATTATCAGAGGGTCCTTGCACTCAGGAGACGTTCCAGCGTTGGTGGTTCCCTCGTACTATCAGAGCCTAGTCCCGCGCCACTCAGTTCATGGGGGATATGGTTCCAGGATCCGTGATGATGATGGATTGGATAGCTTGTATCCGAGATCCGACTCATATAACACATATTGATAGTTTGACCCGGCAGTTGGACCAGACACACATATTTATCCGGTATCTAGGCAGAGATCCGACAGAGGCAGCTTCGTTTGATCCTTCCAGCTCAGGTGCTGGCCCCTCAGATGACCCATTCGGTTTTGCCGGTGCAGATCCTCCTCTATATAGGGCTGACATCCCTGTTGATAGAGATCCAGTGACTCAGGAGGAGTTACATCAGGTGGACAGGATTGATGATGTAGATATTGACACCATTATCTTCTTCTGATGTGTATTCTCATTATATCTTTTGATAGGCCTCTGTTAGATATTGGGTGGTTGTACCCCATTCTCGCTATATCTTTTGATAGGCCTCTGTTAGTAGTAGGGCGTTTGTGCCCCATTTCCCTGTATTTGTAGCTGTACAGAGATGATTTTTTAGATGTTGATATACTTAGGAATGTATGCACATTTTTTCATTCCCTATATCATATTGCCATATATTATCTGCTCTGCATGTATCATGTTATGCATATGTATGTATGTCCAAAGATATTCAACATTGACCCCTGGATGGTCTTATGACACGGCCCGTACAAATGTCTTCTTCGACAGTTAGCCGTATTGATCATACCCCACCATCATTGGTGGCATCGGGTATGCGATCGTGGTATGATAGCATGTCACCATCAGACAAGGTGACCGTAGATCATTTTCTGCAGCATACCATGACCTTATTGATGCTTCAGGTTCCCGCAGGGTTTGTGGATGGCATGCTAGAGCATTGGGTATCAGATAGGCAGTTTTTCCGATTCGGGACCCATGATTTGACTCCTACTCTGGAGGAGTATGCACGATTGACGATGCTGTCGTTGGATAGACCTTGCGTGCATATGGCTCTGGGAGATATGAGTCGACGGTTCATGACTCTCACTGGATTGCAGTGCAGAGTGGTGCAGGATGAGCTTACATCAAGCCACGTCATATCCCAGCATTTTCTATTTGACAGATTTGGCTCTGAGGATAGTTATTTACGATATTCTGGGGATTTCATTGCACCAGAGGATCATTGGCGTTTACCCAGGGTTGATGTACTGCTGTTATGCATACTGTCGTATGTCTATATGCCACGGTATATGGATGAGATAGACATCAGAGTCATCATGGCGGTGAGAGCTCTCATGGAGGGTCGTACCATTATACCTATGATTGTAGCAGAGATCCTGTGGTCAGCATCCTACTGCTGCACTTATCCGACAGGAGTGTTCACGGGCAGCTCGGTCATGCTATATGTGTGGTTTATGTCCCACTTGAGACCGATTGGCACTCTTAGACGGCATGGGTATTGGTTCACCCATGATATAGCCATGTCATACTCTTTTCAGCCATCAGAGTGTATAGATGCTATGTATTGGTCCACATTTTTGGTGGATATTAGAGATCCATTTGTCATATTGCCGTGTTCGGGGCTTAGCTCACCATACAGCTTTATTACTCATGCTCCGGGCATGGACTACTTCCCTCTGTCGTAGTTTGACCAGTTTCAGGATTTTCATCCTTTTGAGGGGGCGATAGGTCAGCGTTCAACTTCTCGCTAACTCTCAGTAGAGGACGGATCCCGTGTGTACGCTTGTTGGGATCAGCGTGAGAGAGATGATTTTTCCATTAGTCATCCAGGTTGTTCTGCAGAATATTCCGCATGGATGGAGATAGAGATTTTATCTGCTGTGGTAGTATCCACAGTATCGGATAGTGAGTCAGATGATGTAGAGCCCATGGAGGACATCGATTCCCACATCGAGGAGGAGCCCACTGCTGGGTTGCCAACATTTCCTCTAGATTCTCCCAGTACCAGTACTGTTATGATTCAGTACTCAGCACAGTACCTTGAGCAGAGTCTTCATCTGATGACCTTCGAGAGAGATCATGCTCGATCCTTGATGTTGACTTCCCTTGATGGGAGAGACGTAACTCTATTAGAGAGAGACAAGGCATTAGCTCGCAGAGATATCGCTGTTGTTGAGCGGGATGAGGCCAAATCAGCCAGAGATGCAGTGATAGTTGAGCGGGATAGTGCTATATTTGCCCGGGATGTAGCCGTCACAGATAGTACTGCAGTGAAGTCCCTTACCACTGGCATGATCGTAGAGATGAGCGCTTACATTGATGAGCATATGGTCACCATGCAGATGGCTACAGATCTGTTGGGTCATGTGGATATTCTCGTGCAGGAGACCACAGCTTCGCCTCCTTCTTCTGAGAGGGACGTCATGTTGGGCTTGTTAGCTCGTATATACCCTCACTTGTAGATGAGCTTGTATTTTCCTACACAGACTAGCTTAGCCATTTTGTCATGTACAGTTTACATTGTATATATCAAACAACATTATATATATGACAGGGAAATATATTTTTGGATCACTTCCCTTTTAGATATGCTTTGCTACTTGCTTGATATTTTGCCTGCTGCTTCAAGGCTTGCGATCTTGATGTATTCAGAATTCTTCCTGGGTGGATGAACATTGAGTTATCTCCGGATAGTTCAGAATGGATCATCGATTTGTATATATCCTTACCATCTTTGGTGTCTTGGGACTGGTTTATGTATGTAAATGTAAAGAGGAGTGTGGCTTTCCTCTCTGAGATTGACCGCACCACAGATGGTCGCCAGTACTTCTATTTAGGAGAAGCCTAGTTAATTCCATCTCTTATGGATTGGTGTTGCTCTTCAAGGTATGACCGCAGCTTAGATGGTCGCCGAATCTCCTATTTGGGAGGAGTTTAGATAATTCCATCCCTTTGGTCTGAAGCCAATGAAATGTAGTGGATTGATGTTTGATCCCAGTACCAACTAACAAGGGTTTGTGTTTTGGTAGGGGGTGAGACCGAACCATGAATGCCTACGTACTCCTATTGAAGAGGAGATCAGGTCTGTGTAGTTCGAACCTGGTGTAAGAGGTTCAACGCTGTATATAGCAGAAATGGTGTAGGAATGTTTTTGTTGTTTTTTCGTAAGGAAAAGGGTGGAAATGTTTTTGTTGTTTTTATTTTATTGCGACTGGGCCATATGAAATGGTTGCCTACGTACTCCTATTGAAGAGGAGATCAGGTGGACGTAGTTCGCCCCTTAGGGTGAGATGAAAAGCGTGATCCCATGTGCAGATCAGATTGCGGGGAGGAGAAAGTTTAATCCTAGGTTGAGGATAAACTGCAGGTAGGAGAAGTTTGATCCCATGTATGGGTAGCCAAACTACAAATGCTAGAGGTTCAATCCATAGTGGGATGACCTAAGTCGTAGGAACACAGAGAAGTCAGGCTGTTTTCTTGAAAAGTATGTTTTTCTGAGGGGCAAAGTGTGGAAGATTTGTATGTTGTAAAGGGTTAAAGAACCGGAATGACTGGTGATTCGATGGTCCAACACCAGGATGTTTGCTTGATGGCAACTTCAGACATAGTACCGTTTCATAGCGTCCGAATTGATGAGTTGTGGAAATTCATCGCCGTCCATTTCTTGCAATCTGAGAGCGCCTCTTGTCAATATTTCGTTGACAACAAACGAGCCTTCCCAGTTAGGAGAGAATTTTCCCTTAGATTGATCTTGGTTGCCAATGATCTTCTTCAAAACCAAGTTATGTTGTTTAAATTGCCATAGCTGGACTTTTTTGTTGTAGGATCTGGCGATCCTTTGCTGATATAACTGACCATGGAAGATAGCCGCGGTTCGCCTTTCGTCTATTAGAGACAATTGGTGATACCTGTCTTGTACCCATTGGTCTTCATCCAGCTGAGCGTCTATCAACACTCTGAGGGATTCCATTTCAACTTCTATGGGTAGTACTTCTTCCATCCCATAGGTTAATGTGTAGGGGGTTGCCCCAGTGAAAGTGCGCATTGAGGTTTTGTAGGCTAATAGAGTAAGATGCAATAGGTCAGGCCATTCTTTGTGGTTGGCGGACATCTTTTGCATAATCTTCTTGATGTCTTTGTTAGCCGCTTTAATAGCACCATTCATCTTCGGATGATAGATGACGGATTTAAGATGTTTAATGTGGAATTTACTGCATAATTCCTCCATCATTTTGTTGTTGAGGTTCTTAGCATTGTCTGACACAATCACCTCTGGTTGTCCATATCGACAAACAACATTATTTCTGATGAAAGCAATGATAACTTCTTTAATAACCCTAGGGAAGGAGGCTGCCTCTACCCACTTGGTGAAGTATTCGATCATGGTGAAGATAAATCAATGTCCATTACTGGCTTTAGGCTCAATGGGCCCGATAACGTCCATTCTCCACATTGAGAAGGGCCAAGTTGAACTCATATTGTGGAGTTCCCGTGGAGGGGCGTGTATAGCATTCCCATGAATTTGGCACTGATAGCATCTCCTAACATGGTCATTGCAATCAGCTTTGAGAGATAGCCAATAATGTCCTGTCCTGAGGACTTTCTTAACAAGGAGGGGTCCACTCATGTGGGGGCAACAGACTCCACCATGGATTTCATCCATAAGCCTTTGGGCTTGATCTTTGTCTAAACATCTGAGGAGACCTAGTCCCGCATCTCTTTTGTAGAGCGCATCTCCACTCAGGTAGAATTTTATAGCAAGTCGATGGATCCGCCTTTTCTCAGTCGGGCTCGCTTCTGTGGGTGTAAATCCATCTCGTAGATATTCCTTGATATACTGATACCAAGGATGTTGGATGGGAGGTAGCTCATCCGATACTTCTCCAACGTAATTCCCATAGATTGGGGCCTTGTGCAGGGAAATTGTGACGATTGGCAAGTGTTCCTTGTCTGATATGCGAATCAAGGAGGCCAAAGTTGCTAACGCGTCCGCAAAGTCATTCCTATTACGAGGAATGTGTAGAAAGGAGATTTCTTCGAACTCCAAAACCATCCGTAAAACTTGTCGATGGTAGGGCAGCAAATGTAGTTCCTTGGTTTGATAGATTCTGGTGGATTCTCTGATTACCAACTCTGAATCTCCAAAGACAGTTAACCGCCTGATGCCCATTGAACGAGAAAGTTTTAGCCCCATGAGACAACCTTCATACTCAGCTATGTTGTTGGTGCTGACAAACTACAATTTGACGGTGACGGGATACTACTCCCCCGTACCAGGTACTAGAACTGCTCCAGCTCTAGAACCTTCCATATTAATAGCTCCATCAAAATACATCTTCCATGATTGATGCATATCGTACTGATGGTGTTGCTGAACTGTCATTACTCCTTCATCAGGGAAGTATGTTTCCAAGGGTTTGAAATCCCCTGATGGTACGATGGCCAGTTGATCCGCAATTCCTTGACCTTTGATGGACTTTTGAGTCACATATACGATGTCAAATTATTGTAGGATCAACTACCATCTGGACAGCCGGCAATTTAACATGGGTTTATTAAACACGTATTTAAGAGGATCCACGTGGGATATGAGATGGGTTTTGTGACCATGGAGGTAATGTTGTAACCTCATGGAAGCCCATGCTAAAGCACAACAAGTTTTCTCAATCAGAGTGTACTTGTGTTCACTGCTGCAGAATCTTTTGCTGAGGTAATAGATAGCTCGTTATTGGCCTCTATCGTCATTCTGTCCTAGCATGCAGCCCATGGCATTGTCACTTATGTACAGATACATGAACATGGGAACATCATCACTGGGTGGTACCAACACGAGAGCTTTGACTAACTGTTTCTTGATTGCAAGGAAGGCATTTTGACACTCATCATTCCATTTCATGGAGGAGTTCTTCTTTAACAGCTAAAAGATTGGCTCACAGGTTGCCGTGAGTTGAGAGATTAACTTGCTAATGAAGTTGATTCTTCCCAAAAATCCCCGTATTTTCTTTTCTGTCCGAGGAATGGGCATTTCCGTGATGGCCTGGATTTTGGCAGGATCCAGCTCAATTCATTTGTGGCTGACTAAAATCCTAGCAACTTACCTGACTTAACGCCAAAGGCGCATTTAGCTGGATTCAACTTCAAGTTGTACTTACGCAACCTGTTGAACAACTTTCTGAGATGGTCTATATGGTCATCCTCCTTTTGGGACTTGACAATGATGTCATCCATGTAGATCTCGATCTCTTTGTGCATTAAGTCGTGGAAAAGAGCAATCATAGCTCGCTGATAGGTGGCTCCGGCATTGATGAGGCCGAATGACAACCGTCTATAGCAAAAGGTTCCCCAAGGCGTGTTGTAAGCAGTTTTCTCATGATCTTCCTTAGCAACCACGATCTGATGGTACCCCGCAAAGCAATCAGCAAAGGAGTACATGTCGTATTGCGCAGTATTGTCAATAAGAATGTGGATAAATGGCATAGGAAAGCTATCTTTTAAGCAAGCTTTGTTCAAGTCCCGGTAATACAAGCAAACTCGCACCTTCCCTCTGGGTTTAGGCACGGGAAAAATGTTGGATATCCACTCAGGATATGTGGACACCATGATGATGCCAGCTTGAAATTGTTTCACAATTTCTTCTTTCACCTTTAAACTCCACTCAGGTTTCAATCGCTTGAGCTTTTGCTTGACTGGCTTAAATCCATCTTTAATGGGAAGGCGATGAAGGATAATTTCAGTGGACAAACCCACCTATGTCTTCATGAGACCATGCAAGCACATCCTGTAATTGGATTAATAGATTAACCATGTCATTCATTTGGTTTGGGGTAAGGCCAGAACCAATCTAGATTAACTTAGGGCTTTCTAAGGTTCCGAGATTGAAGGAAGTGGTTTGATCAAGGTTGGGTTTAGGTTTGTCTTTGACCCATTCTTGAATTTCTGGAGGCACCTCAATGTCATCCTGTATTTCCATCAAGGCTGAATTCATCTTTACATCAAAGGTACAATCCTTGTGGAGAAATGTACATGCACATCTAAATTCAGGGTCCTGAAACAAAATATACTTTCACTTAGTATATATGAAATGTTTTGATCATACACAGTGTTAGCATATACTGACAAAATAAACTACTAATACTGTACAAAAAAGTAAGCAGTTATTATATCTACAGGGCAGAAAGAGTTTCTGCCCGCTTTACCCTTGACGACCAATGCAAGGAGTGCTGTTCCAATTGGCAAGGGCAAAGTCAGGGTGGACTGCAGTGATGGAGGGGTTGTCATCATCCTCCCTATCCCGAATGATGGCCATTATGTTTGGGCAATCATCGGTTGGGGTGTATCTGTTGGTATGTTCATCATGAACGATGATGCGTATGCCTGACATCATTCAGATGATATCTTACTTGATTCTTCGTTCCTCCTCTTCCACTGTGGGATTTGAAACAAAGACTTCTTTCTCCTTCACCGGTACCGGCTTGGAAAATAACATAGCCATTACATTGGCTGGCACCTTTACAGGAGGTTGTGCGGACTCAGAGTTTGAAGGCGAAGATAAACGTCGCATGGTTGAAGCTGAAGGAATCTGCTGATGCTTATGAGAATTCCTGTGACTATAACTGGTAGAATAACCTAGTCCAGCTGTTCCAATTTGTTTGGTTAATCGAATTGGGTACTTGATACCCTGGCAATCTTTACCCAGCCCTTGTCTCGGTTTATGACATAATGACATCATTTCTTGAGTAGCCGACATTACCTCGGCAGAAATCTTGGGTATTGCTTACTTCCAAGGCATGAAAACTGACCGGTTTAACATCTGCATTGGCATTGATGAATGGCATGTCCCCGTGTTGAGGACACTCTGGCTCAGCGTTGACCGTGACTAGGCTATTGTTGATAATGTATTTCAACTGTTGATGAAGAGTGGAGGGGACTGCCCCAGCCATATGGATCCATGGTCATCCCAAGAGCAGGTTGTATCCCGAATCTATCTTAAGTACATGGAAAGTTACGCAGAATGTGTGGGGACCAATTTTGATTAGCAGTTCAATTACTCCGACCGAATTTCGGCAGGCTCCATCAAAAGCTTTGATGATAGTATGGCTACTCCGGAGTCAGTTGAGATTGACATTCATCTTCACCAAGGTAGCGTATGAACAAATATTTAGATATGAGCCTCCATCTATCAAGACTCCAGCTAGCATGTATCCGGAGGACAAGACCGCAATGTGTAACGGCTTGTAATGACCGGTTCCTTCGGGCGGTATGTCATCATCAGTAAAGGATATCTTATTGTTGTTGAAAATGTGATTAACCATATGTTAAAATTTTTCTGTACCAACTGAGGTTGGTAGATAGGCTTCTTCTAAAACCTTTAGCAAGATCTTCCGGTGATCCTCGAAAGTTACGACCAAGTCCAAAATTGATATTTGTTGTGGAGCTTCTTTTAAGCTTAAAACCACCTTGGCTTCGTTATGAACCATAGTGTGGAGGAATTTTTCAATCTTCTCTATTGGTATTTTCCCCTTTGATTTGATGGTAGGCTTAATCACCCGTTGGGGAAGATACAGTGGATTTTCCTTCGACACTGTAGCAGTTGTATATGAGGTGGATCCTTCACCTTCTCCATAATTCCATGGAACTTTGCGCAAGTTAACAATAGGATATTGTGCTCTGCACGGCAAGTTAATTGGCTCGGGAGTGGCCACTTTCAAAGGATGTTGTTTCCCTTGAGTTGAATTGTTGGCATTGTGAGTAATTTGTTAGCCCCATCAGTTTCAGTTGATATAACTGCTACCACACTCTTCCACTTAGTAGGACCTGTATTCTCACTTGCACGTAACACATTATCATTGTTCGTTAGGTACAGGACACCACTGTCAATTAGATTTTGGATAAGGTGGCGGAGAGCCCATCATTCTTCTGTGTTGTGACTGTGAGAATGGTAGTGATATTGACATACTCCATCAGAGTTGTACCATCCTGAACGGGGGTTGATTAGAGGTAGAAGGGAACTAATCCTTCCTTCATTGATTAACATCTGAAGGATTTCCTCCATAGGTTGGCCTAAATAGGTGAATTCCCTTTTGTTGGTAAAATCCCGACGGGCTTTGGCATTTGCTCTCTTTGTCACTTTGTCTTCCAGCATTTCATTTTCTGAAAGTGACGAGGGAATATTCATGACAAGAGGTAGGAGACTGGCATGCTCCTGGCTTATTAATTGACGTGTCACTTGATGTTGATAAGTCACCAGTTCTGCCAATTGTTCAATTTACTTTCATAGAGCTTTCATCTTTCGTTCCATTGTGAACTGAAACTTGGCATAATCCCATTTGTCAACACCGTCTTTGAGGGTCTGGGAGGATTCACAGTTGAAATTGGAATTCTGTCCATTGCTCCAATTGATCATGTTAACCTCTTCTTCTTTGTGTTGAAGAAGAGGGTTGTCTTGAAAGTGAGGTTGATCTGGTTTGGTGACCACGATCTCACCGTTGTCTATCAGGTCTTGGATCTTGTGCTTCAAGGCCCAACAATCCTGAGTGTCATATCTAGGTGCCCCGGCATGATAAGCACATTTCTGAGCAGCATTGAAACCCCGTCCATTAGGGCTGGCTGGTGGAAGAAGATGCATAATTTTCTTCTGTGTTGTCAGAAGATTGAGAATGTTCTCGAGGGTGTCCCCTAAGGGTGTAAACACTAGAGGGCGTTTGACTTCTCCACCTTTTGGTATTGGAGGGTTCGCAGACTGTGCTTGAAAGTTAGTGTAGTTTCTCTTTTGAATAGGCTTGTTCTGACTGCCTTTTTGACCCTGTAGTATCAAGGAAACATCTTCCTCTTTCTTTTTATGGACCCTCCGGGGGTTGTTTCCATAATTTCTGGATTGGATATGATCAGCAACATCTTTGAGGGCAGCTAGGTCTTGAATCTTTCTGGACTTCAAACCCATCTCAGCCATCTCCCCATGTTTGACCATTTCAGAAAATGGTTTGCCGATGCAGGCTAAAACTCTTTCATAGAAAGGAGCTTCTTGTATGTCTATGAAAGTCATGACCATCTCTGATTCTATCATGGAAGGACTAACTTGGGCAGCCAGGCGTCTCCACCTTTGAGCATACTCTCTGAAAGACTCGTGAGACTGTTTCTTGATCTTGGTAATTTGATACCGATCAAGAGCCATCTGAGATTGAAAGTTGTATTGAGTGAGGAAAACATATGCTAGCTCTTCCCAGCTATGGATCTTTGAGTTGTCTAATCTTGTGTACCACGAACGAGCTTCTCCATTTAGACTTTTCTGGAACAATTGCATTTTGAGCTTTTCGTCCTCTACATAAGATCCAAGTTCTCCAATAAATACCTTTGAATGTGTATAAGGATCTCTTAACCCGTCATATTTTTCAAAGTCAGGAGTTTTAAACTTTTCTGGATAATAAACACCAGGAAAAATGCAAAGATTAGCATATGAAACACTCCCGTGTGTTCCAATTCCTTTTATAACATGAAGGGTCTCTTCCATTTGGAGGACTTTCTTTTCCAGTGGGATGGGCAGCTTCATGAGTTTTGTTGGTCGTATCCAACTGCAGTTCAGGTATTGTAATGACCTGGGTTCCCCCTTGTATGGAGGATTGAGCATGCACGGGTATTTTTGTCCCCTGAGTAGACTGGTGTAGTTCTTTGAGTAGAACAGCCAAATCTATAATTTGTTTGCTTAATCCGTTGAATTATTTGCGAGAAACTGGATTAAGTTCAGTCTGGTCAGATGACAACATGATTGACTGTAGGCCTGTAGCCTTTTTGGATTTTGACTTGGTAGTAGGTCCGATTGGTTCCCTGCGAAAGACTTGCATAGTTTAGTCTTTAGGGAATGTTTATAATAACATGCTATGTGATGTGCCCATTTTAGGAATTTTATCCTGTAAAACGGATGTCAGCTGTTTGTAACATGTTAATTAAAATATTTATATGTACACATTTCTTCATATTTCTCATTACATGGAGATATATATGGAATGTAATTACAAGTAATTATGTTTACAAGTAATTGAAATGAGAGAGTATGAGGAGACTTTCCTCCGTTTTGGGTTTATCAGAGGCTGACCTATCTTAGGTTACTCTCGCGGCTTTTTGGCATTAAGGTTCCCAAATAATCGCAATTTACTCAACGGGAAATTAATCCGGTTTTTTAACTGGAGCGAATTTGGGTGGTGCCTTTCCTGAGCCTCGGGGAATCAGTCTTCCCACGAGTCCAGTAATCAAACACCGACGGGATAGCCTCCTGGTGGAGGGACCACACAACATACATTCACATACATCGCGTTTCACCTGTATGAAAATGGTGACATGTGCGAAGCACTAATATCACAAGCAGATATAGTGCGAAGCACTAAGTGCAATAAGGAAATGCATTCGTACACATTCATCATAAATGTAAATGCAACATCCACACATAAGCAGATAACAGTTTTGAAAGGATTGTAATAGCGGCTTAAGTCCTCTTAGTAGAGTCCCCAGCAGAGTCGCCACCTGTCGACGTCGGGATTTTTAGTTGTCCTATTCCGTTACTTGTTCTTTGGTGTTCTCATTTTAGGTGAGATTTGTTTGAAAAAACAAGTGAAAAAGGTCCGACATTTATAATGTCGACGATGGACTGTTAAGAGTCACCAGTTGGTTTTTTAAATGGTTGTACCAACACAACCGATAAAAGGTTTGCACATTGATCCAGTGATGTGACACTGTTAAACGAGTCGGTGAAACCGAGATTCATTAGGGTTCGGGGACTTGGTTATACGGAGGGAAGGTGGTAGGCACCCCCCGACATCCATGTTACCATGGTGACCGTCTCTTTTCAAGAAACTATTATCTGAATGTGTGTGTGTGTGGGTCAATGTGCTGTTATTTGGAAGTAGTGCGAGGCCTCGTTCGCACCTATATACACAGGGTTTGAATTTATGTAAAAATTCAGTTTTTAGCAAGATATGACAGTGATATTTTATAAAAGAGGTTTTTCAAACCCTGATGCTCAATAGTAATTGAGACCTTTTACACTCCCATTTTATTAAGTGATCGGCTTAATTGATTTTATTTTTATAGATACGAGGCATCCGTACTAAAATAATGTACAAAATAATGCCGACTTCCTCATGGGTATGAAAACCTTCTGAGGAAATTCAGACACCGCAGAATAATTTACAAGCTGCTTACAACTGAAAACGTCCATCACGGGAACCGAATCTAGATCTAATAGGTTGAATCTGTGATCACATAATATCACAATTTGTATGAAAGCAGTAAGCAGGTATATATATAAAAGCTGTAAATATATATATACAGACGTGATCACCAACCACGAAGCACCTCCATGGGGGATCAGAAATGTAAATAAAACTGTAAAAGCTATCAACCGCCACGGAGGAAACTCCAGGCGGGACAAAATATAAATAAAGCTGTAAAAAGCAATCAACTGCCACGAAGTGACTCCGGGCAGGACGAAACGTAAAGAAAGCTGTAAAAGCTATCAACCACCACGAAGTAAACTCCAGGTGGGACGATATATATATATATATATATATAATATATAAGCAAATAAACACTCCAGACCGAAGTCTAGGTTGAATCGAGACATAACTCGATAAAGTTAGTCCATATATATAAATATATATATATATATATGTATATACAAACTGAAATAAAACCACGGACTGAAGTCCGGGCAAACGCACGCATCACGACTCTCAACGTGAAGAAGGGTGTGTGCAAAGATGAAGAGAAAGACTTTAAAGTGTGTGAGAAAGCTTACAGTGAGCTGCCAAAGAAGACTTCTATATCTTTAAAGTGGGTAAACATTGTCTTTTGTAGGTACAAAAGTAGCTATATATAAGCTCATATGTGTTTAAAATGAGAAAGTACTCCGTATGGGGTGAGTACAGAGCAAATTGGGCAGGGCTTCCTCGCCGTTTTCTCTTACAAAATGGCCACCCCAAGGCCTCTATTTATAGAGGGTGGAGCCGCATGTATACCTGCGGCTGAGCCGCAGGTGTACCAGAGGCTAACCGGGTTGCCATGGGTTTTTCGGGTCGGGTCGGGTCGTCTCGTAATACGTGCACTCGGGCACTGTAATGTCCTCTCGAACTTTTAGAAGTGCAATCCGGGCATCCGATTGAGATATAAAGGACCTATTTTGGACCGTCGTTATCGAGAGTTGTACAATGGCATGGGATTAGAGTTTGTACGAAGTCATTGAAGATGGGACGATGCCCTCCGGTCTTCAAGCTTCAAATTCCATTTGTTACCCCACACAATTGTCACTCGAGATTAGTTCTCCTTGATTCTTGTGGGACATCGTTGTGTAGAGATGTGTGTATGAAATGTTGAGACGACGTGGCATGGCATCACGTTGGCGAGATGACGATGTTTCCCCTCACCGATGTTATCACCGGTTTGGGCTGATAAAGCAGACGTTGCTCAGGGCTTCGCTGAGATTGGACTGCTGTAATTGTTGAAGGTCCTCAGTGTCATCTTTGAGGTGTGCATGTCCTCCCAGTGTTATCTCAGGGTTGGTACGGAGTATTTCGTTGTGAGAGCCGAGATTGAAGATGGTTGCATTTGAAACAAGCATTTCCGGGGTTATCGCCGAAACTGCTTTCCTTGGGGTGATCACCAAGGTTGGTGGCTATTCCCATGATTGGGACTAAGACTGGATACCTCGGGGTTATCTCCGAGATTAATTGGTGTTCTCCAGTGTGTGTTCCGGTATTGGATCTGCACGCCTCGGGGTTATATCCGAGATTGGAATTGTTACTCCCAGTGTGTATTCTGGGGTTGATGCTGAACTTCCGGTAGTATCAGGAATGGATATGGATTATCTTTCAGGGTTACCTCTTAAAAGACGAATCTGTCCTCCTGCTATGTTAGTGACAGGTGTACAGAAAATTTCGAGTGTCTACACTCGCGATCCAGCAGTGTTTGAATCAAATTAGGATAGCTCTATTTCGGGACACCCCGCCCCGGTGGGGGTATTGGCTTGCAAAGGGCCCGCCCCGGTGGGCTTGTCTCCTGTTACCTGATGTGAAGACCCCCCGCCCCGGCGGGGGTATAAGGCACAAAAAGGCCCAGCCTCGCGGGGGTAGGTTCTTTCTCCTGACTTCCTTTATTCAAAACTTGCTCACTTCTTGTCACAATTGCATCCTTTTTTAATCACTTGCAACACCACCAAACCTACACACAAAATAACACTAAACAAATAAAAACACACATAAAAACAAGGAATTAACATCGATTCACGGGTATAAAACCCACTTATCAAAATCCCCCAAACTTAAAACGTGCTAGTCCTCGAGCACAAAATAAACTAACATATTATGCAATGCAATGCGATGATATGTGATGTATCTAATCTATATGTCTACAAATCCAACAGTATCATAGAATCAAAATTATTCCTTCGGCCTCAGAGAAATCAAGCAAACACTACAACACTTCATATCAAAACCAATCAAAAACTTGTTATCAATTCTCGAATCTTAGACCGTCATCATTGATATAGTGTGTGTGTGTGTGATCAACATCTATGCTAACTGATACTAATTCCAATTCAATACATAACCAATCTCTTATCAGGAATCATATAGAGTAAACTCAAAATTTTCAAAAACAAATGAGTTCCAACTAAAATCAAACATTCACCAAGATTAGGGATCCGAATAGGGTACTTATGCTTTCTTTTTCATTCACGGGAGGCTCTTTGCTCTTATTTCCGTCTTCTCTCTATCTTTATTATTATTATTATTAAAAAAGAATTAGATAGATGGTTGGTGAGTGCATTTTACGCTCCATCTCATGCCTGTGTTTATGGGGAGCACGTTTCACATTTCTTCTCAACCCAACACAAGACTCAACTAGATATTCTTTTCTTTTCTTTTTTCCTTTTTTTTCTTGAAGCTTATATACCCCACTTTTCCCCCCAAACTTGTATAAAAACTACCATAGTTGAAAGATCTAAGGTGTCAAAAAGCTTGTCAAACACTGTTCTTGATTTTATGGGTTTTCTAGAAAATTTTTCGTGACTGGTCAACGGGTTTTGACCTTAAATAACTTGCAATACATACATGTTTTGGTTTTGATTTCACTTCTATAACATTAACCTCATGTCAAAGTATAATAACAATACACTTAACAGTTTAAACAACTAACAGATTCAGATCTAAAAGGCATGACATTCGACGGTCAAACATGATTTTTAGGGTTCTTGACTATTAATAAGTGGATTTAATATACACGAATCGATGTTCATTTCAAGTTTAAATTCGTAGTTATCTTCTTGTTTTGTGTTCGTTTTCACTCGTTTCATGTTATTTTATGTGTAGAGTGGTCATGGATGCAAGTGGTGAAGAACGGCGGACTTTTGGAGCGAAAGTGGAAAAACGCATGAAGTCACGAAATTCCTTTAGCAGTAGCCATGCCCGCCCTTTTGCTTTCATTGTTCTCTTCAGAAAATGAGAACGTAGTCGGGACTAGTCAGGAAATGGAGTAACTGTCCAAGATGGTGGTTGTAGTAGTCCTCACTATTTTAAAAAATAGTGTGATAATAATTGTAATGAGGACTCCATTTGAGTTTGGATACTAGTCTTCTAGACAATATTCGTGAAAATATCTCAGCTACGTTTTTGTCGTATTGTATAAGGAAGTTTGTATTTAAATTATGTTCCATATATTTGGTGACTCAGAATGGGTGATGTATACCTATTTTGGGGGTGTCATAAGCCCCGAGACATTCATGTTATCCGAGAGCAGTTGGTATAGAGAGAGCCATCTCCATTGATCATTATTGTGGGTCAGGAGCATGAGTCTGAGACTGACCCTGAGGAGAAAGAGGAGGAAGATGAGTTCCCACCGATCTCTATTGTAGCTCAGATGTATGACGAGGTGTATGACCATAACATTGAGATTCAGAATAGAGTTAGAGAATTGAAGGAGCTGGCAGATGAACGTCAGACCATTATAGGTCAAAAAAATGAGGAAATCTGAGGTCTTGATATACGTCTTGGAAATGTGGAGTGGGAATTAGTTCACTTAGAGGGTGACAATTAGCAGCTGATGACAAATGTTACAAAGCAGAAAAATGATTTGAAAGAAGAGTCCGCCAAAAGAGCAAGGGCTGAAGATGCTTATGAGGAGGCTTCCCAGCGTGCAGATGTAGCCGAGGAAGAGGTGCATGCAAAGAAGGCCAAGATGGGGGAGATGGATTGTGCATTCCACACTGCGATGAACAAAGCTCAGGACCGAGTTACGTACTATCCAGTCCAGTTCGAGGACTTACCTTGGTACATGCTGGATCGTAGGACGATGTTTTGTATCATAGAAGAAGAGCACAGAGAAGTTGTTCGACGTCTTAGTAGGCAGTGATAGGAACCGTATGAGTTATGTGAATATCTATGGTAGTTAATGACGTAAATTCTAGTGTGAATATAAGCAATGGAATATGATGATTTAATCCTGAATATTCTTTATCTCGGGATAGTTGATGTAAATAACAGTGATGTTATCTTTCCATGTTTTAAAAGTTATTAATGAATAAAATATTAATGTTTATTCAAGATGTTATGTGTTAAGGGATAATCTTAAAATGTTTAAGTTAAGTCTTAAATACTTAAGAGATTGAGTAATGATCTAATAAAGCGTATATCTTAAACAGAAAATGCCGATAAGAAGATGCCCATCACGTCAACAAGCTCAGGAAGGATCCATGAACATTAACAACAACAACGATAATGCCAACACCAATCCTGTTCAGCAGTTGGTAAACCTATTAATGGGAGCACTTGCGAATCAACCGCAAGCATAAGCTACCTCATTTAAGGATTTCAAGGTGGTAGGACCGCTAGGGTTTAGGGGATCCATGAATCTGGTCGAAGCTTAGACCTGAATTATGGAAATGGAGAAGGTGTTTGATGTTGCAAGGGTCAACGATGACTAGAAGACCGCTTTTTCAACATTTATGCTGAAGCCAGAGGCCAGCTACTGGTGGCAAGCAAACAAGGATAGAGGAGGATAGGGTGTGATCGCATGGGATAGGTTCAAGGAGATATTCTTTGAGATGTATTTTCCAACGATCTCTCAGAATTAGATGGAGGTTCAGTTTCTGGAATTGAAGCAGGAAAACATGACGGTGCCAGAATATGCCGCGAAATTCAACGAGTTGGCTCGATTTCGCAACTTATCAAGTGAATACGGATGAGAGGAAAGCTAGGAGGTTTGAACAAGGATTGAAGTTGTAAGATCCCAACTTTTTAATAAATAAAATTGAATTTTCTCTATTCATTATCTTGAAATAATAAGGTGATAAATTGATATAATACTTTGGTTATGGATGAAATGTGCAAAGTTTGCAAAATAAGCAAGTGGTTATAAAATATTCATTGTTGTCGGGGAATATTCGTTTGGTCGTGGAATATTCTTGTTGTCGGGGAATATTCGTACTACGGCGCAACCATTTGTGGGCCCCATAACGAAAAACTGGTTGGATGAAGAAAACGACAAGTTTGAGTTTTTATAAATAATGGTGTAATTATTACCGTTAACACTGTTGAAATACCTGGTGGTTAAAATACAGTATGCGTGGTTGCATAGTAGCACACGGTATTGCACAGTATTTTTGAATTATTAATTCTTACGGAAGAAGGCACTACTCAATAATTATTACAGTAATTATTATTCAATATTTTATTTTATTGATTCAATAATTGCTACGTTGTTATTTTATATTATTGTTGTTTCAATAATTTTCATAGCATAATATTTCCCATTATCAGATCAATAATTTATATTATTTGAATAATATTATTAGATAACATTATTGGCAATATCTAAAGAAGTTCTGTCTAGGAAAGGGGTTTGGTCACCTAATTGCGCGCCAATAAGGAGAAATCTTTATCGGAAAGCCCCACTTTCTTGGGAACGACCTGATTGTCATAATTATGATTCTGTAATATTATTTGTGAATAATTAATTATTGATTTATATGATAAGGAAATATTTATTTTATGTGAATATAAATGATGGATAAGGAAATATTTTTTTGTGTGGATATAAATGAAGGAATTAATACTGAGGTATTTTATCAGTATTTTATCAGAATGGAGGTATTAAAAATCATCCATATGTGGATTTCGGTCATTTTTTGTTTGGAATTTTGAAAACTTAAATCGATAAAGTTGTAGAGAATTCGATTTCCTATGGAATGGACATAAAATTCGTATTTTTCTGATAAAAGAGCTCTTTATTATGAATTATTGAAGTTTCGAAAATAAATGTTTTTATTTAAAACATGGGTGGGCCCCACTTTTAGTTGGTGTGTAATTGGCTGATTTTGGTGGGCCCCACCTGTGGTGTGCTGAAATCTGATCAAAAGTGGCGTGCTTGAAAGTTTTGAATATTAATATTTTATTAATTTAGTCTCCTTTGGCGTTCTAGCATTTTTCTATAAATAGGGTGCTTTGTTAGAATTCAAAATCACATTAGAAACAAGTTTTCTCTCTCTATATATTATCGAACATATTTTGTGAGTATTTAGATACTTTGAGAGTTGCTATTCAGTGCAAGTTTCCTTCAGCATTACATCCGATATTCCAGTCAGAAGTACTGTTCTTTTGAGGTAAGGGATGTTATTTTCATCGTAAATGATATTACTTTCTTCAATATCATTATGCTGAAATATTGATATAAATTTTATTGTGGAATTTCTACCTTTTTTGAGTCGGGATTACTATTCACGTATACAACACTATTCACAGTATACGACACTATTCACGAATACGGCACTATTCACAAAAAAAAATAAAATTTTCTTTTCTTTGTCCAAGTTGTCTATTATGGTTACTATATTTGATTGTATCCATGTTTTGATCTTCATTCTTGAATTTTGCTCCACAATTGATTATTATAAGGTATTATTGAACTTTGATAAACTAAAGTACGAATCCCTAATCTTTGATCTTTTATCTCAGTGGATTCGTTTTCTTTAAGATATTTTTCATCATTCTCAGTCTTAAATGATGATATTATTGTATATCTTTGGCCTGTAGTGAAAAGATGAATGATTACCTAATGAATATCTTTGGGCCGTAGTGCAAAGATGAACAGGTGTTGAGATGAACATAACCAACTGGTGATACAAATGAATATCTTTGGCACGTAGTGCAAAGATGAATATTTGATGCAAGATGTATATTGATTGATGTTACATTGATAAAATATTGATGATAAACTTTTAAATTCATTGATGATAGTAGATTTCATTCTCTACTTAACTCTTCTACTGAATTTTTATTTCCGCTGCGAATATTGATCTAAAACTGGTTGTCCATTATATTTTATCTGATTTGTTGAAGGCTAACGATAATTTGTTGTTCATTATCTTAGTCATAATATTCTTTATTGAGCTAGTTGAGCTCATCCTTTTCCTTTTTGTTCCATTTTTCTTCTCAGGAGGTGAGAATATAGCAGGAACTAGCCAGTGTAAGACCCCAACTTATTAATGAATAAAATCAAATTTCCTCTAATTATTATTGTGAATAATAAGGTATTAATTTGATATAATACTTTGGTTATAGGTGAAACGTGCAAAATTTTCAAAATAAGCAAGTTGTTATAAAATATTCATTTGTCGGGGAATATTCGTTTAGTCGTTGAATATTCTTTCTGTCGGGGAATATTCGTACAATGGCGCAGCCATTTGCGGGCCTCATAACGGATAACGGTCGGATGAAGAAAATGACAAAATTGAATAACGGCGTAGTTATTACCGTTAACACTGTTGGAATACCCGGTGGTTAAAATACAGTAATATGCGTAGTTGCACAGTAGCACACGGTATTGTACAGTATTGTTGAATTATTGATTCTTACTTAAGAAGGCACTAATCAATAATTGTTAAAGTAATTATTGTTCAATATTTTATTTTATTGATTCAATAATTGCTGCGTTGATATTTTATATTATTGTTGCTCAATAATTGTCACTGCACATCATCTCCATTATCAGATCAATAATTCATATTATTTGGAATAATATTATTAGATAACATTATTGTCAATGTCTAAAAAGTTCTGTCAAGGAGAGGTTTGGTCACCTAAATGCACGCCAGTAAGGAGAAATCCTTTTTGGAAAGCCCCCTCTTTCCTGGGAACTGCCTGGTTGTCATAATTGTGATTCTGTAATATTATTTATGAATAATTAATTACTAATTTATAAGATAAGGAAATATTTATTTTATGTGGATATAAATGATGGATATATTTATTTTATGTGGATAAAAATGAAGGAATTAATGATGGGGTGTTTTATCAGTATTTTATCGGATTTGAAGTATTAAAAATCGTCCGTATGTGGATTTTGGGCATTATTCGTTTGGAATTTGGAAAGACTCAAAGCTAAAAAGTTGTAGAGAATTCGATTTCAGGCAGAATGGACATAAAATTCATATTTTTCTGATAAACGGACTATTTTCTATGAATTATTGAAGTTTCGGATAATAAAATGATTTTTATTAAATTTATGGGTGGGACCCACTTTGGTTAACAACATGTGGGCTGTTAGAAATTGTTCAAAGGTGGTGGCTGGTCTTGGTCATTGATAGCATACGTAGAATTGTTGTTCTAAAAATTAATATTTTATTAATTTAGTCTCCTATGGCGTTCTAGCATTTTCCTATAAATAGACGCTTATGTTAGAATTGAAAATCACACTAGAAACAAGTTATCTTTCTCTTTAGATTATCGAGCATATTTTTGTGAGTATTATTGATACTTTGAGAGTTTCTATTCAGTACAAGTTCTGTCAGTAGTATATCCGAAATTCAGTCAGAAGTACGATTATTTTGAGGTAAGGGGTGTTGTTTTCTTCCTAAATGATATTATTTTCTTCAATATCATTATACCAAATATTGGTCTGAACTTTTTTTTATCAAATTAGAACTTTTTGTGTCGGGGTTACTATTCACATATATAGCACTATTCACGTATACGGCACTATTCACCGAAAAATAAAATTTTTTTCTTTTTGTCCAAGTTGTCTAGTATGGTTACTATCTTTGATTGTATCCATGTTTTGATCTTTATTTTTGAATTCTGCTTCAAAATTAGTTATTATGAAGTATTATTGAACTTGGATAAAACTGTAATACGAATCCCTAATATTTGTTCTATTATCTCACTGGATTTGTTTTCTTTAAAATATTTTTCATCATCCTCAGTCCTAAATGATGATATAATTGAATATCTTTGGCCTGTAGTGCAAAGATGAATGATTACCTAATGAATATCTTTGGCCCGTAGAACAAAGATGAACAGGTGTTGAGATGAACATGACCAACTGGTGATACAAATAAATATCTTTGGCATGTAGTGCAAAGATGAATATTTGATTCAAGATGTATATTGATTGATGTTACAAGGATAAAATATTGATGATGGACTTTTAAATCTTAGAAGATAGTAGAATTCTTTCTCTACTTGACTCTTCTAATGGATTGCTGTTTCCGCTGCAGTTGTTGATCTAAAACTTGTTGTCTATTATATTTTATCAGATTTTCCATGTTGAAGACTAATGATAATTTGTTGTATATTATCTTAGTCATAATATTCTTTACTAGGCTAGTTGAGCTCACCCTTTTCCTTTTTGTTCCATTGTTCTTCTCAGGAGGAGAGAATTTAGCAGGAACTAACCGGGGTATGGAGTGATGATCCAAGATAGTTGTTTAGTAGTCCTCACTATTTTTGTAAAATAGTGTATCAATAATTATAATGAGGACTCATTTTGAGTTTGTATACTCTCTAGTATACAATATTTGTATTCAAACTCACAGTATATGTGTTTTCGTATTTTGCACGATAATTATATTACTGAAGTTGTATTTGTTTCTGTACAATGTATCTGGCGACTCAAGATGGGTGATGTATACCTGCTTTGGGGGCGTCATAGCCAGGGTATGGAATGATTGTTCTAGAAAGTTGTTTTAGCAGTCCTCACTATTTTTGTAAAATAATGTATCAATAATTGTAATGAGGACTCCTTTTGAGTTTGAATACCGTCTATTAGACAATATTTTTATTTAAACTCACAGTATATGTGTTGTCGTATTTTGCACGACAATTGTAATAATGAAGTTGTAGTTGTTTCTGTACTATGTATTTAGCGACTCAGAATGGGTGATGTATACCTATTTTGGGTGCGTCACAGTTGGTATCAGAGCTTAGGGATATGGTCTCTGGCGGAGATCGGAGAATAGAACTAGGAGGGGAGAGACGAGCAATTCTTCGCTAGTGTGTCATACCTAAGCTTATTTGGTTGGTCAGTCGGAGCATATGGTTAATATATGATATGTTAATTAACCCTTATTTTGTGGCAGTATTTGAGAATGACAGCTGGAAATATTAACAATGGAGTGAATGAGACCGTGGAGACACCTTTAATCACCACCCAGGGGAACGTGCAACAGGAAGACAATATTCCTCCGGTAAATAACAATACCGAACAAATGATGAATGATGGGATGTTTAGAAACTTTTTGCAGTTCATGCAAAATCAGACGAGGGAGACTCGTGTACAAAATACGAGTGGAAATGATAGCAATGCGCGACTTGTCACAGCCAAGCAGTTCAAAGAGTTGGTACCATCAGAATTTATGGGAAAGCCGGATCCGATCAAGGCGGAAACGTGGGTTAAACAAATTACCAAGATATTTTATGTCTTGGGATGCACGGAGGAACAAAAGGTTCCATTCGCCACCTTTATGTTCCGTGGTGAGGCAGACTACTGGTGGGAGTCTGTGAAGTGTACCCAACCAGCCGCACTCAACATGTCTTGGGAAACGTTTCAGTAATTGTTTAATGACAAGTACTTTTCTGAAAATATTCGTTATATGGAGGAGGTAGAGTTTATTAGACTGGAACAAAACAACATGACAGTGTCCCAGTACGAGGCGGAGTTCACAGAGTTATCCAGGTTTGTACCTCATTTGGTAGAGAATGAGGAACGAATGACGCGAATGTTTCTGAGAGGTCTAAAACCCGAGATTCGGCAATATCTTATCTCTCATAAATTTTCTTTATATTCAGATGTTGTAAACATGACTCAATTATTAGAGCGAGATAATGAGTATGTTCAATCGAGGGACCACAACTAGGGTCATATCGATGACAGCAGTCATCGGAGCAATGACAACCAGCGGGGAGGAAAACATTCGTACAAAAGTGGTAACCACTCGGGTGGTAATCGTGGCCATGATGGTAGAAGAAGCGAGTCGGGGGGAGATTTCAAAAAGAGAAGGTACAACAATGATAACGTGAAGACGTCAGCACAAACATCAACTGTTTCTAGGGAGGAGAACGATCACCAGTCATTTTGTTATAAATGCGGGAAAGAGGGACACATCAGCCCAAAATGCCCAGAATAATCCAATGTGTGTTATAACTGTGGAAAGGAAGGTCATATAGCTAGAGATTGTCTTGTAGTGAACCAAGTCCAATGGGAATGGTGAGTCCAAAGGCTGTCTCGGACAAGTCAAAGTCGGTGGTTCTTGGAAGGGCGTTTGTCGTGACTGCCCAAAATACGAGGAATTCGAACGAAGTGATCACGGGTAAACTAATCATAAACTCTTGCGAAGTTTATAACTTATTAGATATCAGTTCTACCCATTCTTTTATCTCTCATACTTGTGCTCAACGTTTGAACTTGACTTCAGAAAAATTAGACTTTGACTTATCTATTGAGACTTCGTTAGGAGAAACTTTCATTACATTTACTATTTATAAATCTTACTTGATTCAAGTTGGAACCATCACATTACCTGCCAATCTTATTTCGTTGAAAATACTTGCATTTGATGTGATTTTAGGGATTGATTGGTTAACCACTCATCATGCTAAAATTTATTGTTTTCGTAAGGTTGTTAGTTTTCATATTCCTAACCAACCTGTTATGTGAATTCAAGCAACCAAACCTCTAAAGTCAATCACTGTCATATCAAGCCATAAAACCATTCGTTTATTGAAAAATGGATGTCAAGTTTTCTTAGCCCATGTCATGGACTTGAACAAAAATACGTCAGATTTGAATAATATTTTCTGTTGTTAGTGAATTTCCTGACGTATTTCTTGAAAAACTTCCGAGTCTACCTTTAGAACGTGAAGTTGAATTCTTTGTTGACCTTGAACTTGGTACAAAGTCCATTTCTAAAACCCCATATCGAATGGCTCCTATTGAACTTCAAGAGTTAAATGTCCAACTACATGAGTTGTTGGACATCGATTTCATTCGTCCTAGTACATCTCTTTGGGGTGCTCATGTTTTATTCGTAAAGAAGAAAGATGAGAGTATGTGACTTTGTATTGACTACTGGGAGTTGAACAATGTCACCATCAAGAATAGGTTTCCGCTACCTCGCATTGATGACCTGTTCGACCAGTTGCAAGGAGCACAATTCTTTTTAAAGATCGATCTTCGTTCTAGATATCATCAGCTGAAGATTAAAAACTGAGTATATTTCGAATACTGATTTCAGAACTCGGTACGAGCATTATGAATTCTTAGTCATATCGTTTGGATTGACTAATGCTCATGCTGCTTTCATGAATATGATGAGCCGTGTGTTCAATGAATATTTGGATCAGTTCGTTGTTGTCTTTATTGATGACATCCTGTACTTCAAAGGTGCTGAAAAAATGCGAGTTTTGATTTGAGAAAATAACATTCCTTAGACACGTGGTGTCAAAACATAAAATATCTGTTAATCCAACAAGATTGAAGCATTGTAAAGTTGAGAGCAACCGAAGTAAGTGACAAGTTTTATTTTGAAAAAAGAGACCGGTGCGAAGGGTAAGCTAGTTAATATATATACACGTCTTCCTTAGGTCTTTGAAGCAGCTAACAGTTTAACCCAAAAGTAAACCAAATATTGATTCTTCAACAAATTTTCATGGAGGATTCATCTGAAAACAAATCACTAATCTCTTTCTACTCCAAGTACTTACGGAATAGTTTATATAGATTTTTCCCCTCTTCTCCTGATTCGAACTTTCTCGCGAGAATTTCAAATGTATATCAACGGACAACTCGCGCCAGTACAGGAAAACGCAGGACTTCACTTCCTCTTCCATTGCCTTTCAATTCAACCACCGATTATCGTAGGTAAGACTTTCAATCTCGCTAAATTGACTTTCTAAAAGTTAATTTGAGATATTTTTAAATTTAAAATTAACATAATTCATTTAAGATTGAAAAACAATAAATCTTATATATCTAGCCGTACTTTTTGAGTAGTTTATTATATTCATAATTATATGGACATAAACTAAATAAATTCATGGCAATTTTGAGTTGGAAAATGTTTGCAATTGATATTGATCTTATATTTGGAGCAGATGTAGTATTTGTAGTATTTTACATTGTTCAGAAGAAGATAACAAAGATTTCCGATAAATTGATTGTTCTTTTGTGATTTTGTTGTTATTTTTGTGCAACTATTATTGTCTAAGGTATTGTTTGGTAGTCGATGAAAAAAGATTACTGCATCTGCGTTTCTATTGTTTCACATTATGCAATTGAGCTTATCATAGATACCAAGGCCCCAAAGTGAGAGTCCTATTGAAACACCATTTATTTATGAAAAGTTGTCTATGTAGCATTTAACCTCTAACTCGATTCAATTATCAGGGCTGGTAACTAAGAAAAATAGGTTTTCTGACTTCTCATAAAGGTAAATTTGGAAGTTTTAAGTCTATTTTAAAGAAAGGAAACTATTATTTTGAGGACACACTCAAAAAGGAGAACGGACTCTTTTTTTTACACATAGGAAGTACAAGACTGTTGAATTTTATATGTAGATGATTTTTTAAGTGGGATAAGTTGATTAGAATAATGCATAGTTTATTGCTGACAAAGTCCCCCAAGTAGGATGTACAATAAAGTTTGGTACTGATTAACATCTTTGACTATGATTTTGTGTGCATTATGTTGGTTCAGTGGTAAGTATTCGGTCTCAAAACAATAGTCCTATTTTGCAAAACCATGAATTTTCAGATAAGTTGTCAATTTTCCTGACGACCTCATTCCTCAATTTTAAATTATATTGCTAATATGAAACGAAAGTTAGGTTTGACCAATTTTCTCCTTCGGAAAAATTTGGGGACTTTATGTCACTTTTGGTGTATATCTGAAAACAGTACTCTCATTTTTGAGTCTTTCAAAGGGGAAAATGGGTCTCTCAATATGGAAAGAGGGAGTATTAATGAAATCAGGATGGATTGATGGAAGTAGTACTGCATTACCTTCTTAAGGGAAATCCGGTTGTAGGATGTAGTGAAAGTCCAGTAAATATGATATACCAAATCATGACATACATCTCTGCATATGGGGTTAGTTTACTGAAAAGTTGGCATTATAGCACATGCAATCAGATGGTAAGAGTGAAATGAGGATGGTACTGGATGAAAGGATTATTGTTATGGTTAGGAGATTGAAAAAGGTGGTATTGACAAAACCAGTATTACTAGTTTAGTATGGGATAAAATAATTTGTATTATTGGTATTTGGTTTTTAGGATTTCTTGAGCTGATTGGAACATTATAAAATGACAATTACCTAAAGTTTGTCATTACTTTGTTTGGTTCACTCATTGCATAAAGAAGGTAAGTTCAGTGCTAATTTTTTAAGTTTTTTGTACCCTTCAACCAAATTGATCCCAAAACCTTCAACCAACCAAAATTGGACGTTTTGTTTATTTTTTTTGGTGATTTGATTCCCACTTTTTCATAATGATACTTACTACTAATACCACCCTGCCCTAGCTTTTCATAGTATCTCATTTTTGGGTATAATTAGTAACTTATATGCAATTAGTAAAATGAGCCAAACATGGTACTTATTTAAAAATGTGAATTATTATGCTATCCCATCTATTACAACTCCAACCAAACACACTCTTAGCATACTATCTTCCAGCCTAAGAAGCAAGGATACGGGTGCAGGGGTGTGGGTGTGTGATACGGGGATACAAGAGTTGGTCAAATTTTTACAAATGGGGATTCGGGTACAACACATATTTAATTTTAAATATATATGTATACAATTATATATATGATAAAACATTTTAAAAAAATTAAATACTTAATTAAATTTATATAATATAATATCAATATCAAAAATAATTATTATATTATTTTAATTACTATTAGTTTTGCCAATATATGAACTTTAATATAAATTATTAGTTGTACTTTTGTATATATTTCTTTAATATTTTATGTTAATACAATATATATATATAGGAATTAATCAATGACAACCGGTTGCCATGGACATTATTTGAGCAACCAAGCTTGTAACCGTTGATGTAGCGGCAGTTACTAAACTTCAAAAAGCTATTCGCAATTACATAATTATCCCCCCTTTAAATTTGCAAGCTTTTAATTCCTCCTTGCCGCTACATGCTGTAGCGGCAATGTATTTTTTTAAGTTCCCAAATTTCCATTGCTGCTGACTTTGTGTGTGTTTATATATGATTCTCGTGTTAAATTAAATAAAGGGACAATGACCCAATCATATAAGCTAAAGCTAGAAGGAATAACTGAATAATTAATCATTGTATAATTAAAATCATACAAGTATTTTACTTATATTAAAATTAAATTTGAATTTTAAGATTTCCCAAATTAAACTTAAAAAATTAAAATATATTTCTAATTTTAGTGATCCTCAAGACGCCCAAGATGCCCTATTTTAGTGATACTTTTTGAGGTTTTATTAGTTATTGATATTGTAATAGTGATGATGTATTTGATTATCAAATTATATTGTACACCCTAAAATGGGGCTTGTCAAAAAATTGTAAATTACTCATTTTGTTTCAAAATATAAGATTATTATTGACTTTTTGGAGTTAATTTAAGATATTTCCAACTCAAAATTGACTTATTTTTTTTTTTCATTTTAGTCAATACAATAATGAATAAGAATTACACTATTTTTTTTCATTCGCAATTATATATTCAATTTGGGAAATCTTAAAATTCAAATTTAATTTTAATATAAGCAAAATACTTATATGATTTTAATTATACTGTGATTAATTATTCAGTTATTCCTTCTAGCTTTAGCTTATATGATTGGGTCATTGTCCCTTTATTTAATTTAACATGAGAATCATATATAAACAAACACAAAGTCAGCAGCAATGGAAATTTGGGAACTTAAAAAAATACATTGCCACTACAGCATGTAGCAGCAAGGAGGAATTAAAAGCTTGCAAATTTAAATTTGTAGGGGGGGGGGCAATTATGTAATTGCGAATAGCTTTTTGAAGTTTAGTGATTGCCGCTACAGCCTGTAGCGGCAGAGCCTTTAATTAATTCTATCATTGCCATCTATTATACTGATCAACGGTTACAAGCTTGGTTGCTCAAATAGTGTCCATGGTAACCGGTTGCCATGGATTAATTCCCTATATATATAATATGAGTATTATGTATAGAAGATAAGTTACATGTCCTGTATAATTTAGTATAGTAGTACTACTACAATTCCAGTACGTAGTGTACAATTCCAGTACGTAGTGGATATTAATATATTTAAACATAGTCTGACACGAATCACATGGCCACCACTAATCTATGAAGTCTATGGCTCTATGCTAATGTAGTAGTCAGTCCGAAACTCTGACTCATTACATGGGTCACTATGTGGACCATATAAATTATAAAATAAAGTTTGCTTTGCTGAATAAGGAATTGTGAGATAGATATATATTCAGATGCTTTCCGACCCAAAGAAGAACATCATCAATCGGAAATGGAAAGAGGAAGGGAAATTTTGTAAAGAAGAAAGAGATGGAGGAGAAGACAGAAATAATGTGCGGGATACGGCAGATGCCGCACCCCTCCCGCACCCGGTGCAGTGCGGCAGTGCCACACCCTTGCTTCTTAGCTTCCAGCTATACCTTCTTCCTTTTCTTCTAGTATATGTACATATATATATATATTGATATTCATCATATAGCTTAATAAAATAGGACTTATCACAAAGCAATAGTCATAATTGAATATATTTTTTTGACTTATATTTCTGACTTCACATCTGTTTCTCATGTATTGTCTTCTATTTATCTTAACATATTCGTCTATTAGCTAAAAAATATAATTATCAGAATGCATTCTTTCACCCAAGGAGATCACAAGTACGCTTTGAAACTTGAGCTTTCTTAACTCCAACGCAAGAGCATCTTTAGATTTTGATGATCATGCTCTGCAGGAATATGTCTGAAGGTTCTAGAGTCTTTAATGTTTTGGAGGACATTTTGGAGCACATCTTCCTAAACTTACATATCATCCAGAAGAACTTACAATTTTGGGAATCAAGAGCAGAGGTCAGTATAAGAGGTCTCCCTGCAGACAATGATCTCATTGAATTACAAAATGTAGTGATGTTCTCCACAATTTGTGGATATTAAGATTTATTGCTTTATTTATTATTTGATCTCAGGGATCAAATGCTCAGAAAGTGTATTTCATGATTTTTAAGAGAGGGCCATGGGCATTTATTGATGGCACAATTAAGTTGATACGTGATTGTGTTTCAGAGGGTTCTGGCATGCAAAATCTCTGCAGTTCTGCTTCGACTCATATATATGAAAGAATAAATATCTTAAGAAGCTTAAGATACTCTATGGCTACATTTTTGGCACAGGTTTGTTTGTTTGTTGGTTTACTTAGTGTATATAGCAATTTTTGGTTTCAATAGTCTTTGATTATGTATTTGCGATTTTCTTGGTTGCTGCTAATTTATTTTAGTCATTTAGTCCCTAAAATTTTCATGACACCAGTTTTACTTTAATGGGATATGCAACTTCACAAGATGTTATGCGAACTGAAAGGTAAAATTTGAGTTGGAAGTTTTAGACGGGAATAAAAAAGCTCTTCCTGTTAAAATTTATGTGGGTAATTCCGAAGTTTGCTAACTTTGCTTTGCAAATATGACAATTTAATGTAAAATTTGGAAAATGTTTGGTTCTAGTATCTAATTCTACATTGCTCTTTCCTCAAAGTTAAAAAGGTAAACGATTGTAATTAGTAAATTTTGTCAGAGCACGTTTTATACTGAGTCTGCCGATAGATTGCTTATTTAATTTACCCATTATTTTAGAATGAAATGATATTCATGATGAATATGTTTATCTTTATTAGCTGTCTAAGCGCTTAAGTAGTCATGCCAAATCAGTAGATCATGTTTTATTTGATTACAAGCGCAATATTTCCCAATGTTAAAAGAAATTTTGAACTTTTGATTTCCAAGTTTGACCATCACTTGGACCCCTTGAGCAAATGCCTTTCACCTATGTCATTATATTGCACTGGAAAAATTTCTGTTTAATAGCATATGCATCACTTGTATATGTTTTGGAACCAGTCATAATGCTGAGTTAGCTTGCCAGTATTGTTTTATTAACTTGGTGTTTTAAAGTAAACCTTTTGTCAGTGTTGTTTCCCACCTGTGCAAGATTCTGAGAACGTAGATGAAGTGAGATTAATTCATCTATTACATATGCATACTTTAATTATATAAAATTTAACTCTGAATCACTTATGGACATGTAGGTTTATATGGAGGTTGACAGATTTGGGGAAGAATTAGCCGAGGATCCAGAAAAGTCGTTCGCTTTGCTATTGGTCAATATCAATGGTTTATTTTCGAAATTAGAGGCTTCAATTGGTCATTTTCATGCAATGCGCCAGGTACTAACAACATATCTAACATATATATATATATATATATATATATATGTATAATGGGAATTCAACAATGTCCTCTCTCACAGTGTGAACGTCATTTACTATTCATGTAAGGAGGACCTTGTAAAACTAACATTTTTCCTTGTGCTAGTATCAATTCCTTATATATATATATTATATATATATATATATTTATACACAGCGGATCAGGTCCGGTCCGTACCCGATTAAAATACGGACGTAATTTATTTTTTTGTTTTTTTTAAAACTACTAAAAAAAAGTTTAATATTTTATGGAACTGGAATTTTTTCATAATACAGTGCTTTGACTGTGATTTGGATACATATAACAAAACATTGTATTATGGAAAAATTCCAGTTCCATAAAATATTAATTTTTTTTAGTTTTAAAAAAAAAGTCCGGACGGTACTAAAATTCGGGAGTCCGGACTGGAACCGGACTATATATATATATATATATATATGGGGATTGATCCATAGCAAACGTTGTAAAAAACAATCTAGCCTTACAACACATCGCGACCCTCCGTCCGTAGATCGAGCGATTTTATAGACCCCGTCCGCAATTTAGTTTTCAGTATTTCGAACTTTAATAATGCGGACGGGACAGATGACCAAAATGTCCCTCTGTTAAAGTTCCCCTTCCGCAAATACTGCGGACGTTAGGATACCGAAGCAACAGTCGGACGACATCATATTCAAATAATAGAACTTAAAGGTCTCGTCCGCAGTTTAATGCTGCGAACGTTGGGTCCCCTATATATAAGAGGAGATAGAACTGTCAGAAGACGTCCTAGATACACACAAAGAGTTCGACCTAAAGCTCAAGATTTTTCTGTTTCTTCTTGCATATTCTTGTTTTTACCGATTCATGTGATCTGAGATGAATAGACATGCGTGAAACTATTTTTGGAGGGCACAACCGCACAACATCTGGAAGCCCTTAATATGTTTTGAATCTGAAGCTTCATCCGACTGACTCGTTTTATCAAGCCTTCCAATTGTGGTTACCATGTGTATTTCTCATCATCTTAAATCACTTGAATATGTAACTACTAGCAAGAATATGCAACAGGAACAGATGATTTTTAGCTTTTTAAACTTAATTTTAATGCTTAGATATCTCAAAAAATGTACTGTCAGGATGGGTTAATTGTTTAGTTCTTCTAATGCAAACTCTGGAGTGTCCATCACAACATCTTGAGGTCATACATCAATAAACCTCAATTTGTTGTGCCGACACTTCCAAGGTTTGCATAGAAGAACTAAATAATTGACCTATTTTGCATACGGTTAGCAGTTTAATATTGCGGACGTTAGTTCAAGGATTTAAAAGGTCCCGTCCGCAGTTTAATACTGCGAACGCTAGAATATTGAAGGGAACGACGTCGTTTTCAATAATGAGATATGGTGCCATTTTTAGTTCAAACATAATTGGATATGGTGCCATTTTTAATTCAAACATAACTGGATACAATATATACAAAACGACGCCTCTGAAGGTATTAATCATCCGCAATTTAATACTGCAGGCACTAGGTATACAAAATGACGCCTTGCATGCAAACAAAATTTTTAGTTGTTTCATCTTGCATCTAAACAAAATTTTAAGTTGTTCCGTCTCGTCCATCTGGTATTGTTCAAAGCAATCAAATAACTTAAGTGACAATTGTTGCAACGAATTTGAGACAAAAGCAACAAATCAAAAGGAGTTTGGCAAATCCTTACCACCAACCTTACAGCATTTATACACTCCAACATATATGTATGGTTGTTTATTAGTGAAACTTGAAGTTTAATTTTTTATAAAAAAATCTATGTTGTACACTTTAAGAGTTGATGGATGTTTATTTTGTTTTTGTTCACTTCTCCAAAAATATCTGTGTTGTTTACTTTAAGAGTTAATGGTGTTTTATCTTATGTTGTTTTTATGTTTGTGTTGTTGATAAATCTTTATTTTGGCTGTTACTTTCAAAAATGGAATTCAATCCCGGACCCACTGTCAACAATTTGTTGTGGGATCAACCAAACCACATTTCAACAGCCGTATGGGACAATCCCTATTACATTAGGTCATTAAGAACTGATGAGAGTGGACGTTCATTGGAAGTGTGGGTTTTAAGTGACGCGACTTGGGTTTTGGGGTATTTACAAATACTAATGTTTGTAACCAATTAGATGCTTCGTTGATAGAAGTATTAGTGGAGCGTTGGCGTAGTGAGATCAATACATTTCACTTCCCGACTGGTGAAATGACAGTCACCCTTGAAGATGTACATTTCATTTTAGGATTACTGGTTAAAGGGCATCCTATTACATGTACATTACTCTATAGCCCTAACAAGTACTTTATTGACAACGAATTTAGTCAATATATTGTGGGGATGAGAAAGTGTATGCTCGAGGGGGCATTATGTTGTCGTGGTTGGGCAGTAGATTTTGCCAAGTTCCGGTATATGGTGATTGGGAAACGGTGGTGACTTGCACCAAAGCATACGTACTGTTTATATTGGGAAGGTATTATTTGCATCGGCAAATCGTGACGTCATACATGCGAGGTATCTTTTATTTTTAGAAGATATTAATAAAGTAAGTGATTATGTATGGGGAGCTACGGCGTTAGCTTGTTTGTTCCGCAACTTACATAAAGCAACCTCCTTGATTCTAAAAGCTTTTTCGGGTGTTTAACCCTTCTTCAGGTATTATATTGTCTATATATTTTCATGTTTATTTAAATTGATATTTGATGACATACTGTATGACGGTGTTTTAACTTCAAATCTTATGACATGTGTGGGCCTACGAACGACTGTCAATCGGTAGACCTAATTATGCAAGACGGGTCGATCATTTGTTGCCCTGCGCAAGAGCATGAGCCGACAGAAGAAAAATGCATACTCTGAAAGAGGCAAGAAGATTATATCCCCTCACAATCAAATCTTTTACCGGGGGGAATTTGATGGGATGACAGATGCTATGGTACGCTGGATGCCGTATTTACATTTTGATTTGTGGCATAAGAGTATTAGGCAGCATGGTATAGTGGGGCCTCACGTATTCCCCTCATTTGGCTCGACGTGGTTGAATTCCAAATGTCAGATCGTGTATTAAGACAATTTGGGGAAGTGCATGATATTTTGCCCGACCTAATATATATGATCGAACTGCGCCGAGAGCAGGAAGGGATCCACTCAGTTGATTATATCGAGTTGCGGAGCGAATACAGCGTCACATGGTATGCATGGCAAGCTATTGTATTAGATTGTGTGGTCGGCACAAGGTAGGAGATTCGTCTGGTCGACTACCTCAGCTGGTATAGGCAGATGACTTGTCTGAGAATAAGCCGCCCACAAATTCAACCAGACGATACATATACACCGCGTGCCTTCTTTAGTCAGTACGAAGTTGTCGGCCTCATAAGTTTCTTTGTAATATTTGTACATTGTACATCTATAACATATTACATACGCCTTGTTAATGAAATGTATCCAGAAATATAAAGATCGAGGCCGCGCTAGATTTTGTTTGAAACCTTCTGTCAAAACCACCCGTGCACAACCCTCGCCATGTGTACAAAGATTGGTATGCAAGGTCGGTACTGTTTAATGAAAAGTACCGGGGAGTTTTTGAAGATCCCAACAAATCCATCCCCAATGTTCCAGAAGATCAGTTGACACAAGAAACGCCATTTTCCGCTTTTAATCCATTTAGTCAAAATAGTCAAGGATCCCCTTATGTGCCCGACATCTCATTAGACGCTGAAGAGGAACATCCATCATATATATCACCCCTCCTCCCACCCTACATGCATCAGCGGAGTTCGACTGTTGGCATTAACACTGCGGATCACTTTCAACCGATGCAGTTGACCCCAATATTAGAAGAAACTCTCGGTCTGCAATCATATTCAGAGCCTATTCGAGGTGGGGAGGGAGGGCGTGTCTACAATTTATCCTTTATGGATAAAAAGGGATCAGTTAGGATACTGTAAGAAGGATCCTTTCAAACCACTGAAATTAGAAAAGGTAGATTGGCTAAACCGGAATTGGTTTTCTGATGTGGTAGATTCAACACAGCTTCCTCATGTCGGTCCTTCCTGATGACGAGTATCGATTGGTCCATAAGGACCTCCTATGTCTTTTGCTAGGGAGCGAGCTATGAGATCAGACAATCGACGTGTATATGAGTTTGTTGAAGTTACGCAAAGATCGTCTACGGCAGGGCTTACCCGACGGAAAGAAATATTATTTCATGCCTTGCTGTTTTTTCCAATTACTAAAACAATGGTGGCCATCATACCGCAAACTCAGTCTAGCAAAGCAAGAAGGAATATGACGTTGCCGAGGTGGCACCCTATTTTTTCAACCAAGGAGCCCAACCGCAAATGGAAGACTGTGATTTTGTCTTCCTTTTAGTTAACCATAAAAACTCCCATTATTTCTTGTTTGTTGTAGTTATTAAAAGATGGCGGGTTATGCTTATAGATCCTTTGTACGATGACGTACTTATTGACAAAATTTCATATCGTTATCAATTAGAGCTAGAATACGTGGTACGTCCTTACTAATGCTGATGTCATTTTCCAAGTACATGTATGTTATATTGTTGAACTAACTAATTGGTTTTTGTTTTTTACAGTGCGACTTTATTGCAAATGCTATGCGGATATTCAACCCTGAAAAAAATTTCCCGAATAAAAGGATGTCTTGGGCATTCAAGTCAGTCCGACCTAAACATAAAAATCTTGTGGATTGTGGAGTATGTAAACTACCTTGTCCATGGCTTTAGGGCAGCGCGACTGGTCTGAAAAAGATGCGTCATTGTTTAGGTATAGAATTGTCCATGAATTGCGTAAACATAGGGCTAGGGAGGAGGAATATATTTAACTTATACATTGTAAAATTTAATATCCCCATTGAATATGTAATAAGATTTTATGTGAAGCTCAAATAACTCTGCATTAATTGAAATAAAAAAAATTGATTCAGGCAGGTGACAAAATGTATGGAACTGTGATCTGAGAAAAGATTAAGGTATCAGAATATTATAGAGCACATGACAATTAATTTCTTACCTTTACCGAATCACATCCCCATTGATATGTTATTTTTATGTCGGGTATCGGGAAGAAGGCGTAATGTACTCGACTAAATACTAATTTGTTAAAAGATGTCGGGTTTCGGGACGATGGCGTGATGCACTCGGGAAAATATTAATTTGTTAAAAGATGTCGGGTATCGGGATGATGGCGTGATGCACTCAGGCAATTTATAATTCGTTAAAAGATGATGGGTTTCGGGATGATGGCGTGATGCAATCGGGCAAATATTAATTTGTTATAAGATGTCGGGTTTTTGGACGATGGTGTGATGCACTCGGGCAAATATTAATTTGTTAAAAGATGTCGGGTTTCGAAACGATGGCGTGATGCACTCGAGTAAATATTAATTTGTTAAAAGATGTCGGGTTTCAGGACGATGGCGTGATGCACTCGGGCAAATATTAATTTGTTAAAAGATGATGGGTTTCAGGACGATGACGTGATGCACTCGGGCAATTTATAATTTGTTAAAAGATGATGTGGCGTGATGCACTCGGGCAAATATTAATTTGTTAAAAGATGTTGGGTTTCAGGACGATGGTGTGATG
Organism: Panax japonicus; assembly: GCA_020205505.1. Taxonomy (NCBI): domain Eukaryota; kingdom Viridiplantae; phylum Streptophyta; class Magnoliopsida; order Apiales; family Araliaceae; genus Panax; species Panax japonicus. The sequence continues at coordinate 16,299,734 of CM035111.1, forward strand.
CACTCGGGCAAAGATGTCGGGTTTCGGAACGATGGCGTGATGCACTCGGGAAAATATTAAGTTAAAAGATGTCGGGTTTCGGGACGATGGCGTGATGTTTCTTCAACTGCATGAAGCATGTTTCTTAAGATTTCTAGAGGTCGAATATCTGGAAGAGTAGGTTTTTGTATGGTGGGAGGCCACAGTCGCGGTAGAAGGCGATGAAGCAAATGAGGTGAATATACGAGTTCGACACTAGTTGTGCGAACTCGATTCCTACGAAACTGAGGAAGGTGGAAATGAAATCATGCAGAGGAAAACGGACCCCGTATTTGAAAGTATGTAACGTAACGGCCACCCATCCGTCTGGACGTTAATACATTCTTTCGTTTGGCTACGGTACGAGGTCATAGTCGATCGGGATTTGATACAGTTCGCGCATTTGAGAAAGTTGCTGACTGGTGATGGTAGACTTTGTGTTGGTGTGGGTGTATTTTTTTCCGGACGAATATTGTTTCAACGTATTCATTTCGGTTTTTTTGGCGTTGGTTTTATCAGGCAAAAGGGTGTCCTGAGGGGAGCTAACTATTTTTAGCTTGGTTACAGTTTTTGTAAGTGTTGTTAGTAGCTTTTTGAGGTTGTGAGGAGTTGGAATCAGCCATTTATGATAGATCTGGAGTTAGTAGGAGTTGTGTTTGTGTGACCATAGAAGGGGAGTAGTTTCAAAATATGAAAATGGAGAGTAGGCGGTTGTTTTTGAAGCGACAGGGATATATATGATGTGAAAAACTTTTTATCTTACGCACGTTTTCCCAGATACGGTGTTGGTATTATGATGGTGGGCCCTGTATTGTAACGTGGCTGTAATGATGATCGTGGGTCCTTGTTTGGCACGTGGAATAAGCGGAGAGTTTGGTTTTTACAAACGACGATTGAAAGCGGGGTGCTTTAGCTTACTTTTGTTCTGGATAAAACGGTAACGTTTGTAAGTACTATTAAAACCCTAATTGCATATGAGGTCCAGATACTCTCTTTCATCGTTTAAGGGGACAATCAACTTGAGAGGGCATATCCTACGGCGTAAACATACCTCCACACAATCGTGTCATCTGTAAGCTCTAATTTGGGTGCTAATTATTGATTCATTTGTTTTGTCATGGATTTGTTTGCTGAAGAATCATTTCATTCACTTAAAAGCACTTCAGAAAAATTGTATGATTTTGAATGATGCTACAAGTTTATGTGATGATACCATTTCGTATGTTGGTCAAATATTTGATACGTTGGAAGATGCTGATTTTTTTTTACAAAAAATATGCGAAACGTGTTGGTTTTGAGGTCAGAATAAAAACTAGCAAAAAACATGTTCGATCTAAAGATTTTTGTTCTAGATTGTATCAGTGTCGTAAAGCTGGGAGTGTGGTTGTTAAGAAAAGAGAGATTGTCACTGATGACGAAGATAATAATGTGGTTAAGGGCAAGCGGAGGAGGGACTCGATTGATAGAACAGACTGTAGAGCAAGATTTTATGTAGTGCATGATAGGAGTAAAGATATATGGTTTGTGTCCACTCTTGAACTGAATCACAATCATGAATTTGTCCCCAAGCAAAGTTTTCCAAATTCAAACACAAAAATATTTCCGAACTTGCCAAGGATCTGATTGAAACCCTTAATAATGCTGAGATTGGTCCAAGTAGGATGATGGATGTTTTTAGCTCATTGGGAGGAAGGTACGAGCAATGTTGGGTTCTCTGAAATGGATGTGCGAAATATAGTTAGAGATATTAGACGTGATAATATCGTTGCGAATGATGCACATGCTGCAATAGATTACTTGAGAAAGTTGCAGCTTGAGAGCCCGAGTAGATTTTATTTTAGTGTAAAACTAGGCGTGGATAATCATATCGGATGTATTATGTGGGTAGATAATCGGTCAATAGTAGCATATGCAAATTTTGGCGACGTTACGTTTGATACCACATACCGAACAAACAAGTATTCCATGCCATTTGCTCCTTTCACGGGTGTAAATCATCATTATCATTCTATATTGCTTGGGTGTGCACTATTGAGCGATGAGATTGAGGATACATTTGTATGGTTGTTTGAGCAATTTCTTGAAGCAATGAATGACAAACATCCAATAACCATTGTCACTGATCAAGATCGTGCTATGTCGAATGCGATTGCTAGGGTTTTTCCTAATACACATCATACATTGTGTACTTGGCACATTAGCAAAAAATTCCTGAAAAAACTTGGGCATATCTATTCCTCGCATCCGACTTTTAAGTCAGACTTTAACTACTGTGTGTTTAAGTCTTTGACTATTCAAGAGTTTGAGGACTGATGGAATTTGTTGGTTGAGGATTATGGTCTGCAGGATCAAGAATGGTTGAAATCTCTGTATGAAGTAAAAGAGAAATGGATTGGGGTGTATTCAAACAATTTCTTCGCAGTAGGAATGGGAGTAGAAGTATGAACAATTTTTTTGACGAATTAGTAAACACTTCCACGGGGATTAGAGATTTTGTTTTCAAGTCCCAAAAAAGCCATTGTGAAGCAGTACATAAGAGAGAAACAAGATGATTATCTGACGATCAGTCGTGCAAGAAAATTCCTTTTTGGAGATCCATCAGAGATGCATGCAGCTAAGATATATACCAAGGAGACGTTCCGGCATTTCCAGATTGAATTGACAAAGTCGCAGAAGTTAACTTCAAAGAAGGTGCATGAGTTGTCAACTCTTGATTCAAAAACCTACTTGGTGTTCAAAGTGATGGATCCTGAATCTAGCCGTAGGTATTTCACAGTTGTGCAATATATCGAAACTGGGATGGCGAAATGTAATTGTAAACAGTTTGAACATTCTGGTACAATATGCCGTAACATTCTCATGCTTCTAAGTTCAAAGAACTTGGTTCAGATACTTGAAGAATTGATACACAAGCAATGGACTCAAGATGCTAATAAAATGAGCGGTCTGGCCCCGTACGTTCTCCCCTCTGCAATAGATTATGTTGAGACACAAACCGGTCGGTTCAATCACATACACAAACGATTCGATCTGTTTGTGTTAAATGCTTCATTTTCTAAAGAAGCCACAAATTATGCTCTCCAATTGCTAGATCGTGAGCACAAAATTGTTTGCGCCTTCCCTGCAGAATGTGTGAAAGCAAGACTGGACGAGAATGTGCAACCTGTTATCAATAATGGGGCCAATATGGAATTGCCCGATGATGATGAGTATGATGATGCAGTTGCTTCCAATGATTTTGTGTTTGATCCAATATGTTCGCAGACAAAAGGTCGAAAAAAGGCAACACGGCTGAAAAGTGCTGTCGAACAATTGTCAGGTCAGAAACCACTTCGAAAGTGTGCAATATGTGGAATCTTTACAAACCACGATAAGCGGAACCATTATAAAGCTTTAGGGTTAAAAAGGTCAGAATCAACATAATTTCATTTCTTTCGATTTATTATGACATTTTGATATAAATAAAGTGTTATTGTTTGCTAATGTATGTATGTAACTCCCGGTAACTGCATGTCCCTATCCTGTAAATGCCACGATAAGCGAAACTGGTAAACTCCGAAAGGTTAATATCTTAACTGTCTAGCTCCCTGCTAACATAATCTTTCAGAAGTGTTGATACTGTACAACGTCGTTTAAATCAAAGACATCTTAATACGGCGTCGTTTTATATACCTAGCGTCCGTGGTAATATATTTAAGTTTTATACGACGTCGTTTTATATACCCGGCGTCGTTTCATAGTCATAGCGTCGTCGTATTATATGTAGGAGAACTAGCGTCATTTTAGGAACAAGATACTGTACGACGTCGTTTAAATCCTTGAACTAGCGTCCGCAGTATTAAACTGCGTACGGTATGCAGAATGGGTCAATTATTTAGTTCTTCTATGCAAACCTTGGAAGTGCTAGCACAACAAATTGAGATTTATTGATGTATGACCTCTAGATGTTGTGATGGACACTCCAGGGTTTGCATAGAAGAACTAAACAATTAAACCATCCCGACAGTACATTTTTTGATATATCTAGGCGTTAAAGTTTATAAAGCTAAAAATCATCTGTTTCTGTTGCATATTCTTGCTAGTAGTTACATATTCAAGTGATTTGGGATGATGAGAAACACACATGGCAACCAAAATTGGAAGGCTTGATAAAGCGAGTTGGTTGGATGAAGCTTCGGATTCCGAACAAATTAAGGGCTTCCAGACGTTGTGCCCTCCAAAAATGGTGCCACACATGTCTCTTCATCCCAGATCACATGAATCGGTAACAAGAAGAATATGCAAGAAGAAATAGAAAATTCTTGAGCTTTGGGTGAGCTCTGTGCGTATGCAGGACGTCTTTTGACAGTTCTATCTCGTCTTATATACAGGAGATCCAACGTCCGCAGTATTAAACTATGGACGAGACCTCTAAGTTCCATTATTTGAATGCGACGCCGTCCGACTGTCGCTTTGGTATCCTAACGTCCGCAGTATTAAACTGCGGAATGGGAACTGTAACGGAGGGACATTTTGGTCATCTGTCCCGTCCGCAGTATTAAAGTGTGGAATACTGAAAACTAAACTGCGGACAGGGTCTCTATAAAACCGCTCAATCTTTGGACGGAGGGTCGCGATGTGTTGTAAGGCTAGACTGTTTTTTACAATGTTTGCTATGGATCGGTCCCCTATATATATATATATATATATATATATATATATATGGGGAATGATCTATAGCAATAATTTGCTATGGACACTATTCCAGCAACCATATTTCGAACCGTCCAATAGCAGATCTAATAACTTGAGCATGGGCTTGACCGCTAGAAGGACTAGGGGCCAAAGAAATGACCAAGTTGTCCTCGAGTTTATTTGGATTTTCAAAGTGGCGTCGTTTTTCCTGACCGCTAGTAGGACCTGCGGCCTGTCGACTTAAATTAATCTCATTCCACATATTGAAACTCAACGAGTCTCCCACATACATAATTTCTTCCCCCCATTCTCTCCAAGAAAACCAAGACATCAAACTTGTACCCGTTAACTTAAATTAATCACATTCTAATATACTCTCTCTTTTCCATAAAAATTGGCTTCATTTGAATTTTCAAGTCAAACGAACCATTTATAGAATTAATAATTAAGCATATTTACTTATAAAAAAAATAAAAAAATTGAACTATAAACAGTAGGATTGACAGTAAATTCGATGTAGTTTTGTATTGCCATAATCCTTCGGCCTATATTAATTGTAAGAATTTGATTTTAAAAATGATCAATTTGACTTGAAAAATCAAATCAGACTAGTTTTTACAAGACATAAAGAATATAGAAAGAGAGAAACAAAGTATATTTGTACCTCGAGAGGTTACAAGAGAAGGGCTGCCGCCTATAATAAAAATGGACAATTTCTATAATGAGATTGGTGATGTTCTCTAGCAATGGTTGTAATTAAGTCACGGCTCTACGATCATTTAGTCATGACTCTACAATCGCTTAGACATGACTCTACGATTGTTTAGTACTGACTCTACGATCGTTAAGTCATGACTCTACGATTATTTAGTACTGACCCTACGATCGTTAAGTCACGACTCTACGATCGTTTAGTACTGACTCTACGATCGTAGAGCCATGACTTAACGATCGTAGAGTGACTTCAGCCTTCACTCAATGATCGTAAAGTTCTCTTGTTCGCACTTCACTTTACGATAGTATAGTGACTTCAACCTTCACTCAACGATCTTAAAGTTCTCTTGTTTGCACTTCACTCTATGATAGTTGAGTGACTTTAGCCTTCACTCAACGATCGTAAAGTTCTCTTTGAGCATTTCACTCTACAATAGTAGAGTGACTTCAGCCTAACACATCTGTTTAATGCTTTGTGCTTTATGTCAATGCAAAGTGCAGCAATGCATATACATTATTGCACTGCTTATTCTCTCTGAAGTAGCATTTTTGGTGAGTAAAATTTCTCTTATACATTTTGATATCATCATAATTTGATTAGTGGTAGTATTAGTTCACTACAACTACTTTTTGTATTAGTTTAGCACAGATGATTGCTTTATTCATTGCATGCATGCCCTTTCTTTCTTTTTTCAACTTTTTTGAAAGGTAATGTTGTAATTGGACTTTGCTCTTTCATTTCAATTCTGCAAGGTTTTCTTTTTTATCCAACCCTTTTCATGATTTATAACTTGAAGTTTGAAAATTGAAATTGTAGCGTAAAAAGCCAAAGGCAAAGAATTGACTACATAATCTAAGCACAATCATAAAAGTAATTGGTAGAAGCAATAATGGAAAATAAAACGAACTTTGAATTTTGTGGCCCTAAGATGGATTTATAATGATTTTGTCATTTTGGAATTTTGTCAATTCTCTGTTTTGTTCATATTCCAAGCCCCAAAACTTCAATCGCTGTGTGTCTTTGGTGTCTTTGTTTCATCTTTCCCTTTTCTTTTGACGGTTATATAATCATCCATAAATTATTGTTGTAAATATAATAAATGACTTAATTTCTCTCTCTTTGTTATGCAACAAACGCACGATAGCAGCAACAAGATTAGATATGGTTTTTAAGTCGACTGGCAGGTCCTAGTAGCGGCCAGGAAAAACGTCACCACTTTGAAAATCCAAATAAACTCAAGGGCAACTTAGTCATTTCTCTGGCCACTAGTAGGAGTTGCACTGGCCGCCAAGCCCATGCCCAAGCCATTAGATCGTTGGAGATCTAGTTACTGGAATAGTGTCCATAGAAAATGATTGCTATGGATCATTCCTTTATATATATATGTAGACATATTTCCTTTGTCTATTTTATTTCCTTAATGTCCGTTTTATGTTCAAAATTGCTTTGCTCTGTTTTTGTACTCAATTTTTTGTCTGGTGGCTGCAAATCATCAAAAGAATGCACCATATCGTTGGCTTTTATCGTGTACATTCAGTTACCCATTTTCTTATGTACCGCCTTTCTGCAGAATGATTCTTCTGTTGATGGGAGCTATTCATTCCCTCTTATGTTTGAAAAATTGCCAGAAGTTAACCAGGAAGGGTCTCAGTGGACTGGTTGTGAGATTAGAGATGCCATCAACTTGATTTATCAAAACCTACACAAATTGGACTTGTACTTATCTATCCTTGTAAGAGCTCTGTTTTATCCTTTTATTTTCGCTAATTCTTAGATAACCAGAATGTCTTCAGCTCCTTACTTAAGTTCTTGTTCTTACAAGTGTACCAAGAAACAAATTTAGTTGTGTATTTTATTTTAAAAAGCAAATTTAGTTGGATAATATATATTTTTTTGACTGCTAAGTTTTGCCCCAAGTATGAGGATTGGAACCAGGGACATTGAGGTTATTCCTCAAGGCCTCTGCCCTATAATCTTGACTTGCTAAAATAACGACTTAAGGAGTTGGGTAGATGAGGAGTTTGGTTTGAAGGAGTTACTGACTTAAGGATGTGACTGCTCTGTAGTTATTTTGACCGGTGTTGAGTGATGAAAAAACAAATTTGGTCGAGTCTAGCAACACTGCAACAGCGAAAAATGTTTGGGTGGGTTTAAAATATAGAACTAACCTGTTTTAATAGGCGATACAACTGTTATTTTTCTTCTCTGGCATATCTGATAATAGGATTTCTTGCAACCCTAACACATCAAAGCAGTGAGAATATCAATACAACGACTTAAGCGACTGTGATACCAAATTTAATGTAAATCAATAGCCTGATCTTGAGGAACTTAGAATGGTGTTGGCAGTGTTAAATCTGCTAACTGTAGTGACCTAAATATCGAGACAAGACGAGAACAAATAAGTACAGACCAATGACTTGATTGACAAAGTTATGAGCAATTGAGCATGCGTTGGCTCTGATACCAAATTGATGCACTTGGGAGGCTAATAATTGATTGTTCTGGAATCAAAGTTTCGTAGAGGAAATAAACCCTATTGTTTACCTTTGAACAGACTAATGTTTTCCATTTTGGTAGGTGGATCATTCAACACCTCTAAACAGTATGTGTAACAACCAGTCCAAGCCAAGATGCTTGATTTAAGGGAAAATAACACCCAAATACACAAAGTGCATATTAAAATTGTAATAATCCAAGTCTATTTTCCATCTATTCTTTAGATATGTGTGTGTGTATCACCAAGCAAAAGATAGTTTGATTTCAAGACAACATAAATAATGAAACATCCTAGGACCTATATAATAAAAACCTAATAAAATCTAAGTAATTTTCTAATTAAATCCGAAAGATATTTTAAAATCTTACTGTTGTAAATAAATTTTTACTGCCTAGTACAAAATTTACATTACATATATATGTGAGTTTAGATTTCTTAGGCTGCATTACCCACCCCTCAACTTGATACCACTGCATCACAAGGTCCTTGAAGTCAGTAAATGAGGGCCATGTATTCTCAAAGGGGGAGGACCCCACTTTACTGTACCCTACTCGAGAACAATGGGGAATGATTAGAAGTCATACGAGGGAGAACTTTCTGTGCCTGATTAACAAACACTTCCTTTCACTTAATGGTAAGCATGAAATATGAGTAGCTATAGGACGACCCTCAGGACACGTAAACTGTGCATTAGAGGGCTCAAAATATTTCAAATTGCAGTCCCTAATAAATATTCAATAACCTCTTATACTTGCAATAATTTTTGCACCTACCTTCTACTAAAGAAACTCGAACGACATTGAAGTACCCCTTAGTACCATTGAGGGCTGCATAACCCAATCCCATCAAACAACTAATCCTAGAAATCCTGGTCCTCTCTAGGCCAATTAGGCCAATATACTGATGTAAAATTTTCATGTGTTGGTTCTCTTTTGTCTCACTTCTCCATTGTGCTATGCCTATAGGCATAGCAATGTCCAATTGCTCCAATTTGTCCTCAATACACTGCATTTTCTCATTGGAGATTTGCCTGAATTTGACAAGTTCCTCTTGCATCAACTGATTGTGAACGTTCCCATATTATATCGGACAACATAGGAGTACTCGAAGATCAAGAAGTAGAGAACTAGGACAAGTGCATTCTCCGAAGTTCAGTAAATAACACTAGTTGACTGGATACAAAGTATTTGAGCTTGGCTGAACCTAAGGACCTAAGAAATAGGATCTGCAAGTGACATTTTACTTCAAAATTCTCAATCAAGTATGAAGAAGATCCCCACATAAATTACTGATTTAGGGGTAGATTGATTAGATTTGATTGAATTCAGCAAGATAAGGTTTGAACAGAATAAAAAAAGATAAATCAAGATGATATTTCAGGCGAAAAAAAATTATACTTTCACATAGACATTTCAGCGAGCAATGGTGGGTAACAAGAACAATGGAATAGAAACGATGATTTAGGAGATTAAAGAGAAAAAAATAGAAAGAAGAGATGAGGAGTATGAGAATGATTGAAGAAGAGTTTACCTAAAATTAGAGTAGAGAGTCAGAATTTGCAGAGAACAGAACAATAATGAGAGCTCTAGCTGTTCTTTAATGGAGCCAGGAATGTGCTCTAATAGCAATTGTTATGGTTTCAGTTGACCATTGGTTGGAATTAACAGATTTGAAGAAGAGTAGGGGAGGAAGGGTATCATGTCTTAATTAAGCTATGATTTGTCTCTAAGCATTGTCAATGATGCTCATTGTACTTTTAACTTTTGTGATTAGGCTGCCACTACTTCTAAAGTAAATGCTTGGTAGGATTCACCTCTGCAGGTGTCCTGTGTAATTAGGAGGGAAAAAATTGAAAATTGAAAAACTTTTGTTGCATTCGGGAGCCATTTGGATGGAATCTACCATTGACAGTTCGGGGAGGGTTTAAAAATTGGTATGGAGTGCCAAATATGAATAAGGAATTCGTGAAGCTACCTATCCAAAATAGTAAATGTTTTGAGACACGCCACTGATTTTTCCTCACTTTTTTTTGTTGGTTTTATTTGGCCTAGACATAAATTTAAAATAATATTTCCAATTTCCTCTTTCCCAGTTCATATTAGATGTTGGGCATGAAAAATCTGTGAGTTCCTGACAGTTCTTAAAAAAACTCAAGAGTATATACATCACAGACATTATACTCACAAGCTGATGCAAAGCTTACGATATTTACAATTGTTTTGCTATAGGATGACAATGTTTATCAAATATGATTGACTATTTTCTTAACAAACCTGAAATGTTCATTTCATGTTTGTGAATATCTTGCCCATTATCAAAATCCATTCCAGATGTATGCAGCTCTTAAATAATTCAAGTTTTGTGCAACTATTGTCCACTTGCATTTTACTCTTTGCTAGGTTTCAGAACACCAAAAACCAAGGAAAGTAACTCTTTACTGGATGCAATATACATGTGTGGTTCTTGGCATCTCGGTCTGTTCAGTATGGCTTTTACGCCATAGTAGATTGATGGGGAGTTCTGACATTGACAATTGGATTCGAGAGGCAAGGGACTCGACTGCTAGCTTTTGGAGTGACCATGTTGAACAACCGGTAAGATTTGTCTCAATTGTTCTCTTCTTTTAGTTGTTGAATTAGAATTATTAGTATAGAATGTTTATATTTTATGACATCTTATGCATCTGTTTACATTAACCTTCAAAACTTGGTTGAGATGGCTCGAGGATAAATCTTAAAATTGGTAATCTCAGTTTATCTGTTGACAGATGGTGTTTCCTTTATCCCAGATTATATTAACCTTACTCTCTTGGAACTTAGTCTCAGAAAGATAAATATCAACCAATCCTTTAGTTTTACTTCCTTCAAAATAAATAAAAAACTATGCAACAACGAGTCTACAACATTACAAACTTTGTTTTCTAATATCTCAGATGCAAGTGTAGTATGATCAAAATTCAAAATGAACAAAAAATTGAGCATAGAAAAACCATAAGAAAAACTTTCTCCCTCTTGTATATCTTCACTCAATCTTACGTTTCCCCCCTTAAAAATCACGGGATATTTCATAATTAATCTGTTCTAGATTTATCTGATAATAGTTCAGGACTTCAGTCTATTAAATTCTCCACCTATATTTAATGTGTGTTCAAAAGATGGTGAAGTGTTTGACTAAAGGTCCTTAAAATGTTTTTTTTAAAGTTAAAGGATATAGAGATACCTGCCAGTTATTTCATATTTGATGTTATTATTATGATTACTTATGGTTATACATTTTTATTAAATTTTTGGTTTTTATTATTGTTCTTTGCTCCTTTCTCTTTGCAATTATTATTATTTTATCTCTTTTCTGTAACCTTGCACTCTTTTCATGATTTTATATGGGATTCATTTTGAGCCTACCCCAATTAGCCTGGGATAAAAAAAGGGCTTTGTTGTGTTGAGTTGGTCCTCCTATTAAATGTTCGATGAAAGTCTATATATGAGTGTTTTGGATTTCTTAATAATGAACATGCACATGCTGTTGTGATGCCTTACAAGTGTTTGATGTAAATCTTGAAAATCATGGTAATGACTCTAATTTCTAAATATACTAAGATTGAAGTTGTTATTGAATAAGTGGTTGATCAATATGATTCCATTGGAGTTGATAGTTTTCTTTTCAAGTTGTACAACTTTGTACAAAATTCTGCTTCTATATATAACAAAGGAGCTTTGGAGTTTAAAAATTTTCTGTCGAGACAAACAATTTTCAATGTGAATATGCTTTGGAAGTCTGCAATCTTCATTGTCTTTTAGGGATTTGGACTGACCATACTGCTCAACTTTTTCAGAGAAAGCTATTTTATCTTTCGATTTGTTGCGATATAGGATATTTTCCTTGTTTCTTTGTGGGCCTCAGCTAAGGGTGATTTAGGGGGTATTTCTTTGTATAAATCTTTGTAGAGATTAGAGACCCCTCTTTTGAAGAGTTGTTTTTTTATTTCCTCTTGTTAACTTGTTATAGGGTGGGTGGACTCTTGTATGTGTGTGTGTAATATCGGGTTTCTAGATGTTGATAATGTTGCTGGTCAAAATTAGGGTTATTGCCAGCCATTTTTGTAGTCAATTCTTCAATGAAAACCCTAAGTTTTCTATTGATGGGTAATTGGGTACTTACAATGATTGCTCAACGGGTGTCATGCTTCTCGAATTCTCGGAGAAATAGTAGGACATTTTCTTGAAATGGGATATTGAGATTATCACTGAACCAAAACATTGAAATCCAAACAGTTTGCATTTTCTTGTTTCTGCTCTTATAATAGTAAAAGGTCATAGTTGCCATTATATAAGGGAGGGAAAGAGAGAGATGTTTAGTTTATTCACCCTTAAGAAACAAAGTTAATAAGTTCAAGTATTCTGGATATATAGAAGTGACCATGTTATTAAGTTTTATCTATAGTTCAAAGTCATGGTTGCGGCCTAAGATTTCTGAATGATTTTTTTGTCTCTTTATTTTCAGTTTTGGGATTGGGCGATACGCATCGTTACACTAGTTAGGCTTCAAATTTTCTTAAAAAATTATGGAAAAATTCTAAATAATAGGAACAAGAAGTTGGATCAATAAGATAAACACAAAAACACTATCTAGTTTATATAACATTATCCAAATAATAATATGGAAGGACAGGCTATTTCAGAAAATATGTAATTCGAGGGACTAATATAGTGCTTAGAATATTCTAGTAGTAATCTGGCACATGGGTAGGTAATATCTCCCTGGTGCAAGTTAGCAAATCTGAGCATGATAGTTATCTATAAATAAGATAGGTGTGTGAAGTGTGAGAAATAAATGAGAATTATGCCTATCCCAGCTATCTTTTTCCTCGAGTTTTCTTCAATTTCATTCCTGAATTCCGTAGTTTACTTGAACTCGAGTTACTCTTCATCATCATTTCTAATTGTTCTTCACTGGATTAGCTTCATTCACTAATTAACAACCCTTGTTAGTTATTAGTTGCTTGATTGGTTCGTTTTAATCAGGCCTAATTAGGGTTAAGCCTGACAGATGGTATCAGAGCCCTCATCCTAGGTCAAGCTTCATCTTCTTCAACCTCCACTTTCATACTCTATTTTCTGCGAATTCACTGTAGCACATCAGATCTCACCAAAAATCTGTCAAAACCTCATCTAAACAACAACAAATCTTCTGGGATTTGTTCACTGAAGTTAAAGGAGTACAAACAACTGGGAATCAACAACAAACATATAAGAAATCTCATAAAAATGGCAATTCTGATGCTCTGTTTTTATGGGTGCGAACTGTTCATCATCAAATTATTAGAGGTATAAATCCATCCCATCTTATTCGGTTATAGTAAATTTACATAGCCCACTCCATTATTCTACATACACACACATCGATTGTTGAGTTTTTAGTCCTAAATTTCAAGTTCTAAGCACCATCGGCAAATTTTCTGAAAACTTCTTCAGTTAAATCACTATATCTGTTGTTTCCTAGCTAATTTGCTATTAGTCTGTCTTCATTTAGCATATATAACACTCTCCAATCATCCATGTGCATCAATTCATACAATCATTTCACATATAATTTTTAATATCCATGAATTCTCTAGCCCCGTCTGTTTCAGTTTTTTCTTGACAGCTTCTGGCTTCTGAGAAGCTACATGAGTGGTGTTTGTTTCAGCTTTTGGGTCCAAAAGTTACCAAAAGCTAGAAGCTGAGTACAACTGCCTTGATGAATAAAAAAGCTGAAAGCTTGAATCACCTATTTAGGTGCTTCTCAAATCAATTTCTCAACTCATCAACTCTTAATAAAATAAAATAATATTTTTTATATGTACTTGATAGACGCCAAGACACGTATGCGTGAGCTGAATGTCGTCCGGATCGTTTCTTACAAAGTTGTATTGGTGGATCACCAACGATACCGTAACCCTTCGCTTATAATAAAGCGAGAACCTTGGTACAATCAATAGT